>QXTE01000010.1:10297647-10812170 GCA_003942145.1 Platysternon megacephalum
GGGGGGGGGGGGGGAGGGAAGGGTTAAGTGAACAAGAGGGCTGCAGATTATATCAAATACAGTTCTCTCACAACAAATCCATATAAATTATCAGTCTTGCTCATGAAAAAGTTGTAGATTAGTTAGGCAGGATTTCCCCTCTTCTGAATCCACTGTGATTATCAGATAGATTATTTTATACCAATGCATGCATCTAGCCTCTCTCTTCTTATCAAAATGTTCAGTAATACATTTAGATCCTTTCTTAATCTTCTCTTTCTCAAAAAACACAGATCTAGTTTCTCTTACTTTCTTTTCAGACAAATTCCTGGGACCCCTGTATCATTATGGTTATACTCTGCTTAACCAGATTTCATGTAAATATTTTCTGCTGCTATGACCATATGGGGGAAAAAAAACCCCACTGAAGGGCTCCCCCTTGAGATAGACAACATATTAGCAAATTGAGAAAGGATATGGCAGGTCTTAATATACGAAAGTGAGCTACATTTCCCAGGTTTATAATGTGCCAAAGTATTCTGGGACTCATTACACTTCTTCTCTGGCTGTCGTTATTTAACAAAGACACTGAGTGGATCTCCAAGGCCATTCATACAATTCGGATGACTATATATGTCTGTTGGGCTGAGCAGAAATTTTGACTCCATCCCCGGGGAGAGGGAGGTCTTAGAATAGCTACTGAGGATTTATTTCTTTACACTGAATTACAGAAACAATACATATATGAATACATCTATCCCTGCTATAGATACAGGCATCTTATATTTTATTACCCTCCAAACTTTTAATGGGCTTATATGTATTCCCATCTCATTTTATATAACCAAATGATGTATAATCTAAAGGTTTCCCTAACTTGACACAGCTACAATGGCATCAAGGGGCCACTACACTACCGAGGAAACAGTATAATGGAGGTGTGCCTTTTCTCAGGCCACTACTTTGACATCACCTCTGTCTACACCAGAGTTTCCCAAACTTGGGACACCACTTGTTTAGGGAAAGCCCCTGTCGGGCCGAGCTGGTTTGTTTACCTGCTGCGTCCACAGGTCCGGCCGATCGCGGCTCCCACTGGCTGCGGTTCGCTGCTCCAGGCCAATGGGAGCTGCTGGAAGAGGCGGCCAGTATGTCCCTCAGCCCGCGCCGCTTCCAGCAGCTCCCATTGGCCTGGAGCGGCGAACCGCGGCCAGTGGGAACCACGATCGGCTGGACCTGCGGACGTGGCAGGTAAACAAACCAGCCTGGCCCGACAGGGGCTTTCCCTAAACAAGCGGCGTCCCAAGTTTGGGAAACACTGGTCTACACCATCAAAAGGCTCTTTACTCTTGGGTGATCCTTCCATGGCTGACTATACTGGCTTTATGCTACTTTTCATTAGTGTTATGGCATAAAGTGGCTGCAGTCTAGACCAGGATCTGAGTCACTTCATTTAGAATAAGCTCTAGAAATTCTGCACACAACCCAGTGTTCCAAGTGTATAATTATCTAACCGTTATCTGCATCCATAATATTCAGATAATGTATAAGTCAAGTCATAATTACCTTCTGTTGCATATGCCTCCATTTTCAATAATCTGATCCTAATACTTTTCACGAAGAAGCTCTAGTAGCTCCTTCCACCGTTTTCCCCCCTAGCTTCCATTTACAAGCTGCACTCACAACTGTGCTTCACATATGTCCCAAATGCTGATCTGTTGGCTTTATGCATTACAAATTAAAAGAGAAAAAAATCCATTTGGAGTATCCACACAGGAGAAAAATACTAACATAACCCATTATCATCATGTTGTTTTCCTTCTAACTGAACTGAAGAGATGCTAATGCAGATTAAACTGCCTTCCCCTCCCTTAAACTTAATTCTATGTCTTTCTTCTGCAGCAAGAATACCAGACAAGTAACTAAACAAAGAAATAAAGGAAAACATTTGAGGCATCCATATTTTGCCTCCATTTCTTAAATATAACTACATAACTTAACTTTGAAATATATTTCTTTGAGATTAAATCCACTCTACATGCATAGGACTAGAGCAGTGTTTCCCAAACTTGGGACGCCGCTTGTTTAGGGAAAGCCCCTGGTGGGCCGGGCCGGTTTGTTTACCTGCCCGTGCTTCGCCGCTCCAGGCCAATGGGAGCTGCTGGAAGCGGCGCGGGCCAATGGATGTGCTGGTCGCCGCTTCCAGCAGCTCCCATTGGCCTGGAGCAGCGAACCGCGGCCAGTGGGAGCCGCGATTGGCTGGACCTGCGGACGCGGCAGGTAAACAAACCAGCCCGGCCTGCCAGGATCTTTCCCTAAACAAACAGCGTCCCAAGTTTGGGAAACACTGGACTAGAGTAACTCGGCTCTCTGTGGGTGGAGAACAAAGGGATTTCAGATATGCAATTCTCCCCTCCAAACCAAATCCAATGAACAGGGCTGATGGGTAGCTTCCTTGCAGCTCTTCTCCCAGCATCTAGGTACCCCATTTGTCTGGGTTAGAGAGATGTTGGAATCACTGACTTTCCCCTCAGCCCCCATCATCATCTTCTGCACTACCCTATACTAGATTGTCATGAAGATTTTTTCCCATGGCATTTACTGGGCTACCCAGGCACCCCTAGATGGCCACTGTGCCACAGTTTCCCAGGGTTTAAAAACAAGCATAAGAAGTGTCATGCTGAAACAATCAGGGATGTAAGAGGCACATGGCGAGGGAGGGGTCAGCTGTTTCCTTGCCACTGTTCAACCCACACTTGCCCTGCCATCTCTGAACACTCAGAACCTGTAAGAGTTCTTCATATTGTGGAATGGAAGAGCTAGCGGAGAATCTGGAGTGAAGTCCATCATTTATTCCCACCAAACTCCAAGCGATATGTATATTCACTCCTGAGTGGGGGCAGGAAAAGGGATAGTTCTCATTTGCAGCCTTAAGGCCCACTTCTGCCACTCTCACACTCAGTAATACCTTAGGCCCCAGTTCAGCATAGCATTTGAACCTATGCTTAAATCCATTTCTCTTCAGGAAAGCACTTATGTATATCCAGTAGCGGCGCCAGCTTTTTCACCGCCCTAGGCGGCGGAAGGTCCCACCACCAAAATTACACCGACGACCGGGGCACCGGCGCCCCCCAAATGTTTGTGCCCTAGGCGACCGCCTAGGTCGCCTAATGGGTTGCGCCAGCCCTGTGTATGTCCCATTGACTCAGCACGTGCCCAAAGCTAAGCACATACTTCAGTGCTTTGCTCAATGGCAATGGACTGTGCAAGAAATCCTACTGAAACCAGTATGACTTGTGTAGTAAGGAACTACTCGACATCAGTAAGGGTGGTAGCATGGAGCACTAAACTACCTGGGACATCTGGTGAAAATTTACTTCAGTGGAGCTCTTCTGTTTGGAAACTCAAATGCAGACACTGACTGTGTCTTCAGAAATAGCAACAAAATGGGTTTTGTTTTTATTAAACGTAAATGGTATTGATTGCATAAGTTTCCTCAGTTGCAGCAACAAATTGCAAGCAAAAGCAGGTCATTACACTATCAATTGGCTTTAGGGCTTTTTCCATTTTACCAGAGCAGAAAAGAAGCATTCAGCTAATCAACATTCTATCAGTGCCAAGAATTCATCTTAAAGACATAACCCAAACCCTACTTTTCCTGCTCTGAATCACATTATTTTTAGCATTTTTCTTGGACATTCTGAGGACGGAGTTATAACATCTATACACATTTTCATTTTTGCTGAAATCCATGTCTATCCTTGGTTTATAAGATGTCTCTACAAATTTTGACTTTTATATAAGTTGTCAGTTTAGACATCAATGCCTTATGCCAGTGGTCCCCAATCTTTTTCTTCTGGCGGGCGCCAAAAAAAATAAAATAAAAAAAAAACCACCCCGAGCGCTGCCGGCAGAGCAAAAAAAACCCCCAAAAACCCGAGGGCTACGCGGGCGCACTTACACCCCCCCGCGGGCACCATTGCAATTGCACCGCGTTGGGGACCCCTGCCTTATGCTAACTCTGATTATTAACAGATTCATTTCTTTCTTACAGAAAAGGAAGAAAAATAATTTGAAATGGAAGAAAACAGACTTTCCTGACATTCTTAGAATATTAAAAATGTTATATTCATCTGCTTTTGTATTAAATTCATTTTTCCTGAAGAAGAAAAGAAAATGAAGAACCCCATTAATGTGCTTTTTATTTATTGATTTGCTTACTTCAGATATGCTTCTGTCACTTGACATAGCTGAAGATCTTTCCTAAGTTAACATGGACTTAATTTACTTGCTACATTTACAGCAGTTGCATTTCTAATTTAAGAAGCCTATAACTGCAACAGATTATAATGAAAAAGGCAGTTTGTCAAGTGGCTTTGGTTCCAGACCTTCCGAGTGTTAAGTAAAGGAATGAGTTTTCATATCCCTGCATTGTTTCTTTATTATTACATTTTATCTGAATTACAGAGCAGCAGTTGGGCTGCACACATTACTTTGTACTTACAGATCAAGGTCAGGGAAAATGGCCTTAGGGAAAATGGTGGGCCCACTGGTTGCACAGAGGCAAGCGCTGCTCTCTGAGCCTCCCTGCCAGGCTGGCAGGTCCAGGCAGCAACACTTGCCCTTGGCCCAGCTGTCCAGGGCTCCAGCCCTCGGCTCACCCGCACTCACCCCTGCTTCGGCAGCCCAGGCCCACCAGCTTGTGGCACACAGACGGTGCTCCCGTGACCATGGCACCCTCAGCAGTCACCCACGTCGCCTGCCCATAAGGCCAGCCTTGATCAGGGTAAAGCCCTAACAGCATTGAAGTCAATAGCAGTTTTGCCATTAGCTTCAACAATGCCAGGATTTCACCTCTAATATTACTTCAAAAGTCCCTCAGATACAGAGCATGAAATCCTGGCCCCGTTGAAGTAAATGGCAAAACTCACATTAACTTAAATAGGGTTAGGAGTTCATCCAGAAGAAGGTGACCTGAAAGATGAATTAGTTGGTGAATTATTAATTGATTATTATTATTTTAAAATGTGCTACTGTACTCAATAACAACAATAAGATGGGTTACTGCCTCAAAGATCATACAATCAAGAATTTAGACATATGTAAAGTGAGGATAAAAAACAGAGAGGGGAATACAGAGTGAGTTAGACCAACAGTTAGAATCCTAAGATAACATAGTTACTCATCTTAGTCATTTCAGGGGTGTCATTTCAGAAAAATCAGTGGGTGAAGTTGCGTCAGCATATAGAAAATTATATTATATCCTGAAAAGTTTGCAGGGAGCAGCAAGAAATAGAAGACACAAGGGAGAATTAGATCTATGAAAAGCCGGCAGGGGGAACAAAGGCCTTCAGCTGGGAGGTGACTACCACTTCCCCCATACCAAACGATGCACTTGGTCTTAGGAACTGTGATGGTCTGTAACCCTATGTTAACCTCTTTTATAGGACTATGATAATTTTTGTACAAAGTATGCCTTGTGAGGTATCATTTGAGTGAGCATACCTCTTGTACTTTAAGGGGCATCCCATATTTTGTCTCTTCTTGTCTTTAGACCTCTTTTCAGTAAGGAGCTAGTATTTGATCAGATAAGTTTTTTCTCAGGAAATAGTCATGCAAAAGATCATACACTGGTACAAATGAATCATGAAAATAATGTTTTCATGTACTCCTTCATTTTGACCATGGTCCAGGTTCTTAAGTCCCTTTTCAGTGCTTCATGTTGCACATCTTCAAACTATAAAAGTGCATTATCTTATTCAATTTAAGAAGCTGGTAGCATCTTAAAATTTATAAGTCACTGCAAATTTAATAACTTACATTTTAGAGAAAGTAGTTAAGTTAGAAAACAGAAGATTGAGGGCAGAGTAAAGGGTGTTGTGTTTGATTGTTCAATTTCATATTTTCCATTTAATTTTTTAGAAGTTTTTCCTTAAAGTAACATTTCCTGAATTTCCATTTTTTAAAACATCTGAATGTTATTTTAACATTTTGTTTTCCCCTAAACTGATAGCTATTAACAGTCCTATCTGTTGCTTCATATCACTTTTGCCAAGGATTTTCCTTGAGTTTTTGATCAATTTCTCAAAGACAAATACTGGTACCCCTGCGATATGGAACTACTTATTTTTCTGGGTTGAACTAAGGTAAACTATGTAGGAGTAGCAGAGTTCTTTTGATCAATAGCATTAATGTATTCAGGGCACTTGCTTTCCGTGAGTACTTTATCTTTCACTTCTATGGCTTCCATCGATATCTCAAAAGTGACTGTTGATTAATATAATATAATATAATATAATATAATATAATATAATATAATATAATATAATATACATCTGCATTAGCTGGTTTCTATTTTTTCTTCTTTTAGAAATTAATTTATACTTATATTGAATAAAAATAAAGAAATCACACAATCACAAGCATGTACATATGTGCATGTGACTGGCACTAAAGGAGGATTAAGGAAGAGAGACTATTAAAATAGTGTGACAATTTCCATAAAAACACAATTAAAAATAATTGAAAAAAGAATTATAATCAATCTGATCCAGCCATGTATTCCTTGGGAAGAAAAGTGGATGTTTGAAGAAGAGCCAGTAAGAAGCTTACTCACTGCTTAGGTTAAATATAATATAATTGGATTTCTCTGCCTTTCAGCATTCTGGCCCATGATGACTAATGGCAAACTTTGGAGTTAAGTAGTAACCACCTTTTTAAATTTAATAAACTGGATTAGTAAGAATCATTCTCACAACATTAGAGGAGAGCTATCTTATTTATAACAGAAATTATTTAATCCAAATAGAAAGACTACTTCTAAAAAACAATTACTACTGAAAACTTTGGTAACTGGTTGTCCTTTTACACTCACTCTCTCTCTCTCCCCACCTCTCTCTCTAGGAAATGTATTAAAACCCAGTGCAGTTACTGTGTTTTCTATGTGTGTGAGTGTCTGTACAATTGAAGGATCGGATTTTTTTAAGAAGGCAAGTGTTCATGCAGCCTAAACACCTTTTGAAGTGCATTTTCTATGAAGTTCGACCACGAGGATTTAGATACATAGCTCCTATTAGTGCTAATGGACACAAGCAGACAATTCCCTATACTTGAATGTATATCCCCTAAAGTTTATTCAATGAACACACACATAAGCATAAGGATTCAAGAGGGCTTAGGAGGGAGTATATTACTCATTCTTACACCTCATGCCTCTCATACGATTTTACCATAATTTCAATGAAAAATGCATACCATATTTTTTAACTTCTGAAGTTTCAATATATTTACCCCTCACCCCAGAATTTGGTGAATATTTGGGGAAGTTTTCCAGGTACAAAGAATGGTGACAATCATGATCTAACAGAAAGGACGGAAGATGGGAAGGAACTGTCTCATGGACATTAATTGCACAGATTCTTTTTTCCCCAAAATATAGCTTAGTGGCTCTGTCATGTACTTTCCAATGAGTCAAACTTCCCATTGAAGTCATCTCCTGCTTTTCAAATAAGTATTTTCAAAACAGGGTAATGGGTATTATATTTTTATGTGGCTAAACTGTCCTTAGACAAACTTCCCCAGTGTTAAGTATAAGCATAGTCACTGCATTCAGCGTTAGAGATACAGAGCTTCACATTTCCCCCCCTTCAATAAGAACTATTTTTCCCGTGGCCATGACATGGACATCCAGATTTGGGGGCAGATCATCACATAGTGTAAATTGGTATAGTCACATGACACTGACAACACTTACACTATTTCTTACCAATAAACTCCCACCAAAATACAAACAACCACAGCTTTACCCCGAAAAGGGAGGAATACAAAAGACTCCATGTAGTCCACTGCAGACTTCACTATTTGTATCAATTTTATTTGAAAGATGCTCAGATACAATGGTGATGGGTGGAAATACAAAACTCTAAGATAGAGATGAGAATTTGGCTTTACAACAGTACCGGCAAATTAGAGAAAAGAGAAAAGAGAGGAAAAAGCCAATAGATGGCAGTTGTCTCCACTTTTAGAAAATGTTCTTAAATTCTATTAAAAGAAAACCCAAAAGCAAACTAGAGAGAGAGAGAGAGAGGGTGAAAATAATCCATCTGTTCCAATGCATTGGAAGTAATTGTATGTGTTTAATTTTCCCTGTTAATTGACATCAAAAGTTAGTGTTCATGCAAGGCTGAATTACAATTTGTGTAGTTAATTGTACCTGTTCTGTGCAAGTGAAAGAAACCTGAAACTGACCTACTTTTCACTAGTAGTCATCGCAGGCCATTCATCTCAAGATTAATACATAAATTTCAGTCAGCAGACTGCTCACATGCAGCTCACTGTGAGCATTCCTTCTATTATTTTAGATTCCCAGTACAATATTCAAGCTGTTTGATTGGTTTCCTGGGTCACATTATGTTATCTTTATTCTGACTTAACCATTATAAACAGAAAGCAGGCCAGAGCATTACACAAGAAGATTACATTTAGTTACTTCCACGGATCCCAAAATTTAAAATACCTGACTCCTTCCTGCCTGAAGAAGAAAGTTGCAAACCACTGGAAACAAGATTTATTATATCGCAATGTTTATATACAGTTTTCTCTAGTCATGTTCATACAAAGCAATTGAATTTAAGTGCACATATGGAGCTCTATTGGACAGTTATTTGGGGGGAGGGGATGTCCCTCTCTCATCTGAATAATTACTGCATGATCTGGGTTCTAGCCTGTCTACATTCCACATACAACAATATTTCACATACCTGTAAAGTGCATTGACTGACTTCAGTAGTCTCAATTTCACATCAGTTATCACCACCATTCACCCCAGTCCCTGTTTCATCACAAAGGATTCAGTAATTACATGGACATCATCAGTCCTACTTGCAAAAGTTGTGATCACCTATCTTTGTCATCTGATTAACTGCATCACTGGCTGGCCACACTCCAGGTGTTCTGTTGATGGAGATAAGAATTATGACAGATGACTTCTTGCACAGGTCTTGCATACATCTATGAGTTACTTGCAGGGAAAAATGCCATGCAGGACACAAACCCATCAGCACTCCATAAAGGATTTGGAGAGTACAGGTAGGACATGTACTGGTATACAGAGAAATAGGGAGTTTTCAGAAAAAAGAAACTGTTGCAAGAGAAAAAATCTAGTATACTTTTATTTTAGTGGAAACTCTTTGGCTTCAACTTTTGTTTTTGAGATTTTTTTATTCATTATGTTCCCTGCCAGACACATCAACACAAACAGCAGTAGGGCAAGTTTCACTTCTTTTCATTTGTTTATTTATATAGTAGCTACTGCACTAAGGTTGTGTTTGAAATGTATCTTTGAAGGTCAGTTTAGTTTATATACTTATTCTTTGAAATATATGAAACATCTGTTCTTCCCATGGAATATAACCTTTATTACAAAAACAGCATAGTACCAGCATGGCATAAAGATGAAACAATCTCATAACATCCACATCCTTTAGAGAGAGCTCTTCAATTACTTTAGAAATATGTAGCAAATCAAGTGATTACTTAAAAAAGAAATAGGTATTGACAGCCAGAGGAACCAGATTTGTATTAGCTTTAGATGTGATTGTAAGGACTACAGTAAGAAAGATTTGTCCTTCCTAGAACTGTGCCTTTAATCTAAACAGTGATGGGCATTCTATATGGAAGTGCATTTTTGTAATGACTATTCTGTTGTGACAGGTTTGAGGATTAATTCTGCTACAACATAATGGTCACACACCAAGTAGTCGTATCATATAAATAGATGAAGTCCCAAAATCCCAACTCATCCTTCTCAAGTACAGAATAATGCAGCTTGGGCTACTCACTTACCTCAAAATATTTGCAAGTCAGCCTTGAGTAACAGGCATTTTGACTCTGATCCTCGTCAGCCAGCTAATATCCACACAAGTCTGTAAAATATAAGGCTATATATTTAGCACTTAGAAGCACCAATACGAGCATTTCTGAATTTAAATTTATTTTAGCAGAAATAATTCTATAATTATCAGTGACAAATTAAATTAGGTAATCCTCTTGAGGTTGTTGGAAAAACCAGAGGGACATAGATTTAAATAAAATTGACATAACATATGTAATAATAAATTAATGAGAGCTTTTTCTTTTTCTAACAGAAACTAGTAAATAGACAGAATGTTCTTTCAAATGGAGTCAAGCAGTAAAATGTATTTAAACAAAAAATGAATGACTGTATGGTAGCTAATAAGGGTCATTAACCAGTTTTGTGACTCGGTCTAGAGGACCCCGACCACATCTTTTTTCTCCTTCTAGTGCTTGGCAGTGGGGGAGCTCTGCTGACAAGTTTTCCGTTTCTGTAAGCCATCCCTGGAATGTTCTCAGAGACATTTCAAGTCAATACAAAATAAAACTGTATTAAATTTTATGACAGTTCCCCATTGGATTCCAAGGAATATATATGTGTTGGGAAATGAATGTATGTATTACCTAGGACTGGCTGGAAACCATTAATTTAATTGTTTTTTTTTTTAATTGAGGTCTTGTTCCACATTGGGATGAAACTGAGGCCGTTCAAAATTTTCCTTGAAAATCAAGAACACGAGAGAGACATAAGAACATAAGAAGGGCCATACTGGGTCAGACCAAAGGTCCATCTAGCCCAGGATCCTGTCTTCCAACAATGGCCAATGCTAGGTGCCCCAGAGGGAATGAACATAACAGATAATCATCAAGTGATCCATCCCCTGTCACCCATTCCCAGCTTCTGGCAAACAGAGGCTAGGACACCATCCCTGTCCATCTTGGCTAATAGCTATTGATGGACCTATCCTTCATGAACTTATCTAGTTCTTTTTTTGATTTCTGTTATAGTCTTGTCCTTCACAACATCCTCTCTCAAAGAGTTCCACAGGTTGACTGTGCATTGTGTGAAAAAATATTTCCTTTTGTTTGTTTTAAACCTGCTGCCTATTAATTTCATTTGGTGACCCCTAGTTCTTATGTTATGAGAAGGAGTAAATAACACTTCCTTCTTTACTTTCTCCACACCAGTCATGATTTTATAGAACTTTATCATATCCCCCCTTACTCATCTCGTTTCCAAGCTGAAAAGTCCCAGTTTTATTAATCTCCCCTCATATGGCAGCCATTCCATACCTCAAATCATTTTTGTTGCCCTTTTCTGAACCTTTTCCAATTCCAATATATCTTTTTTGAGATGGGGCGACCACATCTGCAAGCAGTATCCAAGATGTGGGCATACCATGGATTTATATGGAGGCAATATGATATTTTCTGTCTTATTATCTATCCCTTTCTCAATGATTCCCAACAATTCTGTTTGCTTTTTTGACTGCCGCTGCACATTGAATGGATGTCTTCAGAGAACTATCCACAATGATTCCAAGATCTCTTTCTTGAGTGGTAACAGCCAATTTAGACTCCATCATTGTATATGTATAGTTGGGATTATGTTTTCCAAAGTGCATTATTTTGCATTTATCAACATTGAATTTCATCTGCCATTTTGTTGCATAGACACTCAGTTTTGAACGATCCTTTTGTAGCTCTTCATAGTCTGCCTGGGACTTAACTATCTTGAGTAATTGTGTATCATCTGCAAATTTTGCCACCTCACTGTTTATCCCTTTTCCGAGATCATTTATGAATATATTGAAAAGGACTGGGCCCAGTACAGACCCCTGGGAGACACCACTCTCCATTCTGAAAAACATTTATTCCTACCCTTTGTTTCCTATCTTTTAATCAGAATATTTTGGAGAGAGTACAGAGTTATCACATAAGAGACCCAGGTTTGAGTCCCTACTTTGTGTCCTGGGTGAGCATCCTACCCAACCTGCTATTGACTATTTGAGGGTGTTGTGATTAGCACAGAAATTCCATCTTGGACTTTAGAAAGTTTTGTTGAAACTGATACGTTACTGCAAAAAAAATTGGTTTAGATGAATTGACATTTTCTGATGAAAAAACATTTTTGTTGATAAGTTTCTGACCAATTCTAATAGCACCCCTGTCTTTCTACCCACAGCCCCCAGATCCTTGTCCGGTGTACACTGGCATTGTGCCACTGAAGTCAGTATAATTGTGCCAATTTACACCACCCAAGGATCTGGGCCTATAGTCTTCATTCTGCTCTGTTACACCAATGTCAACCCAGAGTAACTTCATTTACCTTAAAGGAGTTACTCCAGATTTACACTCATACATCTGAGAGCTGAGTTTGGTTGCACACCTTAGCAGGGCTGCACTGGGTGTATAACAGGAAAGAATCTGACCCTATCTTTTTACTGCGTCTTTCTCATTCCATATACACTTTACTTCACATACTTCACATACCATATTTCTAAATACCTGCTGCAAATCCAATTTTCATTTACCTTATCTCCTCCCCATCCAATTCTTCTGTGCACAATCAGACAAGTTAACACAAATTGGTCATTCTGAGTTAAAGACACTTCACTTAGAATCATGTTGTGATTTTTCGTTTGTTTCCTGAAGATTACAACATCTTAAGTTTCTAAGTGCTCCCTTGTGTTCTATGCCTTTTCATAGACCTCGCCATTGCCATCTATGTACGTTTGCAACTGGCACAATATGCATTTTGTTTTGTAATGATCAAAAATGAATCTCTCTCAGCCACACACACTGATATTAATGAAGTATATGAGACATATAGATATAAATATAAATAAAGGGCCTGATTCTCCTCTCAGTTGCATAGAGGTAAATCAGGAATAACTCCACTGGTGTCAGGGATAAGAAAGAGCCAAGAAGGGGAAATCACTATATATTATTTTAAAGTCAAGGGACAGGGAAAACTGTTTGGACTGAATAACCACCAGAATGTTCTTTCATCCATCCCATCCATTTATCCCAACCATCCTTCAAACTTAATGCCTATTGTGTGATTTCTTCCACTGAAGTATTTGGAGCTAGCTGTTATTGGAGATGGATACCATGGATCACTGCACTGATCCACTGTGGCAAGTCAGATGTTCTTAATAATTGCTGAAGTTTATATAGGGAATTTCTTCCTGAAAAATCCACAAGTGCTTTCAAAAACACAATAACTATGCCATTAAAGTCAGTGGGAGTTCTCTGCACACGGGTGTTGTAAGATCAGACCTAATACAGAATTTAATGCCCTTAAACTACAATCCAGTGTGTAGTTTTTCTTATGTATGGTCTTGTCAGTTCTGTTATCAACAGTGTTTCCCTGTTCGGTGAATTCCTATTGGTTAGAAAAGCCAATGGCAAAGCTCCAGATGCATTATAAGAACCATAATGAGGACATTAACACTGTACACTACAGCAGATATCCATTATTTCTTTTTCATCCAGAAAGATTAAAAAGTTGTTCCATGTACAACTGGACTAAAGACTGACACTGATTTTAATGGGAGGTGGACAGAGACCCATGTCTGTGTGTGTCCCCGGAGGATTTAGTGGATATGAAAATCTATTCTGGAAATTCTCTACTCAAAAGTCTACTGAGAAATAAGTTTGTTCTGTTAAAAGTTTATTGTATGCAAATTACTTTTGCACTTAAGGAATATGAGTTTGTTTCCCATCGATATAAACGGGGAATATGTAAATTTGTGGACTTTTAGTTGAAGATTTTGGACAACATAATTAGAGTCTACTTTGAGTGTTTCAGTGGAAATTGTAGAATCTTCGGGGTATATTTTCCTCTTAATGCAAGAAGTTATACATATGCCTTGAGAGAATATCATATCCCACCAAGCACGTTTGGAGTTAATCTGTACAAAATAGGTAATAGGTTTAGAAAACATCCACTGTCTTAAATCATCTAGATTACTAATATAACTTCCAATATTATCACTTAATAAAACAATAAATAAAATAATTTTCAAAATATATTTAAATATACTATTATTATAAGAATGCTAATGTTTCAATACTTGAATAAATTGCAAGTGCTCTCTTCCTCATTTTTAAGATGCCAAGCAATTCTCAGATAAGATCAGAAAGTGTTAATGTTTTTGTACATATTAATCTAAAGAAAATGCAGAAAAGTTATCCAAATCCAGGTTTGCAGACTATGAGCAATCTGGGGCAGGGACTATCTTTTGCATTACTTGTGAATAGGGCTTGCCCAATAGGACTCTGATCTTTTCTTAGGTATCCTAGGTCCTACTGTAATACAAATAAGTAATAGCAATAATAATAATGTTGTCATCTTATTGCAGCTCTAATTTTAGTGAGAACTATTGTTAAAGTTGCCTAATATCAGCTCCATCTAACCCCCTATTTTCAGTTACTCTTAACTTTCTGAAACTGTCACCCATGTGGCTTAAATGGGCTTAGTCACTTGGATGCTTTCCTCTAATATTAAGCCAAAAGAGTTTAGATATTTTTCAAATGAGAGCAGAATGAGAATTCCAATGCCAAGTGTAATTTAAGAGCTGATATTTATTGCTGAGTTTTATACTCCTAAAAGTAGGGATTTCAAAACAGCAACGCTAACAGTTTCCTTACATGTGTAGAGTTGCATCTTCTAACCTAAACTATACTGCATTCATTTCTGGGATAGTAGCAGGTACCTTGCATAACTAGTGAGTTGATGCTAAGAAGTATATGCAGAATACATAGACACTTTCAATACCATGCCCATGGCTTCAATGCAATACATCAGTCTTTCTATCTGTGGTTTTCAATAGATTTTCTATCCTCTTTGAAATTACCGGATTGCAGTTAAAGGATCTGATAAATGCATCAGCTTCTGGGCTACAGTTTACTGAATAAACATACCGTAAGAAATATTATGAAGCTAATAAAATATATAATCCATTGTAAAGAGTTATTGAATGATGAATTTCTTTTCTCACCACCTCAGCGGTTGCTGAGAAAGCCATCAAAACATCATTTTACCGAGAATTGTTTAAGAATGGATCCCCTATAATAACAAAATATATTAGTTTTAGTCTCATATTGGAGCCTGAGGTTGACATTTAGTATTTTGCAATACTTGAAGATTCATTTCATATCACATATGGATGTTGTGGGAAATCACGGTTACAAGAAAGTGAATTTTTTACTGGGGTAAGATACCCTCTTCTTTAATGTAAATTCACTTAAATAGTGAACGTGGAACTAGATGGATCATGGAACAGGTAATTGACTATGAAGTCCTTAATCTCTAGAGTCCTGATCCTGCCACATACTGTGTGGAAGCAGGCAGACCCTTGCACCCACTCAGAGCCTGCACTGAAGTCAGAGGAGCTCTGTGTGCATGCACAGGTCTGTCTGTGCACAATTCATTGAAAGATCGGGACTTAGATCAAGATGTGAAATATAGTCAAAGCTGGTTGTTATAGGTCATCTGGTAAGGTGCTGACTGCCCTCCACTCAAATTGGATTTACTTCTAAACATGGTTCCTCCAGATCCTGAGGAAATTTTCAGTACTTTACATGCTTTTATAATTAATTCCCATTCTCTCATTTATTGTGTCATCTTGCATTGCCCACTTTCTGTTGTTCAATACCTTTTTATCTGTACTAGGATAATGTGTCAGGGATTTCATTGCTGGAGGAATGCAATCTAAACCATCTCAGCAAACCATTTTTTTGTCAATTATAAATAATCTGGAATTTATTTCTATAGGGCCTTTCATCCCTATAATGGAAAGTGAAGGTGGTAGACTAAATGCAGCAAGATACCAGAATTGCATTGCCCTCATTATTATAGGGAGGGGAAAAAACAAAAACAAAACAAAATTAAAAGCTTTTTCAAATTCCTGACTCCAATCTGGAAAATTTGAGGTTATTTTTCAAACAAATGTTTTGCTCTCAAAAAAAGTGGTAATTATGACAGCTAACCCTTTTAAACTGGCAGAAAAACAATGGCCATGCTGCAGCTTGCAGTATCTTGCTTCCTTCCTGCTAAGTATCGCTGTTATGTTTTCTCTTGTTATCAAGGAGGTGGCACATCAAAGTATTCCAAAGTGTCTTACAAATATTCAGGAATCATGCAGTCCATCACTGAAACATTGTTACTGCTGGGATAGAATGCAAATGCTGTTTAGAGCTCAACACTACCCAGTAATTTAGGACAGGAAGTGAACGGTCAGTAGAAAGTAAAGGAAGTGAACACCCCAGGAGAAGTCAGACAGGCAGAATGTAATTATCCAGATTGCAATTTAGCTAAAACATAGGATTAATATGACTTATCTTGTGAAAAATTTGGTAGAAACTTTAATTATCACAGTGGTCGGAACCTCAATTTTACATTTGATCCATGGCTAATGAGAGATACTGCTACACACTGGGAAGCAACTCACTGAAGAAGGTCTTTTAGGAGAAAATGTGTCTATAGATTTTGTTTGGATGTAGGACCAAGGATTTTCTTGGATGTAGGACCAAGGATTTTCTTAGTGTATGAAATATGGAAGTGAACTGATTCTGAAATTTTATTTTGCTGCTTTCCCATCCTATATTTTCCCACTCTATATTTTAATTTACTGGTATGGGATATTATAGTAATGATTATTTATTCAGAATGTAAGTCTAGTATGTTTTGCAGTCAAATGACATATCCTGGAGGCAAAATGCTTATCATGCATACAATGTAAAGCATGTGCTTGCTTCAGTCTGTTGGGATTCCTAAATATACCACCCAGATCTTAGCTGAAATACGTAACAGAAATTGCATTTCTTAGCCATCATTGGGGAGTGAAAAAAATGGTTGATTGAGCATTATTTACATTTCTTTTTCACATGCTTTGTTTCTTTGAACTTATCAAGTAAGGACTTAATCAAAGACTTCTAAAATGTTTGGTAAAGACCTGCCCAGATGTTGTTAAATTTGAAAAGACAGCAGCAAAGAAAATATTGATTATATTATGTTGAAGACATCTTGCTGGACTTAAAAATGAAAAAGCTTCAAATAAATATAGATCATAGTGAAAAATTAATTTACAAGATTTCCGAGCACTGACTAGTCAATATATAGATCTCCTTGAAATGTTTTAATAATTTTAATTACATGTCTCAAATGCAGTACACTTCAGAAACAACTCATACAGTACCAAGGACATTGAGAAGTTTTTATACCTGGAGTGATTATGGCTGGAATTTTTAAAGGAGCCTAAGGAAATTAGGTACTTAAATCCTATACAATTTCAACAGGAGCTTGGCACTCATCTCCCTGAGGTTTCTTTGAAAATTCATATCTACATGAATGAAGAAAATGGTCCAGATTAACTAGATGGTGTGAATCAGTATGAATCCAGTTATTTCTTGTGTCTACACTGCTTTATATCATCTGAAGTTCTAGCTCAATAAGGACACTAAAAAGATGTATGCTACACTCCGCGTCAGCATGCTACAATCTGCGTCAGAATGTTACAATCCACTTCAGAACAATAGTTTGGAGCTGTAGTTATAAAACTCATCACATCTTGTTCCAATCCTTTTCTAATTTTGCTTTACACAAATATGCATTGAAATATTTTCCAACTCTGTATCCTCCCATGCAGAGTTTTGCACTTTAATTACATAATTCAGTAATGTCCATTCATCTCTTTTATACTGTAAGCTCTTTCAGGCAAGGACTGTAATTTAGTTTAAGTTTGTACAGGGTTGTGACCTGTTTGATGCTATTATTAGGTGCTATTGCCATATAAATAAAAATAATCAGAAGGGGAGGGGCTTTTGAAGTAGCATTTGTTTATAGGTGGAACAGGGCCAAGATTTCCATGTTCTTTATTTTTGTAGATGAAAATTTGTATGTGAAATCATATATATGAATTTGTGCATGCTATCCTTGCAGAAGGGAATTATAAAATATATGGTCCACATCTGCAAATTGTGGCTGCTGTTTGTTCCCTTGCACCTTCGTGTATGCAACCATGTGCGCACAGATTTTTGCACACATAACATTCACACATATAAGCTCTATTTACATGCAAATTGTGTGAAAATCAAACATGAATGTGCTATGTGTATAAATATCCAAACCCTCTGATCCACTCCATGTGCTTTGCTTTTTGCAGAACAAGGGGGTGCTGTGTTAGACAGATGTGAATTCCCCTTCTATAGGGAAAGCTCCTAGGGGCATAAATCCAGCATAGTCACCTATATTCCACCTGCTCCTGGCAACCCTTGGTGTACAGCCTGTTCTGGAGACTTGACTGGATTGTCAGAACAGTCTGTAAAGGGCTTTCTACTGCTGGCATAGATAGAGTAGCCTTAGGGCTGCTCTAATTTGTGCTTCCAGGATTATGGGATGAAAAGTTTGCACATTTACAAATAGAGGCTAAGTGGAGGCCCCTTTGAGTATTTGGCCTATGATGTGAATTCAATATGGATGTATGAAACAATGCTTTGATCCCCTCCTTTGCAGTTGGATTCTTAACAATAAATGCTTTTGTTTCTCTTTATCCTATTGAAAAATATGGCAGCTTTTTTTTTCTTATATCATTAAGAATATCATAAGACACTCATTATTTCTTGCTTTCAGTTTTTACTTCAATGCCGCTCCCCACAAAAATAAATGTCTTGAAGAAATCTTTGATCTTATATCAAAGCCAACAGGCCTTCTTGGATCCAGTATGTCTTCGGTGGACTTTAAAGAGAACACAACAAAAGGTAACAGCACTCTAAGGAACCTGTGGATGAAAAAGGCCTAAACATAATGAAAGTTTCACTGCATACAAATCTGCCTGAAGCTAAAACTTATTTATAAGTATGAATCAGTATACAAGCAATCTTGTTTTATAATGATAACAGTGATTAGTATATGCTTGGAAACAGGAACACTTGATTTTATTTTCCACAGGAAGAGATGGTCATCAACACAGAGAATTACTTAAACAGCAGAGCTGTAGCTAAGAAGCATTGATCTGAATGGGACAAGGCATATCAAAGTGTAGGAAAAAGAGAGAGCCTGGAGCACTGGGTCTGGAGTAAGATCCGAGGCCTGAACCATAGTCAGTAAAGTTAGGCCATGAACCAAAGTCAGGCCATGTATTAAAGCAGATGCTTACAAGTTTACTGTCTGATACATTACCTTGGCAACAGTATTGCTAGTGTTGCTAGAACACAGGCATGCCTATGAAGCAGCAGATACAGGGTATGTGTGTGAACACACTACAAAATATAAGCATGGTACCTCCTGACCTAATACAAGATAAGAGGGTTTGACAGAAGTAATGAATAGGGATGTTTTGCTTGAGACACCTGGAGCAAGGTACAAGGGGAGGTAACAACCAGAGGTCATGAAACACATAAGGTGGTACATAAATTGTTTGTCTCCGCCTATAAATGTTGGGGTGACTCACCTTAATCTTTTGTGTGGCCTAGGGGACAGCAGAGACTCTTGCTGCTGACTGAGCCACTCCTTGCCACTGGGCACTCCTGTGTTTGTGCACCTGTAACCATGGATCCAGGCTGCTGATACTGTGCCTTGAGTGCAATATACCTGGCCGTGTGCCTTTGTCACCGAACTGTACCTGTGGTCATTCTTGATGAATAACAGCGAGGTCTGCTGAATTAGCACGCCACATTGTACGCTTGTGTTAATAACATAGGAGTTGGAGGAATAGAAACACTGAACAGCTGTAACAGTTCAAAGCAGCCCCTGGATAGTGTTAGCATGGCAACAACATTCCAGCCTTTAGCACTTAACAACACAAGGCTGACCTCAGGCACAAGCATCAAGTGACTGCATTGGGCCCCTATTTATTATTCCTATTATTGTAAGGCCTGGGTATCCCAGTCACAGACCAGGACCTCATTGTGTCAAGCACTGTAAAACAGAACAAAATTACGGTCCTTTTCCCATAAAGCTTACACCTTAAGTATAAGGAGATAGCTGAGGGAGTACAAGGAAGCAGTACTGGTCAAAATGACGGGCTGTCATCTCAGCACACCAACAGCTTAGCCATTGTCAAGCTTTTTGGTAGGCATCATGGGAATGGAGAGTTTTAAGGTGACACTTGAAGGAGGAAAATCAATTCATAGATGTTTATGGGGAGTACCTCCCAAGCATGAGTGTCAGTATAGGAGAAAGCACAAAGATGCTTGCTTGAAAATTTAACAAGTGGGCGATTGAGGTTGTCACCATGGGCTAATCGGAGGTGGGAACTGACCTTTTAATACTGAATGAGAGAGGATAGGTATAGTGAAGGGTAGGCCATGAGGGGCCTTGAAAATGAAGACCAGCAGCTTGTTTGCTATGATACAGAAGAGGGAGCCAGTAGAGGGATTGAAAGAGACAGTGACATTGTCAAAACAACAGGGTAGGCAAATAATCTTTGCAGCCGCCTTCTGAATGGATACAAGCAGGACAAGACTGCAGTGGTCAGAGAAAAGGATGTTGCAGTAACTGAGATGTGAGATGACTGGACAAGGGTTTTCACTGTGTGGATGAATTGGAAAGGCTGCACTGTAAAGGTGTCATGCAGAAAGAATCTTAAAGACTTGGACATCGACTTGGACCTCACATTCAGGCTAAGATGATACCCAGGTTATCGGCCTTCGTGACAGACAGGATGGTGATGTTGTCTAGCGGGAGTGAGAAAGGAGGTTGCGGGGAAGGCTTGGGGAAAAAGATTAAGAACTTTTTTTAGCCATGTTGAGCTTGCATTGACAGCAAAATATTCACAAGGAGAGGTCAGAAAGACAGGCTGAGATTTTAGTCTGGACAGAAGGAGACAGGTCAGGAGTAGAAAGATAGACCTCCAAGTTGTCAACATATAGTAATTTAATTTGTGTTTGTGGAGAAGATGTAGAGGGAGAAGATAAGAGGATCAAAAATAAATCTGTGAGGAACTCCCACAGAAACATGGAGACTGGAAGAGGACAGGCTGCAGGAGAGATTAGGGAAGTAGGAGGAGAACTAGACAGACTCACAGAGCTAAAGGAGGACAACATTACAAAAAGAGCATTGTCAACTGTGTCAAAGGTGACTGACATGTCAAAGTGGATTATGATGGAGTCCTGGTACTGAGATTTGGCTAAGGATAGGTCATTAGAAAATTTAGTGAGAGCAGGTTCTGCTCTTTTGGATCCGGCTGAGTCAACAGCTCAAAGAAAAACTCAATATTCCCACGTACTTCTTGTAATTTAGCCCTCTGCAAGAAAATAGCCATTCTCTCCTCTTGTAGTTCAGATCCCCACCAATCATAATAGTGCTGTTTGAAACCAGACTACATTAAAATGCACAAGGGAACTTTTGATGCGCACCAGCAGGGTTCATAATGCCAGTTAGTGCATGACATGCTTCTGTGCACTGGATTTACACCCCAGATGCTGCACACTAGCTCTCACTGAAACAGTTGGGTGTGCCAGAAAAGCAATACATTTGACAATAATTCACTAGAGTGGGGACTTTCTATCCTGCCTGCTTTCTGGGATTTAGGTCAATTGAAGTGATGATCAGCTGAAGCACTATTTTGTTTTCATGTTTTTTTCTCAGGTGTGAAATCTCAGAGAAAAGTAAATTTTTGTTCTGGAAAAAGAAGGATGGCATTTATATCTATAGTATGTACTGCTACACTTCAAAGCATATTGGGTTGCAGAATTGTATATGTCAGTGTTTCTCAAACTTGGGACGCCGCTTGTTTAGGGAAAGCCCCTGGCGGGCTGGGCCAGTTTGTTTACCTGCCGCGCGATCGCAGCTCCCACTGGCCGCGGTTCACCGCTCCAGGCCAATGGGAGCTGCTGGAAGCGGCACGGGCCAAGGGATGTGCTATAAGGGATAGCGAACAGATCAAAGCAGATTACTGAGCAAATAAATCAAACATGCAAACTAAGCTTAATACACTAAAGAAACTGGTTAGAAGTAGTAATTTCTCACCCTAAGTGTCGTTTTATGGCAGATTGCAAGGGTTCTTGAAGACAAGCTGCTCTTGCTTGCAGCTTACAACCCCAGGTATTTCTTTTACTGTCCAGACCCGTTTTCCAGCCTGGGCTCAGTCCTTCTCTCCCCCACCCCCTTGTCTTTGGTTCTTAGATGTTTCCAGCAGTCATCCTGGGTGGGGATTCAATGAAGAATGAACTCTGATTAACTCACTTCCCTGCCTTAAATAGGATTTACATATGGTGGGAATCCTTTGCTTTTCAGTGTGATTCCCACCGCCCCCAGTGGAAAAATACTGGTATTCTTTGATGGAGTCCAATACCAGGTGATATGATCAAAGCAGCCATAAATCAAAGGCCATTTGTAGCATCCCAGGAAGCTTCTCAGGAAGCTGGGAGATTAGCATCTTCAAAGACCTATTGTTCTTCCTAATGGCCCATCCAGACCGATTGCATTCTGTATGATGGGCATTCCCCAGGTGTAAACCCACTTGTAATTGATACATAGTCAATATTCCTAACTTCTTAAACAGAAATGATACATCTTAGATATGCTATAATCATATTATAACAATATTTCTATGAAGAATATGGGGCATAGTGTGACACCTGCTATTAGAAGTGCTATCATTTTCAAGACAATGTTGGCTACCCAAATCTTCACCGTTTTACAGCTTGCAGTCCTGAAAAACAGGACAATTCATTTTATGTAACTAACAGAGGAGGTGAGTGACACTTGAAGTATAAAGTGGAGAAGGTATCTGAAATGAATCATATAATGGAAAATGTGCAATTCCAATCCACTGAAAGGCTCAGTAGTTATATATTGCCAGTGAATTGGAGTTATTAACCATGTACACATACAGAAGAACTATGAACTGTAAACCTAATTCTGCAGCCCTTACATATGATAAGTAGTACTTATTCATGCAAGTACTCTCATTAACTTCAATGACTCTGTGTGTAAGTACACTCAACATGCACAAGGGTAGAAGAAGCATGCTCTGTAAAATCAATTTTAAATTACATCTACCTATGTCACACAAGACAATAACTTGGATGGTGCAATGAATTCAAAGATGAGGGAAAAAACCCTGGATTTTTAAAACATTACATTAAAGCTTTAAAGTTAAAAAACACCTGCCCTAAAGTAAACAATGTATACAGTGTTATATAATTAATTAAGAATCTTTACTAGTATACATAAACCCTTAATCATGCATTAATTGCTTGTTTCTATTCAGATATCTTACTGGATCTTATAAAAATGTTAGGTATCTGGAACAGTTGTTCATACCTTTGTCTTTATTTGTAGATTAACAAAGCTAGAAAGAGAAAAAAACAGACCGATCATTTACTAATTCCCATCTTTCCAAAAGAATTGCTGGATTTTTCTCATCTAAAGAACAATGGCTTGTCTTGGACATACACCACTCACAATTACAAATATGATAGGCAATTGATAAGTAAAAAATAAACAAAAGACTCCTTTCCACCTCTTTTCATTATGCTCTTCAGATAGTTGTTGCATGAATTTACATTTACATTGGACACGGTGTGGGATTTAGAAATCAAGTTAGATGCTTGATACAGACATCTTTGTCATGTTGCATTGGTAAGTTTAATTAAATAAATAAGACACTGGAAATTTGTGTACCATATGACTTCTTTTTATCTTTACAATTTCCCAACCTGGTATTTGTATGAAAGACTAGGATTATCTTATCTGATGCATTGGCAAATAGGTTCTATTCATGCAGTATGCACTGACAAACAAGATTTATTGGATTCACTGTTCTTTAAACTTTAGAACCTGAGAAACCATTTATTTTTCAGGATTATTTAGCTTGATGGGAGAGACAGCATTATCATAGTGCTGAATGATGTGAAAAATAAGGGAGAAAAGGTGCCTAGCTGATTTCTATATGATTTTTGCTGTCATATGTAAAATATATACAATAATAGTATAGTGTATTAAAATGCTTCAGATGAAATGAGTGTTGTTCTGACCTTTCCCAGACTGTTCAGGTTATTTTGAATGCTTTAACATTTCACAGCTTTGTCACAGGCCATTTTGAAGTACAAAATCCTCCACTTTGAATGCAAGACATACTTAACATGTTGGATGCAATTGCTGAAGTACGTATTAGAGAAATACTAAGATTTAGGGCCCCATCTTGCAGCAGTTAGTGATGTGAGTAGACCCACTGATGTCCATGTACCACATAGCTCAGTACTGTGTTCAAGATTGGGTCTTTAAAGAATATTTCTGGATGTTATGCCTGACTCTGAATTCATACAAGGTTTTACAAGATGCATGATTCATTTGTATATCTGAGATCAAAACTAGCATCCAGGGCCGGCTCCAGGCACCAGATTAACAAGCAGGTGCTTGGGGCGGCCACTCGGGAGAGGGGCGGCATGTCCAGGTATTCGGCGGCAATTCGGCGGAGGGTCCCTCACTCCCGCTCGGAGCAAAGGACCTCCCACTGAATTGCCGCCGCAGATCGCAATCGCGGCTTTTTTTTTTTTTTTTTTTGGTTTTTGGCTGCCTGGGGCGGCAAAAACCCTGGAGCCGGCGCTGCTGGCATCTACAGTTATTTAGAATAAAAGATGTAAAAGAAACCCTTTTAAAAGTTAAAGTAATTTTCAGACATAGGGACGATTTGACAGCTTGTGTAACCCTCTTCCTTAACTCAGCTGCACATCAAACAAAACAGATTCTGTGTATAACTTCATTGTAACTGTGGTTATATTCTGCCATCAGTTTTTAGGAACAACTCCCCAGGTTACTGTGGCCTTTGTAATGGTAGCATCATTGCATGTGATGATTTGGGAAGTCTATATACAATTTATGAATTCTGTTTGAGATTATAAACCCTAGTCTATATGTATCTTTCTCAAGCTGCAATCCTCCATGTTGATTGTAAGGCTGACCTTTGCCTGATAGCTGTCCTTTTTAACAGCTTCTTGGAATGCAATTGCAAGGGGTTGTGACACAGAGCTCGCAATGGAGGGTGATTAAACCTTGGTCCTCTGATTCATGGAAAAGCACCTTGGACAATGAGTTTGCAACTGCCCCAGGCAAACCAATTTTTTCAATTTGGTCTCTGGGGACATGGTAACCTGTCAAACCCCAACAGGGGGGTTGAGGATGACCAGAGAGTCACTGGCAAAGAGAGACTGAAGGTGATAAAATGAGCAGATCTGCTTGGAGCAGCTGTCTCACCAACCAGAGCTGGAAGATGAGCACATGCTAGAGGAGTGCACTCTACAGGGGAGACCTGGACCCCAGAAAGAACTGTGACCAAAGCCCAGAGAACACTTAGGGGCTGTCCATAAATTACATAATGCATTTTTGCAAAAAGGAACAGGAGTACTTGTGGCACCTTAGAGACTAACAAATTTATTGTAGCATAAGCTTTCGTGGGCTACAGCTCACTTCTGAGCTGTAGCCCACGAAAGCTTATGCTACAATAAATTTGTTAGTCTCTAAGGTGCCAGAAGTACTCCTGTTCCTTTTTGCGGATACAGACTAACACGGCTATTACTCTGAAACCTGTCATAATGCATTTTTGTGATTATTCAAGCCCCACCCCTTGTAAAACTAAAACAAACATACAAAATTAAGGACTCCTCCCCCCCCATCCCCCAAGGCTTTATGTAATTTATGGACAGCATTCTGNCGCCATATTTGGGGTCAGGAAGGAATTTTCCTCCAGGGCAGATTGGCAGAGGCCCTGGGGTTTTTTCGCCTTCCTCTGCAGCATCGGGCACAGGTCACTTGCTGGAGTATTCTCTGTACTTTGAAGTCTTTAATCCATGATTTGAGGACTTCAATAGCTCAGACATAGGTTAGGGGTTTGTTACAGGAGTGGGTGGGTGAGATTCTGTGGCCTGCGTGGTGCAGGAGGTCAGACTAGATGATCATAATGGTCCCTTCTGACCTTAAAGTCTATGAGTCTATAAAGCTGGTTTCTCTTTCTCCTTGGGTTTGGGGATTTTTGGTGTAATATAGTCAGACAGTGTCTGAACATGGGGGCTGCAAATACTAAAGAGCAAGCTGAGTTATGGTGTGAAGATAGTGTTAATAAGGACAAACAGTTTTGTATGTCCATACAGCCCCAGTTAGAAGCCCATGAAGCTATTCAAGTGAGCCTAGCCAACATAGGAGCTATAGAGCCTGCAGGGGAAAGTGTCCATAGGCAGTTTCTTGTGTGGGCAAGAAAAGATAATTACTGTAGTAAGTGTGTTTCTCCGTTGATCATTGCCTGTCTGGTCAGTGAAGGCTAGACACACAGAACATCAACAATGGTTGTGTACTTCCCACTCAGAAAAATCATGTGTGCTCATCTGTTGTAGGGATGACACCATTGCAGGAGAGACATGTGGTCTCAGTCATTGTCAAAAATTCCCATATCGGAATCAGAGCTCCAAAAATATCAAAGGTGCAATAGGGCTGGAAAACTGACAAAAAAACCTGCTCACTAGCTACACTAATGAACACACAGAATGCTGTCCATAAATTACATAAAGCCTTGGGGGATGGGGGGGGAGGAGTCCTTAATTTTGTATGTTTGTTTTAGTTTTACAAGGGGTGGGGCTTGAATAATCACAAAAATGCATTATGACAGGTTTCAGAGTAATAGCCGTGTTAGTCTGTATCCGCAAAAAGGAACAGGAGTACTTCTGGCACCTTAGAGACTAACAAATTTATTGTAGCATAAGCTTTCGTGGGCTACAGCTCACTTCTGAGCTGTAGCCCACGAAAGCTTATGCTACAATAAATTTGTTAGTCTCTAAGGTGCCAGAAGTACTCCTGTTCCTTTTTGCGGATACAGACTAACACGGCTATTACTCTGAAACCTGTCATAATGCATTTTTGTGATTATTCAAGCCCCACCCCTTGTAAAACTAAAACAAACATACAAAATTAAGGACTCCTCCCCCCCCATCCCCCAAGGCTTTATGTAATTTATGGACAGCATTCTGTGTGTTCATTAGTGTAGCTAGTGAGCAGGTTTTTTTGTCAGTTTTCCAGCCCTATTGCACCTTTGATATTTTTGGAGCTCTGATTCCGATATGGGAATTTTTGACAATGACTGAGACCACATGTCTCTCCTGCAATGGTGTCATCCCTACAACAGATGAGCACACATGATTTTTCTGAGTGGGAAGTACACAACCATTGTTGATGTTCTGTGTGTCTAGCCTTCACTGACCAGACAGGCAATGATCAACGGAGAAACACACTTACTACAGTAATTATCTTTTCTTGCCCACACAAGAAACTGCCTATGGACACTTTCCCCTGCAGGCTCTATAGCTCCTATGTTGGCTAGGCTCACTTGAATAGCTTCATGGGCTTCTAACTGGGGCTGTATGGACATACAAAACTGTTTGTCCTTATTAACACTATCTTCACACCATAACTCAGCTTGCTCTTTAGTATTTGCAGCCCCCATGTTCAGACACTGTCTGACTATATTACACCAAAAATCCCCAAACCCAAGGAGAAAGAGAAACCAGCTTTATAGACTCATAGACTTTAAGGTCAGAAGGGACCATTATGATCATCTAGTCTGACCTCCTGCACCACGCAGGCCACAGAATCTCACCCACCCACTCCTGTAACAAACCCCTAACCTATGTCTGAGCTATTGAAGTCCTCAAATCATGGATTAAAGACTTCAAAGTACAGAGAATACTCCAGCAAGTGACCTGTGCCCGATGCTGCAGAGGAAGGCGAAAAAACCCCAGGGCCTCTGCCAATCTGCCCTGGAGGAAAATTCCTTCCTGACCCCAAATATGGCGATCAGCAAAACCCTGAGCATGTGGGCAAAACTCACCAGCCAGAGGCAGGGAAAGATGAAGATATAAGAGAAAGCTACAGTCTAATATTGAAGATCACAGTATTTATGTGATAATCCAAACAATGTACTGTGGGAGTAACTCATCCAGAGTGCACTTTGCTACCTGTGATTGTATACCCATCCCCGTCTATTTGCTAGCAGTTCTCATGCCACACTGATTGCTGTTCCTAGGGATGCTGCCATGCTAGTAAATAGCGACTAATTATCAGCTGAGATGTCTTTTCCAAAGGTCCCACTCTAGGGAGAGCCAAAAAGACTTTCCTCAGTAAAGTGTGAAAAGGCAAGGCATTCTGGAAAGTTTTTTTGTCTCTAGGTAACTCTATGGGCTTGGCTACACTGGCAGATGTACAGCGCTGTGAGTTAAACCTGCCTTCGTACAGCTGAATAGGGAGAGCGCTGCAGTCTGTCCACACTGACAGCTGACAGCGCACTGTCGTGGCCACATTGGCGGCACTTGCAGCGGCATTGGGAGCAGCGCACTATGGACAGCTATCCCACAGAGCACCTCTTCCCATTTTCGCGCCAGTTTGGCGCGTTGGCTTGTGGGAAGGGGGCGGTGGGCGCGGGGCATTCTGGGTCCTGTCCCAACGCCCCGTGATGCATCGCTTCACATCCCAGCAATCCCTGTTTCCGTCCACATTGGCGCCATCTTTTAACGGCTTTTGTGCAGCGCGATCTGTGTGCTCCGTTTCGGTCTGCGGGAAATGGAGCCCGAACTGCTGAGGAGTATGCTGACGAGTCTCGCCTTCACGTCACGTTTAGCAGTCGAGCTGTTCCTTAAGATCCGAAGTGACAGTGAGGAGTCCGACGAGGATTCCGACGATGATAGCGAGTCACGTAACGCGTACGACACGAAATTGCTTGTCTCATTCACGGACATGCTCAGCACCGTGGAACGCCGCTTCTGGGCTCGGGAAACAAGCACTGAGTGGTGGGATCACATCGTCCTGCAAGTCTGGGATGACGAGCAGTGGCTGCAGAACTTTCGGATGAGAAAAGCCACTTTCATGGGACTGTGTGAGGAGCTCGCCCCCACCCTGCGGCGCAAGGACACGAGATTGAGAGCCGCCATGCCGGTGGAGAAGCGGGTGGCTATTGCAATCTGGAAGCTGGCAACTCCAGACAGCTACCGATCGGTCGCGAACCAGTTTGGAGTGGGGAAGTCGACCGTTGGAATCGTGCTGATGCAAGTTTGCAGGGCCATTAATAAAATCCTGCTCAGAAGAACCGTGATTCCGGGTAACGTGCAGGACATTGTGGATGGCTTTGCACAAATGGGTTTCCCTAACTGTGGAGGGGCAATAGATGGGACGCATATTCCTATTCTGGCCCCGGAGCACCTAGCCTCCGAGTACGTTAATCGGAAGGGGTATTTCTCTATGGTACTCCAGGCGGTAGTGGATCACCGTGGGCGTTTCATTGACATTAATACAGGGTGGCCCGGAAAGGTGCATGATGCACGCATCTTTCGGAACACTGGCGTGTTCAGGAAGCTGGAGGCCGGGACTTTTTTCCCCGATAGGAAGATCACAGTAGGGGAAGTCGAAATGCCCATTGTGATCCTTGGAGACCCCGCTTACCCGCTAATGCCGTGGCTCATGAAACCCTACACAGGGTGCCTTGACAGTAGCAAGGAACGGTTCAACTACAGGCTGAGCCGGTGCCGAATGACTGTGGAGTGTGCTTTTGGCCGTTTAAAGGGCCGCTGGCGATCTCTGTATGGGAAGCTGGACTTGGCAGAAAACAGCATCCCCGCGGTTATATCCGCGTGCTGTACCCTCCATAATATTTGTGAAGGGAGGGGTGAAATATTCAGGCAGGCATGGACCTCCGATGTTCAACACCTGGAGGCTGAATTTGCACAGCCAGAGAGCAGGGCTACTAGACGGGACCAGCACGGGGCTGCTAGGATTAGGGATGCCTTGAGGGAGCAATTTGAGGCTGAAAGCCAGCAGTAATGTCTGGTGCCCTGTGGTTACAATGTTGGTAGGAATCTGTGTTTGCTTCACTGATTTGCAGTGCCTGGTTCCTGGCCTAATGGATCTTTTACTTTATGCAATAATAAAGAATGTTTTCAAAACCAAAATATCCATTTATTGAAAAGAAAATAAATTTATTGAAAGAAACAACTGTTTGGGAATCAAGAAAGGGCAATGGGGTGGGGTGGGGTTGGGATGGGGAATGGTACAATCAGAGATCTGCGTATGTCCTGTCTCCACTGCTTTGCATTGAGTGCTGCACTTCATGATGTCTATACTGCATGGTGATGGGGGTTGAGTGCAGGGGGTAAGGCTCGTAGTTTTCAGAGCTGGGTGGTGAAGATACCGGTGTTGGAGGCAGCAGTTGGCGGTAAGAACCCGCACGTTGGGGAAAGTGGGTTGGAGGGGACATGGGGGCACAAGGTAACGAGTTTTGGGGCAAGGGCTGCATGGGGGGGCGGGCGCGGTAGTGCTCCGCCTGCATGGCTACGAGCTCCTGGATAGAGTCTGCTTGGCGCTCCATGATGGTTATCAGCCTATCCGTGCTTTGCTGCCGGTGCTGTGTGGCCTGCCGCCGGTGCGATGAGTTTTCCTGGCGGATCCTGCTTTCTGTCTCCCTCCACTCCTGCGCTCTCTCCCTCCACTCCTGGGCTTTTTGATTTTCTTTAACAGACTGCTGCATGACTTGGTGCAGCATGTCTTCCTTGCTTTTCCGCGGTCTCCTCCGGAGTCTTTGCAGTCTTTGAGCAGGTGTAAACACGGACGGCTGAGGTCTCAAGGTTGCATCTGCAAAGGCAAAATGCAACACTTAACAGAGGCAGCATTGTTTAAACCAGACAGAGTAATCATTCCCCCGCACTTGAGGAGGGCACACACAGTGTACACAATAGCATAATTTTCCTGTCCCAAAGAGAGCGGACATAACCCACGGGAGCCCCAAAATGGTGAGTAAGGGGGACTGATTGTTTCTGGGCTGTACTGTCTTCTGGGTTTCTGTGCCTTGGGGAGAGCCAACAGCTGCAGGGGGCACCTACACTGAACACTGTCCCAAAATTTTCCACAGGAGTTCGTCCTGGAAGATATCTCACTGCTGAGGGTGACCTGGGAAGCAAGGGAGGGTCTTCTATTGCAATGCGGCTTCCGCCCTGGCCCATATGCAGCTTCACTGTGTGCAGCAATGGTCCCCCCACCCCTCGTGGCACAGTGGCGCGGACACGTTAGCCTCACTGGGACAAGGACCACGGCGGCTCTCCCAAGAAACCTGCGCAAGCGCATTGCCCACATTCTGGATGAGACTTTCGAAGAGATTACCGCGGCCGATTACCGCGAAGTGATAGACCACATCAATGCGCTATTCCACATCTAGGCATGCATGCAGCCCTAACCCTCCTCTCCCGAAAAACTTCCTTCCCAAAAGAAATAAAGCGCTTACCGGGAACACGCTCTTCAGTTTGTCCTCCACCAGTTTGTCCTCCACCAAGTGCCGGCTGCTGTGACTGGCTAGCTTCCTCCGGGCTCGAGAAGAGCTCCTGGCTGCATGGACCCAGGTAGTCCGGGGTGTCTCCAACCTCCCCAGCACCCTGACTCCCGGTTTCCTCCTCGTCCTCCTCCTCCTCCACCACCCGCTCTGAAGTGTCCATGGTGGTGCTCGGCATGGAGGAGGGGTCACCCCCAAGTATCTCATCTAGCTCTCTATAGAATCTGCAGGTCGTGGGGGGAGCACCCGAGCGGCTGTTTGCATCGCGGGCTTTGCGGTAGGCATTCCGCAGCTCCTTCACCTTAATCCTGCACTGCAGAGCGTCCCGGTCATGGCCCCTTTCAATCATGGCCCTTGATATCTGCCCGTAGGTATCGTAATTCCTACGGCTGGAGCGCAGCTGAGACTGGACAGCTTCCTCCCCCCAAACACTGATGAGGTCCAGCAACTCGCCATTGCTCCATGCTGGGGCTCGCCTGGCGCGTGGAGGCATGGTCACCTGGAAAGATTCGCTGATAGCACTCCACACCTGGCTGGCTGAGCAAACAGGAAGGGGATTTTTAAAATTCCCGGGGAATTTAAAGGGTGGGTCTGACGGTTGGTCACCTGAGGCCAGGGCAGTAGAGTTCGAACTGATGACCAGAGTGGCTAGAACAGGCATTGTGGGATACTGCCGAATAGTTCTGGAGGCCAATCAGTGCGCATTGGGCGGCTACACTGGCGCCGCAGCGCTGCAGCAGCAGCACAATTCTCCTTATTCCTCTGGCGGAGGAGGAGTACAAGCAGCGCTGTATCTCCGGAGATACAGCGCTGTTCGTGCCTTGCCAGTGTGGACGGGTAGTGAGTTACAGCGCTGTGCGCGGCTTTAGTGCGCTGTAACTTGCCAGTGTAGCCAAGCCCTATGTGTGCTAAATTCTTTCACCTTTTTTGAGCTGATCACCAAGGCTATTTGCAAAATAAACTCTGAAAGCCTGCTGCTGTTTATCTTTTCAGTACTTATCTCCTTTACACAGTTCAGGAAACATGTTAACTTGCAGAAAGATCCTTAAATAGTCCCTCCAGCTTCTCCAGGCAGCTCTCAAACAAAGAAAAGCTAAATAAAAGCAACTGCAGCAGCAATTTCATTTCAATTACTTAGTTTTCCTTCCATTCTTTCTAGAACAGGTATGGTGCTTTTGGAAATCAGCTCAGTCTCCTGTGGCTTGCTACTGGTGACAGATCATTAAATGCTTCCTGGGCTCTCACCATGGGAAACAATAAAGTTTAGTAAGAGGAGCGAAATAGTCATGTCACTATCACTATCACCTGTTTCTGTCTGATACAAGTCCAAGCCATAATAAGCAAACAGCCTCTAATGCCTTTAACTCTCATACTTCTGGTTGCTAGTTATGATAGTTCTGCCTTATGCCCCTTTACAGGTGCCTGGCTCTATTATCAGACCAGTTTTTTTTCACATGAATCACAATCTCAGTTTTGGACCTCTTTCTAACATACAGGGCCTGGTCCATTTCCCACTGAAGTCAGGGGTGTCTTTCCATTTGGATCAGGCCATTAATCAGGGGTTTATGGATTCCTATTACTTCCATTATTTTTAATCTAAAACAAAGTTGATTTCCATCTTGCTGATTAGGGTTGCACCAGATTTGTCACCTTCCACAGAGAGTGTAAATGAAGCTGAGTTTTACAACAAAGAAAACCTTTGATGCAATATTATAGTGTTAATGACTGAGCTAATCAGATTTAAATATAGTTATGCTGAATTTTGCTATGTATTTAGAGATGTTATGTTAGTCTGCAGCAATCAGTGAATAAATTATAACATTATGGATATAAATAAACTTTACAGCAAAGTGTTAAAGCAACTCTTGTAAAACAAATCTCTGCAGCTTTTTTAGCGGTAGATTAATTGGGGAAGAGTTATGCTGGATTGTAACTAGTGACATGAATCCCAGAAGCACATTTAAGATACATGTAGATACTATTTCTCTGTGTATGAATATAGGCCAAACTACTATCTTCTGTCAGTGGAATGATAGTTGCACTTTTAGTATTAGTAAACTCTTCTTAAGGAAGTTGTGCACAGTCCTAGTATTGCATTACTTCAAGCAATGCAGATTTGCTGAATGGCATCGTGCCAGTAGAGGAGTTGCTGTTATCTTCATTAAACATAGGTCACGCCTTTACTTAATACCAGTCTTTATGAAACCTGAAGAGTATACCAGTGCTGGGAGCAGGAGCGCCGCCAGCTTTTTTGCCGCCCTAGGTGGCAGAAGGTCCCGCCCCCGAAATGCCGCCCCCGACAGAGGCGGTGGAAGGTCCCTCCCCCAAAATACCACCGATGACCGGAGCGCGGGCGCCCCCCAAATGTTAGTGCCCTAGGCGACTGCCTAGGTCACCTAATGGGTTGCGCCGGCCCTGGCTGGGAGGCAGCTAGAAAGTATGGCACCAGACATATGAAACAAATGGCTGTCTCTCTCAGTCTGCCTGCATAAAGAGACAGAGGAGAACAGGACAAGAGGTGGGGAAAAGAATGGGCTGTCTTGAAATGTAAAACTTGCCAAGATATTCAAGTATCATTAGTGAATTTTGATGCAAACTTTTGGATGCCCCTCTTGAAATGACTTGCATTTAATAAATTAAAAAATTAATCTGGCAGGTTGGCTAAAGTGACAGAAAAATAATGTTGTTATATCTGTCAATAAATGATGAGTAGGTAATCTAATACATAGTTCAATTTCCTGCGCTCTGTACACTTTGTACCATGTATCATAGTACTTTTCTAGTTCCTCCGTCTAGTACAATGAACACATTAATGTTAAAAAAACACCTGTTTTTAAAAAGTCAAGAATAAAAGATTGCTTGAGGTAATACCTTATATGCATACAACTGCATTTCACTTACATCAGAATTTTGCTTTGGTAAATAGTACATATTATAAAATATTCATTCAAGCATTTCTTGTTGAGATTAAGTAAGGAGAAAAAAAACAAGTGTATGCCAGTTAAAATACATTTTTAGATACAATAAAAATGATGACTTAATATGGAACTTTCTGAAGCTCACCAGCTGTCATTCACTTAATAAAATAGGTGGGTTTTATCCAGCATGATTATCCCTTTCCAGAAGACAAACTGCCTTATGTTTTTGAAATACAGTATATGCAAAATGTCAGGAATTATTAGAAAATACATCCTGTACAGGGCTGTCAGTGAAAAGTAGTTGGCAGTTGTTGGAACTCTCACATTTTCCATTCATTTTCCATGGGCAGCTTAGAGGATCTATTATTTTCATGCAATTTTGCCATGCAAATGTCACTGGAAATACATTTCTTAAGAGACAAGCTATTTTAATGGAAAATGGAAATATTATGTCTTTTGGAGTCCTTCATAGAATCATAGAAGAGTAGGGATGGAAGGGACCTCAAGAGGTCATCTAGTCCAACCCCCTGCTCAAAGCAGGACCTAATCCCAACTAAATCATCCCAGCCAGGGCTTTGTCAAGCCTGACCTTAAAAACCTCTAAGGAAGGAGATTCCACCACCTCCCTAGGTAACCCATTCCAGCGATACACCACCCTCCTAGTGAAAAAGTTTTTCCTAATATCCAATCTAAACCTCCCCCACTGCAACTTGAGACCATTAATCCTTGTTCTGTCATCTGGTACCACTGTGAACAGCCTAGATCCATCCTCTTTGGAACCCCCTTTCAGGTAGTTCAAAGCAGCTATCAAATCCCCCCTCATTCTTCTCTTCTGCAGACTAAACAATCCCAGTTCCCTCAGCCTCTCCTCATAACTCATGTGCTCCAGCCCCCTAATCATTTTTCTTGCCCTCCGCTGGCCTCTTTCCACTTTTTCCACATCCTTCTTGTAGTGTGGGGCCCAAAACTGGACACAGTACTCCAGTTGAGGCCTCACCAATGTCGAATAGAGGGGAACGATCACGTCCCTCGATCTGCTGGCAATGCCCCTACTTATACAGCCCAAAATGCCGTTAGCCTTCTTGGCAACAAGGGCACACTGTTGACTCATATCCCGCTTCTCGTCCCCCGTACCCCCTGGGTCCTTTTCTGCAGAACTGCTGCCTAGTCACTCGGTCCCTAGTCTGTAACAGTGCATGGGATTCTTCCGTCCTAAGTGCAGGACTCTGCACTTTTCCTTGTTGAACCTCATCAGGTTTCTTTTGGCCCAATCCTCTAATTTGTCTAGGTCCCTCTGTATCCTATCCCTACCCTCCAGCGTATCTACCCCTCCTCCCAGTTTAGTGTCATCTGCAAATTTGCTGAGAGTGCAGTTCACGCCATCCTCCAGATCATTAATGAAGATATTGAACAAAACCAGCCCCAGGACCGACCCTTGGGCCACTCCGCTTGAAACCGGCTGCCAACTTGACATGGAGCCGTTGATCACTACTCGTTGAGCCCGACGATCTAGCCAGCTTTCTATCCACCTTATAGTCCATTCATCCCGCCCATACTTCTTTAACTTGCCGGCAAGAATACTGTGGGAGACCGTATCAAAAACTTTGCTAAAGTCAAGGAATAACACATCCACTGCTTTCCCCTCATCCACAGAGCCGGTTATCTCCTCATAGAAGGCAATTAGGTTAGTCAGGCATGACTTGCCCTTGGTGAATCCATGCTGACTGTTCCTGATCACTGTCCTCTCCTCTAAGTGCTTCAGAATTGATTCCTTGAGGACCTGCTCCATGATTTTTCCAGGGACTGAGGTGAGGCTGACTGGCCTGTAGTTCCCCGGATCCTCCTTCTTCCCTTTTTTAAAGATGGGCACTACATTAGCCTTTTTCCAGTCATCTGGGACCTCCCCCGCTGGCCATGAGTTTTCAGTGAAGCTGGTCTTGGGTGCATAACTACAATAACATGCACTGAACAAAGAACCCCTGGACTAGGGTAGCCTGGAAGGATGCAGTCTTTCTGACACATAATTATTTGGCACCACAAATGTTTGAGGGCTGCAGCACGTAGTGACTTATTGCACTGGCTCATGTTTTCTCTGGATCATTCCTAAAGGGCCTAAGCACTATGGGCCAGTTTTTTAAAGATATGTAGGCACTTAAAGATAGAGGTATGCACCTAGTGGGATTGTCAAAAGGACCTAATGAGGGTGTAGGTCAACAAGGGGGATTAAGTTTCAATGTTGCAATTCCTCATGTTTAGGCACTCTGCCATCTAGTGGAATCCATCGTCCACAGTTAGGTGCCCAGGCTCCTTATTCAATGCATGGGAGAAGTTAGGTGCCTAAGAATGGGAGTCACAAAAACTACCAGTCTTCGTGAGGAGCTGCCAAGCTAGCCAGCAGGAAATGCTGAAGAGAGGGGAGACCTAAGTCCTGCCCTTCAAAGGGAATCAGGCACCTAACTCGGTGACAGAAAGAGGCACCTCCCTCCACTCAGTATTCACAACTGTGAATACTCTTCTAGGCACCCGTAAAGTACCTCCTAGTGGCTGGGTATGGTATTGCAGTCCTTTTCTTGTCCCCAGCTCCCTCTGCAGGCTGCCACCCATCCTTCCTGGTCTTTGGTAGTTTGGCCATCCAGCCAAGTCACAAAATCCAAATGAACCCTTTCCAGGGTATTATGTCCAGCTAATAAAATTGTCTCTTTACCCTTCTTAGGGTCTTCAGTCCAGCTCTGGGCCCTTTGAATTCAGCCCTTTGTTCAGGCTCCCAAATAAGACCTGCTCCATTTTGGGGTTTACACCATTTTACCTGTGGCCATTAGGGGAACTTGGGCTTTCCCACTACTCCAGGTTCTAACCCAGGGACCCTATAAACAGCCACATACTGCTCAAATCCAGTCCTCTGCTGCTATTTCCCCAGGACGCTTCCTACCAGTTCCTTTTATCGCCAGCCCTATCTCAGGTCCAACATCCTCAGGTCCTTCTCCCTCTGCAATCCGAACACTATAAGTTCAGCCAGCCTTAAACTCTAGCTACTTGTCAGGTTACTTTGGCCAGAGAAGAACACTCTTCTCCAATTCTAGACTTGCTAATCCTCTCCAGCTCCCTTTATCTGAGTCTGTTGGGCCCTGATTGTCTGTTACTGGCCCCTATAGCCGTTGGAGAACCATATCCATGGTTTCCAATATATCTGCTCTTGAGAGTCCTCTTTAGGGAAGCTTGGAGGACCCACCTTTGCTGCTCTTTTTCCTCTCAGTTTGCTGCTTCTTGGTGAAGGATGCAGTAGGGCCATGGGCCCACATCACAGGGAGCTGCAAAGGCCAAATACACCCCATTATAGCACCTAAGCCATTTCTTGCAAAAAAAAAAAAAAAAAAAGGAGGCATAGCCCTTACAACCATTGCCCAGAAGTTAGAGGAGACCACATTCAAATCCCCTCCTCTGCCTGATGTTGAGGATGGATGTAAACCAGGGCTCTAACATCTTATGTGAGTGCTTTAACTACTGGGCTATGGGATATTCTGGAGTGGGTCTTTTTCAGGTGCTCCTGTTAAAGTTGTTCCACTCTGTATGAAATTTCTAAATATTTGCCAAGAGAGAGCAGGAGAGTGAGAGAGTGAGCAAGAGAGAGCGTGCAAAAGTGAGAGGAATGACTCTTTATCCTAGTGGTTAGGGAACTCACCTGGGAATTAGGAGGCCAAAGTTCAAGCTCCTGTTCCAAAACCGTTTATACAAAATGTAGCAGATTTTTTTTCCAAATCCCCAGAGGACCCTATCTGCATCTAAAACACAATTAAAATCTGTCCTTATGTTGTTCCTTATTTGCCAGATCCGATCCTGCCTCTGTTCCAATTTTTAACCCCTTGCCAGAATAGGAGTAAATGGAAGCAGGTGACAGTGTGCTTGACTATTATACTGTAAAATTAAAGTGATGCAGAGTGAGAAGTCTCAGGGCCACAGTAGGCACATTAAAGAAGCACACTTTGGTGGTCACATTTAAATCTCTTTATTATTAGTGATCAAAATGTCACTTTTCACAAAAGAAAAGCAGTTACTCCAACGTCCGCCTCAATTTCTAATATGGATTCCTTTCAGTCTCAGTAGCTTTTATTCAATAAAATACTCTTAATCAATTTCTGCCTCTAAATTGTGTGTAGTTGTGGCCAGCCCTACGATGATGACTCCCTTATGCCACAAAAGGCGTGGTTTGATGATTAGTGTCATTGTTCAAGATAGACTAAATTCTACTGCCCTTTACACAGATGTGCAATAGTGGAAATAGTTCTTCACTCCAGATGGGACTTGAACTCACAATCTCTGGCTTATCCTTTAGGCCACTGGGGCCACAGGAATGTGGGAGGATCAAGCAAGGAGCTCTTCCCCACTTACACAGCCCACATAAAGGCTTAGTAGAACTCTAGCCCTTGTACTCCCAGGAGAGCAGTGTTTCTACTGAGACTTTTTTTCTGGGGGCATATGGTGTCCTGAAGTGAGTGGGGCATAAGAAGAGGCATGGATTTTTCCCCTTTATGTGCAGGCCAGCAGAGATGACCAGATGAACCAGCATGGGTGTGACATACTGGGGTACAATTCAGACCAGTGTGTGTTTGTGTGCATGTGTGTGGAGGGGGGCGGTGGGCTGTGTCACCCTTGCCCTGCACCCTTGGGTGCCTTACAATGCCTTGCTGAAGTAGCTCCCACAAGGGCCACTCAAAACAGCCTTCCAGCATGCAAGCCACACTCTAAGTGTAACTGCAGCCTGCCAGTTACACTCTGGCACTCAACAGTCTTGGTTATACTGCTGGGTGTCCCAACACACCCTAATCCCAGATTTTCTTCCACAAATTTATGTCCTGTACTTCCCAGCCCTCTCTTGGACAGGACAAACATGTTAAGTCTGTTATTCCTTTAAGGGAATAATATGCCAATTTATTATCTCAGAGTTACCCAGACACTTCCATTTAAACACATTGGATTAGATAAACAGAAAAAACAGTTTATTAATTACAAAGAGATAGATTTTAAGTGAGTACAAGTAATGAGGCAAAAAAATCAGAAATGGTTACAAAATAAAGATAAAATGCTTTCTTAAATCTACTTAAGAAACTATCTTAGTTGTAAAGGAAATTTTCTCACCACATGCTCCAGAAGATTACTGGCCAAACTTTCAGGTGAGGACCCCTCCCCCGAAGACTAACAGCTGTTTTATTTTGCCTTCTCGGGTGAAGTGAATGCAATGACCAGGGAGAGACAGGCAGGTGTCTTTGGGTGTTTGACCCTGCTTTTTATAGTTCAAGCCCCCTCTTGAAAAAAACATTTCCAACAGAGGACTTAGATACAAAGAGTCTGTGAGGAAGGATACTTCCTGCTGGCTTTTTTCACCTCTTTGAGATTTCTTTGTTTCCTTTCCTGCTTGATGACTCTGTTTACTGCTTAAATGCAAATTAAGTCAAGCACGCATTCCTGTATTTAGGTCAGACTTGGTTGCCAACTTCTGTTTGGACAGGGCTGTGGGGTTTGGCACATGTTAATAACATCCTACAGGGAAATCTTATAACTTCACCAACAATGTTGCCACACATATTTTATCAGGACAAAACTGACCAGCAAATTATGAGTTTTGAAATGATACCTCACAAGGCATACCTTGTACAAAGGTTATTACAATAGTGCGTTGGGTATGAATACAGAGGTGTATTCCATCAAGCGGGGAAAGGGGAAGTTTCTGTACCCCTTATAGCTTGGGCTGCCCACAGAATATGCCAATATGCATTCTGTATCTCTCAGGTAGAAGGCTCCAGGGGTGTGTGTGTGTGTGTGTGTTGCAGTCCCCCCAAACAAGGGCTGTGCTGAACAGACACAATCTGTTCCTTTATGTATTAAGTCCATAACTCTACATTTCAAGGCTTGATTTAAAAAAAAAAGAAAAAGATATAACGGTCTTAAAGAGAGCATTTTCCTAATGGGCTAATGTTTTATTGAAGGTAAATGTGTTTCTGCATCACCATACATAGCAAGTTTCATAATAAACAACAATAATACATTTGTTTATTCAAATAATTTTATAGCTATGCCACCAAGGTGTTTGCACTTGCCCATTGTTATTGGCCCAAGAGAAAAACCTCAGGGTAATTAGTACCTGCTAATATGAATAGCAATACATCAAAGTATTTTAGTAATAAATTATTTCTCAATGGAAATTTTGTATACGTCCACTTAGACTTACAAAATTGAAAAATTACAGATTTTAATATTCAGCCCTTTTAGTTTAACCATTATCCATAATTACTCTTACCTGTTTGTTGAATTCCCTTACCCATTTCAATCTCATTACAAGAATTAAGGAATTAGTGCCAATTAATCAACATTAAATAAGGGAGAATGTCCAATATGCTTAAAATTAACTACCTGCATCTGTCCCTAGGAACATGACTGGGAGAAATACAATTCTAATTTGCTAGTTAAGCAAAAGCAATAGTTTGCTTCAGCGAGACAACTGAGTTATTCCAGGTCCACTATTTCTAATATTTGGCCTTGATTCTGGACTGCAACCTTATGGAGTTTCACTGACCTTCTGGGGATTTCAAGTTTGAATTGCCCCATTACATAAATAAGAACAGCCACAAGAGCTGTGCTAATGTACATCATGGCTGCAACAGTCTTAAGGGGACTGTTTGGTAACCTGCACTATAGCACCCTCCTGCCCCTCACTCACCAGATATATCACTTCCTCCCTACAGCATACTGTAGCACATGCTTTTGCTGGATGCACAGGGGCTTGGTAATGGTATAAAGTCATTCTAGGGCCCATGCTACTAGGAAGAACCCTTTGTGCTGATGGTGGTTGTTGTCCCTTGTGACTGAAGATGACACTGATGATGGTTTTTCATCTTGTGAGTACAGTTGTGGCTAAAATGACCCTTGCATGAGTGGCAGTCCTTTCCTCATGAAGTGCATAGGTAGCTTGAAGCCAAAGAAGGGATTACAGTCTGTGCCTGCTGAGTCTGCCTGCTGAGTCTGCCACTGTTTATGACTCAGCCTTTGTGCCTCAAGATCCACATAACAGTTAATCTTGAACTGGGTAACCCCAACATTGACTACTGCTAGCCAGCATATCTACCTGTTGCTGACAACTCCCAGCTGTCAATGCCAATGTTACACTGTTTCTAGTTCTGCTTCATTGTGTCTTTGAAGCGTTTCTTCTGGCTGTCTCGTATGCAGTTGCCCACTTTCACCATATAGCAACTGCTTTGGCATTCTGGTGTTGTCCATGCTCAACACATGAGCAGCCCAGCATAACTGTGATGTGATAAGCATGGCTTTGATCCTTGTGGAATGACTATGTTCCAGAACCTCATTGTTGGTAACTTTATCCTACCATTTGATAGAGAGTATGGCATGCAGATGTTGTAAACAGACCTTTTCTAGAAGCTTAATGTGATGCTTGTAGCAGGTCCTGCTCTCACACATACAAGTTGGACAGAACAACTGCTTTATAGACTTTTATAGACAAGACTTGGTTTGAAGTTTAATATCATGTTGCTGTCAGACTCTGCCTGATAGTCTGCCAAATGATAAACTGGCTTGGTTGATACAACTTGTCAGCTCCTTATTTATGGTAACATCAGTTGATAATATACTGCCAAGGCAGCAGAAGTCTGTATCAGCATTCAGCCATGTGTTGCTGATGGTGACTTTTGGTTTCGTGTAGGGTTTCTCTGACATAGATAAATCTGTCTTTTTCAGATTGATTGCCAGCCCATATTTTTCTGCAGACTCTTAAAATCTGTCTATAATCAATTGTATGACTTCTAGAGTATGTGCCTCTAGAGCACAGTCATCAGCACAAAACAGCTCATGAACAATTGCTTCAAAAATCCTTCTTGGAAGATCACAGCCTATTCAGATTAAATAATTTTCCAGAGGATCAGAAACATATGCTGATATCAGCATGCAGGTCTCTTGTAGAATTGAAAACTGCTGCATAGAAGAGATTAAACAACAGTGAACCAATTACACAGCCCTGCTTAATACCATTAGTAATAGGAAATTGGTCAGACAAAACATCACCTATGCAGACTCGTCCAAGCACTCCATCATGAAATAGCCTCAGAATGTTAGTGAATTTTTCTGGACAACCAAATATACACAATAATTGCCAAAGCCCAGGTCTACTGATGATGTCAAATGATTTAGTCAGGTCAATAAAAACTGTGTAAAGGTTCTGTTGCTGTTCTTTGCATTTCTCCTGCATCTAGCAGGCTACAAATATCATGTCTGCCATTCTTCACATTGGCCTAAAACCACATTACAACTCCAGTAGCACACAATTAGCAATCTTGTGTAGCAGACGATCAAAGAGTACTGTAATGAGAACCTTTCTGGTGATGGAGAGAAATGAGATATTGCGATAGTAACCACAATTGGACTTTTCTTTCCTCTTGTATATGGTGGCAATAGTGGTGTTTTTGAAATCTTGCAGTACGTCTTCAGTACTCCATATATTGAGAAATAATCCATGCAATTGCCTCTGCAGAATATCACCTCCATACTTGAATATTTCTGCAGGAAAGCCAACAAACCTGGGTGCCCTGAAGTTCTTCCTGGCACTTATTGCATTTCTGACTGTGTCAAGGAATGAGGCTGCATCCATGTTGTCATTACATATTGGCTGATCCACTACTTTTATTACTGCCTTGTCTGTGATGTTGGATAGTGTGTTCAAAAGATCATTGAAATGTCGCCACCTCTGAAGGATTGCTTGTTTGTCTGTTATCAACTTTAGGCTGTCAGCACCCTTCAAAGGCACTGTAGTGGTATGTGTAGGACAATATATGTTTTTCAAAGCAGCACAGAAATATTTGGTCTCATGACGGTCAGCATAGCCCTGGGTTTCACCTGCTTTTGCTTTCCACCATTGATCTTGCATGTCTCCAACCATAGATTGGATGTCATTACAGATTCCTGTATGTTATAACTGTGCCTACAGGGACACTGGATACAAGTATTTGAAAATGCATGACATGTTTTTTAGTGAGTCGCTGTTGAATTTCTAGATCATTCTTACCAAACCAGTCTTAATGACATCATTTTGCTATACCCAAAGTGGCAAGAGTAACTTGATATACCATGTCATGAAGAGTTGTCCACTTGCTGTTTACATTAGCACTAGGAGTCAAGCCAGCTGTAATGTTATTACACAGCTGTTCTCTTTTAGCTTTAACTTGTAATCCCTTTATGTTGAGCTGTTGATAAGCGCAGTTGATAAGATGCCATGATGTTTTGTTTGATAGGTGGAAAAAAAACGTATTTGTGATCACTAATTACTGCTTGACATACTCACTAAACCCTGGTCTACTCTACGAGTTTAGGTCAAATTTAGCAGCGTTAGATCAATTTAATCCTGCACCCGTCCACACGACGAAGCCATTTTTGTTGACTTAAAGGGCTCTTAAAATCGATTTCTGTACTCCTCCCCGACGAGGGAATTAGCGCTGAAATCAACATCGCCGGGTCGAATTTGGAGGTAGTGTGGATGCAATTCGATGGTATTGGCCTCCGGGAGCTATCCCAGAGTGTTCCATTGTGACCGCTCTAGACAGCACTCTCAACTCAGATGCACTGGCCAGGTAGACAGGAAAAGCCCCGCGAACTTTTGAATTTTATTTCCTGTTTGGCCAGCATGGCAAGCTGATCAGCACGGGTGACCATGCAGTCCCAGAATCGCAAAAGAGCTCCAGCATGGACCGAACATGGACAGCATGGGAGGTACTGGATCTGATCACTGTATGGGGAGACGAATCCGTGCTATCAGAACTCCATTCCAAAAGATGAAATTCCCAAATATTTGAAAAAATCTCCAAGGGCATGAAGGACTGAGGCTATAACAGGGACCTGCAGCAGTGCCATGTGAAACTTAAGGAGCTCAGGCAAGCCTACCAAAAAAACAAAGAGGCAAACGGCCACTTCAGGTCAGACCCCCAGACATGCTGCTTCTATCATGAGTTGCATGCAATTCTAGGGGGTGCCCCTACAACTACCCCACCACTGTACGTGGAATCCTGCAAGGGAGTCTCACGCAACAGGGATGAGGATTTTGGGGTCGAGGAAGATGATGATGAGGAGGAGGTTGAAGATAGCGCACAGCAGGCAAGGGGAGAAACCGTTCTCCCCGACAGCCAGGAACTGTTTATCACCCTTGAGACATTACCCTTCCAACCCGGGCTCCCAGACCTTGAAGGCAGAGAAGGCCCCTCTGGTGAGTGTACCTTTGTAAATATAATACATGGTTTAAAAGCAAGTGTGTTTAATGATTAATTTGCCCTGAAGACTTGGGATGTATTCGCAGCCAGTAAAGCTACTGGAATGCAGTCAAGCAACAAACGTTCTTTATCTCTGTGTTTCCTCAGGAGAGTGATATCATTCATGGTCGCCTGGTTGAAATAGGGGAATTTTATTAAGGGGACATTCAGAGGTGGCCGTTCCTGCTGGGCTGTGTGCCTGTGGCCGAAAAGAAATCATCCCCGCTGTTAGCCACGCGGCTGAGGGAGGGGTGAAGCAATTATCCCAGAGAATTGGGTGTGTGTGTGGGGGGGGGGGGTTTAGTTGGGTTTGTGCTGCATGTTAACCCAAAAACTGCAGCCCCTCCTTTTAAATGGCCAACCCATTTTAAATGGTCAACCCAACCCTCCCTTTTTTTCCTCCTGCAGCTTCAAATGTTTCATCTCCGTCCCAGAGACTAGCACATATAAGAAGGCGAAAAAAATGCACTCGCGATGAAATGTTCTCTGAGCTCATGCAGTCCTCCCTGAAAGAGCCCAGCAGAACGCATGGAGGCAGACAATGTCAGAGTCCATGAAAGCACAAAATGAACACGAGGACAGGAGGGACGCGCGAGAGGATAGATGGCTGGAGCAAGAGGAGCGGTGGCGGCAGCGTGATGAGAGGAGGTAGGACGCAATACTGAGGCTACTGGAGGATCAAACTGATATGCTCCGGCATATGGTTGAGGTGTAGGAAAGGCAGCAGGAGCACAGACCACCGCTGCATCCCCTGTGTAACCAACCACCCTCCTCCCCAAGTTCCATAGCCTCCTCACCCAGACGCCCAAGAACGCGGTGGGAGGGCCTCCAGCCACCCAGCCACTCCACCCCAAAGGATTGCCCAAGCAACAGAAGGCTGGCATTCAATAAGTTTTGAAGTGCAGTGTGGTCTTGTCCTTCCCTCCTCCACCACCCCACCTGGTGCTTCCCTCCTCCACCACCCCTCCCGGGCTACCTTGGCAGTTATCCCCCTATTTCTGTGACTAGTTAATAAAGAATGCATGAATTTGAAACAACGATGACTTTATTGCCTCTGCAAGCGGTGATCAAAGTGGGAGGGGAGGGTGGTTGGCTTACAGGGAAGTAGAGTGAACCAAGGGGCGGGTTTTCATCAAGGAGAAACAAACAGAACTTTCACACCATAGCCTGGCCAGTCATGAAACTGGTTTTCAAAGCTTCTCTGATGCACAGCGTGCCCTGCTGTGCTCTTCTAACCACCCTGGTGTCGGGCTGCATGTAATCAGCGGCCAGATGATTTGCCTCAACCTCCCACCCCACCATAAACGTCTCCTCCCTTACTCTCACAGATATTGTGGAGCACACAGCAAGCAGTAATAACGATGGGAATATTGGTTTCACTGAGGTCTAAGCGAGTCAGTAAACTGTGCCAGCGCGCTTTTAAACATCCAAATGCTCATTCTACAACCATTTTGCACTTGCTCAGCCTATAGTTGAACAGCTCCTGACTACTGTTCAGGGTGCCTGTGTATGGCTTCATGAGCCATGGCATTAAGGGGTAGGCTTGGTCCCCAAGGATAACTATAGGCATTTCAACATCCCCAACAGTTATTTTCTGGTCTGGAAAGTCCCTTGTTGCAGCCATTCAGACAGACAGAGTTCCTGAAGATGCGAGCGTCATGTACCTTTCCAGGCCATCCCACATTGATGTTGGTGAAACGTCCCTTGTGATCTACCAGTGCTTGCAGCATCATTGAAAAGTACCCCTTGAGGTTTATGTACTGGTTGCCTTGGTGCTCCAGTCCCAAGATAGGGATATGCGTTCCATCTATCGCCCCACCACAGTTAGGGAATCCCATTGCAGCAAACCATCCACTATGACCTGCACATTTCCCAGAGTCATTACCCTTGATAGCAGCAGCTCAGTGATTGCTTTGGCTACTTGGATCACAGCAGCCCCCACAGTAGATTTGCCCACTCTAAATTGATTCCCCACTGCCCGGTATCTGTCTGGCGTTGCAATCTTCCAGAGGGCTATCACCACTCACTTCTCAACTGTGAGGGCTGCTCTCATCTTGGTATTCTGGTGCTTCAGGGCAGGGGAAAGCAAGTCACAACGTTCCATGAAAGTGCCCTTATGCATGCAAAAGTTTTGCAGCCACTGGGAATTATCCCAGACCTGCATCACTATGTGGTCCCACCAGTCTGTGCTTGTTTCCTGGGCCCAGAATAGGCGTTCCATGGCATGAACCTGCCCCATTACCACCATGATGTCCAAATTGCCAGGGCCCATGCTTTGAAAGAAGTCTGTGTCCATGTCCTCATCACTCTCGTCACCGAACTGCCGTCGCCTCCTCGCCTGCTTTTGCAGGTTCTGGTGCTGCATATACTGCAGGATAATGCACAAGGTATTTACAGTGCCCATAACTGCCACAGTGATCTGAGCGGGCTCCATGCTTGCCGTGGTATGGCGTCTGCAGGAAAGCAGGAGAGCAGAGTGGCAGCGGAAGCATGATGATAGTTTGCAGCTCTACTGCACCCTCTGCTGCCAGAGCAGGAGAGCAGAGTGGTAGCGGAAGCGTGATGATGGTTTGCAGCCCTATTGTACCATCTGCTGTCAGAGCAGGAGAGCAGAGTGGCAGCGGAAGTGGTCGTTCGGTCGTTTGATGACGATGGTTTGCAGCCCTACTGCACCATCTGCTGCCAGCAACACCCAGGACACAACAGTGGTGGCTGAGCTGAGCAGGCTGCACGCTTGCTTTGGTATGGCATCTGCGCGGAAAAAAAGGTGTGAAATGATTGTCTGCCGTTGCTTTGACGGAGGGAGGGCGACTGACGACATGTACCCAAAACCACCCGCGACAATGTTTTTGCCCCATCAGGCAGTGGGAGCTCAATCCAGAATTCCAATGGGTGGCTGAGACTGCGGGAACTGTGGGATAGATATCCACAGTGCAACGCTCCGAAAGTCGACACTAGCCTCGGTACTCTGGACGCACTCCGCTGACTTAATGGGCTTAGTGGGGACACACACAATCGACTGTATAAAATTGCTTCCTAAAAAATCAACTTCTATAAATTCGACCTAATTTCGTAGTGTAGACATACCCTAAGTAACAGAATTCCATTGCTATTCTCTTTCCCAGTTTCATGCTGTCTGGTGGCAGGCTGCCAGGTTAGCCGATTACTTCCAAAGACTTGCATTAAAGTCCCATGACAATTACTTTATCTGATGCCAGTGTAGACATGATGAGTTTGTCTAAGTCATTATAGAACTTTTCTTTCTCATTGTTGGCATTTGTCATGGTAGGAGCATAAGTGATGACGATGGTAACATACCACATATGTTTCAATGGCAATCGTAGAACCATAAGAGAATAACTTCTGCCTTTAGGTAGACTTTTGAGCCTGGAAGCAATGAAGATGCTAGTGGCAAAGTCAAAATCCAATTAGGATGGGTGACCTTGCCAGAAGAATGTGTACCCTGCACCAATCTCTGCACTTTGCCCTTTGTCAGAGAGTCTGGTTTCACTGACTGGAGAAATGTCAACCTTATAAAAGGCCAGTTCTCTTGCAACAAGTGCTGTGCCTTTCTCAGGTCAGCTGGTGGTAGGGTTATTGCACAGAGTCCTAACATTCCATGAAACTATTATAATTGGTGTTGTGAGCTGCTTACATGCACATCTGTGACTCTCACCACCAGTGTCACCACATCTGTCTCTTTGCCACTCGCCCATCACTGTAAAAATTTGCCTCCATCATTAGAACACACACAATAATTTTTTTCGGTGGTGATGGCTTGTGTCACACCATCCACACTCTCTTGCCTGTTCACCTGTGCTCCGGTGGCACAAATTCACAAGACAACTGATAAGGGTTAGTGTGCAGTCGATGGCCATCGATGTGGAATCTTCTGTAGGCCCTCTATAGTAGCAGATAACTGCTATGCCTGAATCCACTCTCTATGCTGTTGTAGAGTGAAACACCCTTGGCTGCCACAGAAACTGCTGAGGTCTTTATTACTGACCTGGTAGCTAAGGGTATGTGTTAGTGGGTGTCCGGGCACGTTCCACATACTGTTGGTCCTGTTCAGTACATCTCTGGGGCCCCAAGCTACTCCAAAATCCCTTGAAGAATTTGCCTGGGCATGTAAGGGCATGCAAATATCCAGTTACCAATTGGTACCACTCAGGAGGTACTGCAAGAGTCATGCATGTAGAGACAATATGTACCAGCAGGGAGGACTTGTTAGCCTGGAAAAAAGAAAGCTTGTTCGTTTGGATCACATTTGAGATTATTGCTTTGACAACTGTGATTTGACTTATGCTTGATGCTATATATAATAACCTAAGCCATTTATCCTTTAATGCTCATTATTTGCATTGCTTGATTGGAAGGCACATCAAACATTGAATTGTGCTGGAGCATTGATTGTACATCGGGTGATCTATTTAATTCATTCTTATGAGCAGTCATAAACTCTTACGTACTCGCTGCTAACTTGGTATATCCACAGTATCGTGTATCCTATGTTTGGTAATCTACATGTTTATTCCTTATTATCAAACTTCCTGATTGGTGAAGGGGCAGCGCTCAGCTTCTACTTCATCCAGCAGCAGCCAGAGCTCACTGGCAGCTCACTGCGTTTCACATTGCAGCTGTGCTTGATCCTGCCCCTGATTCCATTCAACCCATGACTGCTCCTGCCCAGACTGTGCTTGTGCCTGTTCCAGTTCCTTCCCGTTTTCATTCTTGACACCCCTAGTTCTGACCCCCAGCTCTGCTTCCTGGACAATCTCTGGCTCACAAATTGACTCTGGCATTCTGCTTCCAATCCCTGGCTCTGACCCTCAGCTGTGCCCTTGACTATCCCCCTGTTTGTCTCATGGCCATGATTTTGTATTCTGACTCAGCTCTGTTCTAACCTCCAGGCCTGGTCACACCTATGGCTCTGATTGTTAGGCCCAACCACCCACATCCCAGTAGTGATCCTGCAGGAATATGGGTGCACAAACTAAGCAGCATTATCCTAGGCATAGATGTCCAACTGGATAGTTGCTACCTTAACTAAAAGACAGTGCAACATGAATATTACACATACATTGGAGTAAAAGTTTTACCTGAAACTTCTTGCAGGAGAAAAATGCAGATTTGACATCTCCAAAATGTTTTGTGGGCTTGTGTCAATTTCATCAAATTGTTTTGAGAGGAAAAAAAATGAAAACATTTTGTTTCAACATTTTCAAAACAAAAAGTTTTGATTTTTCAGTTTATCACTTTGAAATGTCCTTCCATTTTATTAAAAACAATTTTAAAATGTTTAAAAATTATCTAAATGAAAATATGTTAAACCCAAAATGATTTTTTAGATTTTTTGGAATTGCAGGCAAATAAAAAAATACATTATTCTTACAGCTCCAGCTACAAATATACATTTTGAAATGTGCACTGTTTGCTATTTGCATAAACTATTTGCACTTGACTCCTGTAACTAACCCACACTATAAGAATTTCAGATTATAGATTTGGTTACAATTTGCACTGTTTGGGTTAGTTACATAAGTCATGTTGTGTTGTGGCAGTTCCTTGAATAGACAACTTATGTAAATAACCAGCACAGCATGAACTGTGAGTTCTCCAACTGAATATACTAGCCTAAATTTACTGTTGGTGAAAATTTTGGCAAAAATTGTATTAATTTTTATGAGCATATGTGCTAGTAATTCTTGCGTATCCAGATATTCATAGAAATGAAATAGGAAAGGGCTGTGAACAGGGCCAAACTGAAATTCATGTGTGAATATGATTAAATATTTGTGGAAACTTTTCCCACTATTTATTCAGCTCTAATTTAAAAAAAATGGTATAGAATTTCCCCATTTACAGGCTCTCAGTTCAGAAAGTGCAGCTAGAGCTGAGCTGCAGGTAACAAAGACTTTGAATGATGGGACTATTTCAAAAGACATTAAGTACAGAAAATAGATAGAACATTTCATTCTGAATGAGAGGAGAGATTCAGATGAGACATGAAGATTTCACCCTAGAGAACAGTAGTACTTTTTGTCATAATTCTCCTTTTAAAAATAATTCCAACAGCTATCTTTTATTTAGCAGCGCCGTACTTTTCATTTTCCCTGCAGTGAGTTAGTGATGACCCTGGCGATAGTAGTAATTAAACCTTTCAGATGCAATGAGGGCCTCTGACATTCTCAAAAGGAGAATTACAAATTAGAACCTGACAATCTAACCCTCTGAATAGAATTTTTTGAAAGAGCCTATTTCCCCTTGGTTTTTTAACTCCAATTCAAGCTTGGTAGATACAGTGTAGACATGTACGGTGTAGACAAAAAATGATTTCAGCTGCGTAATAGATATCATAGATTTCAAGATAATAATTATATTGAATATGCATTTTATATTGATCTATCCATGCTGGTGATAGCAAAATAAATGTTATCCCCTACAAGTAGATTTGTTCCCCATCTAATGGAAGTAGGAGTAGCTAAATATATATTATGGACTAGAACAGAATGGTCCTGTGGTGGATGTGGTGTGGACTATCAGGAAACATTCCTTGTTCTGCTGGAGTTGGGCTAGGGCAGTAGTTTGCTACAACACCTTTAAAGGCTGTTGCATATACTCCTACCATTGGGGATGATGGCCAATGTGTTGGGCATGGGGTGGAAGTGGAGGTCACAGACACACTTACTTCCTGAACACCTTTCTGTTTGAGTTGCTCTCAGGCAGCCTTTAGCTGGTTTCTCTAAACAAAGTCTCCATACTCCTGCAGTATGGCCACTTAAGCTGAAGTGAACATCATGATTAATGGAGCTGAGAGTGAAGTATTGACCTTGAGGGATAATAAATCACGATGTTCCCAGAAATAAGAACTCAATATATTGTATCAAGGGTTTACAACCTAGGGGATATAAACAGATTTCAGCGAGTCATATAACTATACTCTTTCTCTATGGCTAGATGGGAGGAGGCTCCTAGTTTTCTTTTTGTATTGTAATATGGAGTCACTGTATGGAAAAGGTTAAGAGCCACTGGTCCATATGTATTGTAGAATAGCATCTTGAAATCAGTAGGACTCCTTTCTTGAAGACAGTACTACCAATCAATGTGAAGGGAATAAGGACCTTGATTATGGGCATGAATTCCTTAACAAGCTTTCTCTTTTCTAGATTAATGTTCTAAACAGAACATCAAATTAGAATGCCAGAAAAAAGGATCCATTTGCCAATCTGCTCTGGGTATGTTAACTGACTGCTTCTCTTTGAATGCCTAAATATGGGTTTAGGAGCCTAGTTGTAGGCACCAGGTTTGCAAATTGTGACTTAGAATGTTGAATAAAATGTAATCCAACCCAGAAAAAAAAAAACGATCTGACAATTTTTGTTACACCCAATTAATCCCCTATTTCTGACCATACCCTGATCATTACATTACTGTTTTGAATTAAAACAATGATGAGCTAAAAAAAAATTCTTGTTCAGTATGGACTGATGTGTAATAGAAAAATAAAGGAAAAAATAAGATGGAGAAAAGGTATGAGTCAAGTGGGATTTATTTGTAAAGAGAGGGCCAGTGAGTTAGACCCTAAAACATTATGTTGTGTCAGGCAGAAGTTTCATTTATATTTGGGACTGGATGATCCTGAACCCCTAATGTAGCCATGTAGGGCCAACAGGGGAGTAAGGCCTCCTCACCCCATGCAGCTGCATTAGGGCTGCCCAGATTGCAGATTGAAGCCTAGAGAGGAGACCATTCTGGATGCGTTCCATGCAAACTAGAGCAAGAGGGCGGAGTGGGAAGAGTGGTAGTTGAGACAGTTGTATTCCCCTTTACCCATATATGCTGGCCAGGCACAAGTGGGGAAAGCTCCACCCTGAAAAAGGATAAGGTAATTAATTTACTCCCCCATAACTGCAGGGAAAGAGAGGCTGAGTCACAATCCCTTCCAGCTGCTACTCTTAGGACCAGACAACTGTGTGCCACCCACATATACAAGGCTGAACCTGAAGGCTCAGCCTCACCCTTAGAAAATAGAATGTTCTAATATAACATAGAAGTCATGGCTGCATTAATGGAACAGATACTGAAAGCTGTGTTCTTGTCAAGTCAGGATTCTAAAAGCAGCAATCCCCATCCTATTAGTATTTTAAGTTTGTTTTAAGTGGCAAGATTCTTTCCAGATCCCCCTTTTAACTGGAAGAAATGAATGGACAAGAGGAACCAACTCTCCTAGTAGACTGTACATAGTTTTCATCCATTATATGGAGAACACATCCTGAGGTTAGAAAGCTGCACTGTGGTTTAGCCCCAACAGAGCAATGAGTTGCATTTACTATATCTCCGTGTCCTTCATGCAAGAGTACCACGCTTCGGCAATACAGAATACATTCACTTGCTGAAGATAGTGATGGAATGAAAGACTGAGAATTTAAAAAATCCTGTATATCATATCTCAACTTTAACCATTTTGTCTTTTTCTCTTCCCTATGCTTCTAGAGCTGCCTTCCTCACAAAATGTATCAAACTTATCATGAAAGACCTTAATACTGTATTATAAAACTGGAGTTTTTCTCTTATGGCAGACTGAGGTCAGGTTATGTATATGGATGGAGATATCTCATAGAGCTAAAAGGGACCTTGAAAGGTCATCAAGTCCAGCCCCCTGCCTTCACTAGCAAGACCAAATACTGATTTTTGCCCCAGATTTTTAAGTGGCCCCCTCAAGGATTGAACTCACAACCCTGGGTTTAGCAGGCCAATGCTCAAACTACTGAGTTATCCCTGTTTTTCTTAAAACAGCTTAATCTTTTCATATTCCTGCCTGAGGCAGAGGTCATTCATAGGTGCAGAGCTAGTGACTGACTTGCTCTGACATGCAGTTCCTGATCTGGAGGAAGTCAATGGACTAACAATTTCTCTTTATTCCACTGATATATAGTATATACAATGCACCATATCTTCAACTGGTGTAAAACAGCACACATCCATTAAGACCATGGAGATACACTGATTCAAATCAACTGAGGATCTGGCATATATGAATATGATGCAATGCAAAAATATTGTTCCAGTACATAGCAAAATCATTGACAGTGCTTGTCAAATAAGGCTCATCCTAAGATGAGAAATGTCCATAAATCATAAACATAGTCATTTAGTTATTTATTGCATTTATATAGCATTCTATATGTCCAAGTGTCAAGGCTAATTCCCCACTCTGGCACTTCAAGTGCAGAAGGTGGGGGCCTGCAAGGATTCTAAAAATTAATACTGGCCACTCCAGGCTTCTATTAAACTCCCGAGGTTACAGCTTTTCTCTAACCTTGGATTGGTAGATGCTGCCAACACCCAAGTGCAGAACCCATTTGAGAGCCCAGGAAGGCGCACTTGGGAATTCCTCAAGCCCTTTCACACCCCCTCTGGGGAAGAGCTGAAAAAGAAAAAGAAAAAAAGAAATCAGCTGTTGCCACCAGCTAATTAAACAACGTGTGCACAAACCTCTTAAGACGCAAAAATCCAATTCTGTTCTTAAAAAGGTAAATTTTATTTAAAAAAAGAACGAAAATACATCTGGGAACTCAGGCTGTTGCTAGATTTTAAAAGAGGAAATACAAGAATTAAGCACCAAGAATAGCTTTCGTGAGGTCCAGCTTAAAGGTTACAAGCAAAACAAAACCACCTGGGGTTAGCACAGAGGAATTCACAAGCCATAACAAAATAAAACGGATAAACCTAATCGTGTCTTCCTAGACATTTCCTAATCTACTTACATATCTGGGGTTTTAAATGAGAGTTTCTAGGTATGATACTGATGATTTTTTCATACCTGGCCCAAGCTTCTTACAGCATAGCTGCTGCCCTGTCCGCCTCTCCCCAGGAGAACAATGACAGACAGTCAAAAGGGGAGTCTTTTTTCAATTTTAAAAAGTTCTAGCCTTCCCATTGGCTCTTTTGGCCAAGTGCCCACTCACTTCCTTTTACCTATACATAGCAGTGAGACTTGTTAACCTTTGCAGATAGAGCAATTAGAGAACAGCTGCTAAGGCCTGGTCTACATTGTGGGGGGAATCGATCTAAGTTATGCAACTTCAGCTACGTGAATAACGTAGCTGAAATCAACGTACTTAGATCGAATTACCATGGTGTCTTCACTGCAGTGAGTCGACTGCTGCCGCTTCCCCATCGACTCCGCCTGTGCCTCTCATGGCAGTGGGGTACAGAAGTCGAAGGGAGAGCTCTCGGGGATCGATTTATCGCATCTAGACTAGATGAGATAAATCAACCCCCGCTGGATCAATTGCTGCCCGCCGATCTGGTGGGTAGTGTAGACATACCCTAAGGGGGATTTTATAGCTACTGGATGGCTGGGTGTCCATAAAAGGGAGCTTTCCCCTGCCCCCATTCATTTATCACACCAAGAGTGAGTAAGGGTAACAGAATCAGGTTCTGTATTTCTTTTGTAACTTTCAGAGATTATTTATTCTATAGTTGGGGGGAGGAGGTTCTGTTAATTTCACGTATTCATCGGACAGGATTCCCTCAGGTCTGCCAGAGGCTTTTTATAAGTGTTTCACTAGCAACCAGTGCTGTGACGAGCAGGCAGGAAGAGAACTTTATTAAACCTGCTGAGAGGCCAGTGTTTCAGAATGAAGCTCTGCTGGATGTGTCCCAGCACCACGCTTGCATTTCTGAGCCTCTGGTCCCTGACAAACATGGGTTTATCCTGTAATCCAATCTTTTTTCCCCCCATTCTATTCATCATACTAGAGACAGAAAGGCATCTCAAAAGAATAATCATCTTCATTTTGGTTTGTAAAAATCGTACTGTTTAAGTTCTAGAGATAGATTTTTTGGGCTATGTGCTAAATAATATACTTATATATAAAATATATTGTTATCCACCAAACAAGGTATCTGTACTCCCATTTAAGTCAGTGGCAAAACCTCAAAGGGCCAGATAATCATCCCTTCTAATTTTCCTTTGCCCTGATGCAATAGTGACTTTACACTGACCAACTTGACTGCTGAGAATTCTTCGTATGTGAGGGAACCCCAGCTAGAACAGGGCAGGCATAGCTGGTTCTATGCTGCTGATTTCCAGCCTTTGCCTTGATGTAGTGCATGTCAAGGGTATGCCTGATGGGGGAGGAGTTGTGGCTAGAGCACACTGTGCTTTGTAGTCCCCACCAACATAAAACTTCCTATGGGTCTGCCATAATTAGATGCAATTTACAACAACTCTGAGGCTGCTCTAAATTATGACCTAGGGGGAAGTCTCCCCTGGCTGTTATCAGTAAAGCATCTTTTTTCAGTATCCAAGGTGTGTAGAAATGTTCTCTTTTGGAATGAATTAAGTCACCAATATAATGGTTGTTTCATTCTTTCATTTAAGTTAATGGGGGGGTGGGAGGGAGGGTACTTTAACAAAAAATCTGTGGCCCAGATGGTTTATCCATCCACTTCAACTACTGTTTTCAATATCGAATTGCAAGACCTAGGCTTATGCCTAGAACAGAACAAGCACCTATTTTTGCTGATTTTGATAAAACATTCTTTCTGTACTGCTCTAAGCTTTGGTCTCATTAAAGTTTCACTTTAAAAAATATCTTTTCTTTATGTGTCATTGCTCTTAGGGAAAGAGTTCATTATTTTCCCATGAAGTGATCAGATTTACTGTGAGCAAACCAGAATAATACTAGGGTACCTGCCCTGGAAATATATTCTATGGACTCCACCCTGCAAAGAGCTGAGCTCTCTTTTGAAGTGCTGACTACCCTTAACTCCTAATGGCTTCAACTGCAGTGGACAACCCTCAACTCCTTGCAGGATCAAGCCATATGCCTAGGGATCTTTAAGGCATTAAGTAAATATGAAATGAAATACTGATAAATATTAAATTCATTAGCATTAATCCCCAGGTAATCATGTCAGCCTGCAAGTCAAAGAACAGCTTTACCAGCTGCTATAGGTGCAAAGGAAGTGAGATGAATTTTAATATCACCTACAGAGCTGGCTTCCAGGGACTGAGGTTCCTCATAAACACAAACTCAGTATTAGTCAATTCATACTGGATTACTGTGATTAGTGCAAATATTCAGACACATCCCATCTACAAAAATAAACAATTATATGAAAAAGGTGTTGAGGACTGCAGCTATGCATAAATAGATCTGATGATTTAATGACTCATCATGGTTTACTGAAAACCTGAGTCATAATTTAATGAGGGAGTGCTTGTTGACACCACACCACATTACATGGACCTGTGGAGTAATCCAGTTATTTGGTAAGGATACTACTTTGAAAGTTTGTCTTTTATCTAAATCCAAGTGCAATTTTGTCCTATTGCAAAAAATTCAGTTGACATTAGCCTTTCACCTCTGCAAAATCCAGATTAGTTAATAATCTAAAACAATCTTGTTGTTTTATCTTTGTACCCAGTGGGAGAATACTTTCTCTTAATTTGGTACAGTTCAGCACACGTGTTCATCTCAAATTTCAGGCAAAAAAATCATGTTTTTTTTCCTCACCTCCCAAACTGCCTTTCTAACTACAATGTAACCCTTGTAGTTGCCATAGTTCTCCAGGGCCTGGACCTGATGAAAAACAGCCTCTGGGAAGCCTTGCATTCTGAGGTCCTGTTTTATCCCTTTGGGCTCTTCTGTTCCCCTCCCCTCCCCCCCCCTTAGTTTTAACTACAACCTGAATGATTTTTTCTGCACTAGAGATGGACTGAGGAGATTGTGTTCATGTGGCCCATAAGCAGAAAAAGAGCCCATGTCATGGGTAGTTTTAGTTCCATGACTGGATGAGAGTGGGCAAGTACTTCTGGGGCAAATACTTTACACACATACATTTAAAGTTCTGTTTTTAAAATATTTGTGCATGAGACTTTGAAGTTAACATTCCTGCTAGTAAAATTCAATAATTTATAAGTTTATAAGAGCAAACACAACCAGTGTGCGCTCATAGTGAATTGATCAGAAATATTCAACCCCATATTTGACAATTTCTTCCCACTCATCTGCCACACAAGTATTCACTCAACTCAATGTCATGAGTCTTTACAGGCTGTTGTGGGTGTTTGAAGTTGTCCATGTAAATATGGGGGAAAAGGAAGGGGTGATACAAGATATAGATATAGAGCCCAAGTCTCCACCTTTTAGAAAGATATCCAATCTTGATTTGAAGATTTCAAATTATGGAGATTCCACTGCATCTCTAGGTAAATTGTTTCAATGGTTAATTACCCTCATAAAAATAGTGCCTATTTGTTCTAGATATCTGGAATTATATATTAAACATATCATAACTCAAAAGTGGTTGGACTAATTTTTTTTTTAATTTGGATCTGTTCATTTGGTTCAGATTTGTCTCCAATAATAAAATTAACAATAACTTGGCATATTAACTTTCATAAAGCACTAGTATGTTAAAAAAGTGAAACTACTTTACTGTTAAACTGAGCAGAGAATAACCATCCACATGGGATAAGGATATAATAAAAGTTAGTGTTTTAAAAGAAATCTAATTTTTCTCATACATTTTGAAAGTTTGCTTTCTATGATAGGAGTCTGCTGCTAGTGAGAAGCAGGTATACCACTTGTTAGCACTGTTTTCTGCCCTTTTGTCCTGTGCATGACTGAATTATAATGGAGAAGGTATGATGCTGAAGTGTTTTGGATTATTAAAATCCCCTTTCCACCAAACGTAAAGATGATTGGATGTTGAGTGAATTGGACTATAAAGAAGTATATTATGATGGTCAGAGATTAAAAGTCACCTGTGTGGGCCCCATTCAAGTGCTTAGCTCTCTCATAATCATTTAAATACGGACTAGAATGAAACACAAGACAGATCTAATTAATGTGGAGTTTAAAAGGAACCCTGCACTAGGATTCAATTGAAAGCTCATCCATAACAGACAATGCAATTTGATGGACATAAAATGGAGTGAGAGCAAATTGCATATGGAGTTCAAAATTAAAAATCCATGCTCTGAACTAGAAAAAAAAATTAACTAATATTGACTTTTTCTTGATGGGAAAACCTTTGACCTTAGATTGCATTGTGTTACATCATCAGTTTAAACTACTGCTTTGTTTTAAATTGGATAGTTTTAATTGTAGCAAAACTCATCTTTTGGCAGAAGCTTTCCCATAATAACAAAGAAGAGAAGGGAAGAATGAAAAAAGTATGAAAAACGAGGGGAAAAGACAACAGACAGACAAACGCCAAATGGAAGTGGCTAAATTCTATTTCTAATATATATATGATTCTCAAATACTGTGTTTTGACTCCTAAATAGTACAGAGATTGGCACTTCATAAATAGGACAGAATAGGATAGAATTCTGTATGAAAAATTACATGATGTGAAAGTTGAGTTTGCAAATCAAAGCATTTATAAATCAGAAAACAGTGGAATAATCTTCTCCCTCTTTTGTGCATGAATTATGATTTGGTGTTTTATTTCATGGTCAGATTATCTCTCAGATAATTCAGCAGAATGTCATAAATGTATATATACATTTGTGGCATGTTGTAAGAAGGACTATGGTACAAACAGAAGACAGTCACATACTGTGTTATTTCTGAAATTATACAATATATTATCAGAAAGTACCACTTTTTCTACAATCTGAAGTACCATTCATAATTGCACAGCCTGCATCTCCTTCCACCCTCCCCTGATCCCATTAATACTCACTCAACACCATCTGGCAACTACAGTAATGTTTCCTCCACAGATCTTGCTCCCTACTTCTCCCTAATGCAGGAATCGTGCAGAGCTGGATCTCCAGTCCCACTGTACAAAGCTCAGCAACTTTGCAGGACTGGAGCATTTGTCCTTCACACACCATACTCCCATAGCCAATGCCCCTCCCACTGCACAGATGTTCTTACTGATGTCTGACTTGCCTTCCCCTTCCCTCTACCACCCACTGGTAATAGTCCTCCTCCACACTGAACCCCTGCATTTGTTGTCCCAGAAAATCACAACACATCTCCTTATGCACACTTGCCATAACAGAACATATTTGATACACTTCATTTTAAAATCAATTTCTTAATCCTTTTCCTTTTGCACATACACACCACCCTAGTGTAATTGTTAGATGTCAGCATTTAAATGGCAATCTCTGAATTTATAGGCACACGTATGTATGATGTGCATGAAGTTTAGGTGGACCACTGATTGTTGTCATCTATCTGTAATCCTCATGCACAAAGGATTTTTAAAAACCTTTTAAATCAGCCGAATGAAAAAAAATATTTTCACAAATCACCAAATGTCCCTGCTAAATGTAAAAATTTCTAGCAGGTATTGTATCATTCAAGTTCAACTGCTGTTCAAAAATAGGATGCAAGCACTTACGTTAAATTGTCAAAAATGTATTTTTTCTACTTCCTTCATTTTCAAAAAACAGCAGAACCACTTTAACTCAAGTTTTCAAGGAAATAATTTGCTCTTGGTTGAATTGTAAACTCAACAAATTCCATCTTTTTCATCATAAAATAGATTGTCAAAGTTCTAAGTACCTGAAAATAACCTTTTAAAATGGAAACCTTCTTGCAGCCTTAACTATAGGTTGCATTCTGCACTTTGCCTGCAATGGAAATATATGCATAGCTAAGCTGCTAGGGAAAATCAGGGTTTTTTTGCTTCTGATTAATAGGAATTGCACGTGTGTCTAGGAGAAAATAGTCCTCCTCTTACCTCCCTCCTCTAGTCAGTGGGTTTTTTCATATCTGCTATATTTCTGATGAGATGTTGTTGGTGAACTATATCAGCAGTGCAGCTGAGGAATTCATTGCTAAAATATCATATAAGGGGTTCTTCATTTCAGTTTATAAGTAAATCAAACAGCATCTCATGTGTAATTAAATTTCAATTGTTGTCACTAAAATGTATGAAAAACAGAAAACTGCCCCAGGAAATGCAGTACACATTCTATTGTATATAAGTTCTTATATTTTCCTCACCACTATCATAGCTGAGCACCTGCCAGTAATGCATTAAGCAACAGGACTAATATTTGTCATGTTTTTTCTCTCATTCTTTCACCAGCGGGAGAAGTTTATGTAGTGGAATGTGGTGTAGGGATGTATATATACACACACACAGAGAGAAAGTGAGAGTGTGCTATGTTTATGTTAAAGGAGGGAAGGTCAAAGAAACGCACCTTGCACTTAGAGCAGAAAGTGAGATTTGTGATGGCCTTTAGGGGACAGTCAGAGGCCAAGCTCCAAGAAAGCTCTGTCTTCTGCAGAGATGTGAGAGCCTAGTGAAAGAGGGCACCTCTGTCCATGTCCTGTATGACCAAGATCAAGAGTTGAGTGAGTAAGGCTCCAGAAACACCTACCTTTTGGCATCAGTCTTCAGAGGTTGATGGATTTTAGTCTCTCTGGGATCATCTGCATGAAATTATCCACACAACAGGAGTCTTCTTAAGAACAATATTTATTTAAAAAGAGGGAAAATGGTAATAAAACAAAATAAAGACTTTGCATAACATATCACATCTGAATACTCCATAAAGTCCAGTGAGATACGCTTCACACCTCTATATCTAACACTTCTAGAAATCAGTGATCTCTGATAATTTCCTAATCATCCCTGGCAAAGCATCCCCCTAGATTCCCCAGAGAAAGCTCCCCTCTAGTCCTCATCCAACCTGCTTATCTAGTCCCAAGAGTTAGAGTTAATCATCATATTGGGATGAGGTTAAATCAGCAATAACAAAAAGGAGATTAAGAATATTGCCTGGATGAAATGCCAATGTGTTGTCCCCTAGACAAGGACTATTGACCCTCATTACCTCTTTGTCTCTGGGAGGTTCTTCAGCCTTCCTGACTCCAAGTTCAGCATTTCAAAAGCCACTTTGCTTGCCACTTTCTTAGACACTGCTCACCTATCAAGGTTGATTCTTGGTTTGCATGTCCATGGTTTTGGCTATGAATGTTAGATCACATTCATATGCCTGATATACTCAGCTTCTGTCTTATCAAATCAAAGAGAGCATGGATTTGCCTTTCAAAAAAATCTGCTTTATCGGTATTCAATTATGATGAAATATAAATTACTGATAGGCCCTAGGCCCCCTGTCACAAATAAGTCTTCAGAGTAAAAAAAAAAGTCCTTTCATTAAGATGTTATACCATTGTCATTTTTACTGTGGCTAGTTGGTAAGACAACCTTCTTTTAATGTCCCTATCTATCTTTTATGTTTCACAATGTTACATCATTGTGGACTACCAGGAAAGACTTTGTAGACCATTGATGGTTCATGGATTGCAGTTTCAGAACCAATCACTCTGTATTTTCTTCCTATTGTTTTGCAAGATTCAGATAAATCCTAGACATGGGAAAATTTCTCTCTTTTTATCAGTGTGTCTTTATCAGCTATGTGCACGCTTTGAGAGGAAATTACTTAGCTCCATATAGAAGACATCTTGAGATCTAGAAATAAAATATTGAAGGAATGAATTATGATTTGAAACTAAAGAGATTCTTCTGATTGTCTGGAAGCAAAGTCAAGAGAAATTCATATTCTTACAGAGTGTATTTGTTAGATACACTATCTAAGGAATTTCAGAGATGGTTTATATAAAAAGGAAAATATACTGTGTGTCCAAGTAGTTATGCTGTTCTTCCCAGGAGAGTATAATTACCAAATAATGGTATGGAAAATTAGTAATTGATTAGTAGAAGTGAATAATCTGATAGTCATAACTTTAAATGTGGTCTGTTAAGTGTATAATTGACAATAATCCCTAGCAAATTATTGGCCCAGAAAATCCAGCAGTTGGAAAACAAATTTTAATTCCTGATTAATGTGATGATTCTTGAAGTAAGTAATCGAATAGCATGAGTATACAGTGAACTTTAAAATAGATATGAAATTAACAAACCTATTCTTAATAAAATTGTTATTTTACTTCAGGTATGACCAAAAATAAATCAAGGCTAACCTAATTCAATCTAATGCTTACTTTTCATTGGAATTGGAGACTGTGAGAATACTCTGTATTGTGAGTTTACATCTCAGCTTTGTTCAGCAACCTTTTTTTATTAATGTGTTTAAAGCAGAGGAGTCTTGGGACCATTAAAGTTATCATCCAACCAAAGAAGCACAGATAGTAATCAAGCTGTTCAGGTTGTTACTGCCTCCTGTTAATGAAAATCTGTTTGTGAAATTGCCCCTTTAAAGGGTAGTAGTTCATTTTGGCAGACTGTGTAGTGCCTTTCCTCTGGAATGCGTTTTTTGTATCTCTAACAATGGGTGCTTCTGGTAGTTTCCATTCAGTCATGCTTCAAACAAATACTCCATTTCCTGGGTCTTAAACTCAATGAGCCAAATTTGTCATGCTAGAAGATAACTTTAAAAACATTTGCAACAAACTGACTTTTGCTGAGCACACAGCGGTGTAAAAGAACCTTAATGTCATGTTTTATAGCTGGTAACTTAACGGTCTGTTATTTTTTTATGGTATGCAAAGTTTACTATGCATCTTTCCACTTCAATATCTTGCATTGAAATTAACTGAAAATATTACTCACATACTGTAGCTGATGCAAACAATAAAAAAGGGAACTGTATAATTTAGATCTGAAAGTACAGAGCTATTTTTAGTTGTATATTTTTTAGTATTTTTTTTCTGTTCTAAGTTTAAAAGCTAGCATCATAACTGGATTACATGTTTGTTTCTGCTAATAAAACATTGCAAGAATGTGAAAGCACACTTAGCATTGATAACTCTGCATGATCGTCATTATACTAGAGTGATGGTGGAAGGTAGCCTCTTCTCTTTCATTCTGTTTCCCCTGAGCAGTAACTCAGTAACTTTATGTTCTATCAACTAATCATTGCTGATTCATGATGCAGACTTCAGTCCAGAAAGGAATGATCATCAGTCACTTGTTACCTGGATGTTCACAGAGTACTGTATTTTTACCTGTATTGGAGTCAAGAATAGCTGGTATCTGAGTGAAGTGCTTTTATAATGCCTACTAACCTTTGGGCTTACATTTGAAAAAAACATCTTTCAATGGGCAGAATTTGGGGGGGCCCAGTTTGCCCACTGGAAAATAGAGAGGGACCAGACCCTGCACTCCATTGAGCTAAGGGACTACAATTCCGCCTGGCCTTTTTATGGACTGCACAAGACTCTTTGAGATCTTTCTGCCAATAGGCACATACCTAAGGGGCTGGAAAAATCTGGCTTTAAAGAGACCAACCAGCCTAAAAGCAAATTGTTATAGATGATGTTAAGTACATGTCGAAAGGGTCTGGAGGTTATGTGGCAGGGAACCACATTCACTCACCTGCCCCTTGCAATTATTGGAATGTCCAGCTGCTCTCTTTCTCCCCACTTTTTTTCTCTGAGGGAGGGTGGGAAGTGGTAAGAAGAGCCTTTCTCTTCTGAAGTTTCCCGGGGCAGGGGCCCACGTGGTCTCACAATTACATCCACTTCACCAGTAGAATAGAAACAACTTTTAGGAATTGTATGCACCTTAGCTTTTAGCATTTGTCAAAACACAGTGCTGTCTCATACCATCAGGATTGTGTGATTTCTGCTGTATCAATGCATACAGCATAAAAGTGTCTGGCAGCTGAAAAGTGCCTTCTTCATGTATGTTTTCAAAAAGCATATTTAGTTATTTTAAATTAGGCTAACATGCACAAGTGATAACATTCTAAATTACAACAGAGTACAGGTGAAAAAAAATATCTGATCCACCAAGACAAAGTAAAACAGTATGGATATTGTGGGATTCAAAAGCACTCACTTTTCTCCCATTGAAATCAATGGTAAAACGTCCATTGATTTCAATAGGAGCAGAAATTTACCAACACTGAGTGCTGTGAACATCCTATCCTATAAAATATAAAACTATATCCTATAATTTTAAGGCAGTCTAATGGTCCTTCAGGAATGTCCAATACATCCATAGCCTTAGTTACATACATTTTGTAATGATGAGTAGTTGGTAAAAATTAGCAGTCCTTTTACTGAGTACAATTTTATATTAGTAAATTCATAGATTCAGGTCAGAAGGGGTCACTATCATCTAGTATGACCTCCTGCATATCAGAGGCCAAAGAAACTCACCCAATAATTTCTGCATCAAGCCAAAAATGTCTATTTGAACTATAGCATGTCTTTTAAAAAGATATCCAGGCTTGATTTAAAGACTTCAAGTAATGGAGAACCTCTCTAGGTTCTACTGGTTAATTGCCCTCTTAAAAGTTTGCATCTTATTTCTAATGTGAATGTGTCTAACTTCAACTTTCAACCATTGGATCTTGTTCTGTTTTTCTTATGCTAGATTAAAGAGCTCTCTACCATCAGAAATCTATTCCCTGTGTAGACCATGATCAAGTCATCATTTAACTTTCTCTTGCATAAACTAAATAGATTGAGCTTCTTTAGACTCCTGCTATAAGGCATGTTTTCTAGACCTGGGATCATTCTTGTAGCGTTTTTCTGAACTCTTTCCAATTTGTCAATATCTATTTTGAAGTATGGACGTCAGAACTGGACAAAGTATTACAGTTATATTTTCACTGTATACTGTACTGAAATATACTAGCTCCCTACTCGTGCTTGATATTCTCTTCATTATTCATCCAAGGATCACATTTTCCTGCTTAACTACTGCATTGCACTGGGAGCTGATGTTCAACTGATTGTCTATCATGATTCCAAACTCCTATTCAGAGTCACAACTTTACTGGATTCAGTCCCCGTCTTACAAATATGGCCTACATTCCTTGTTCCCAGATATATGACCTTATATTTGGCTGTGTTAAAATGCATGCTGTTCAAATTAACCACATTGGTCTGTATAACTGACCTGTCCCCATCATTATTTATCACTTTACCATTTTTTAATATTTCTTCCAGATCACTGATAAAGATATTGCATAGAATGAGGCCAAGAACAGATCCCTGTGCAATCCCTCTAGAAACATGACAATTCCCCATTTACAATTACTTTTTCCATTTATCAGTTACCCAGTTGCTAATCAATTTAATAAGGACTACGTTGATTATATACAGTGCCACTAAAAAAAAAGGTTGACATGAGACTAAGTGAAATGCCTCACAGAAGTGTAAGTATTTGAAGCCAACAGCTACATTTATCAACCAGAATTGTGATCCCGTCAATAAAAGGATGTCAAAATTATTTAACAAAACCTGCTTTCCATAAAACCATTTTTATTGCCATTAATCATTCTACCATCTTTAAATTATTTAGTGATTTTGTCCCATATTAGCCTTTCCATGATTTTGCCCAGGATATAGATCAGACTAACCTGCCTATAGTTTCCTGGGTAATCTTGTTTACTCTTTTTAAATAACAACACAGCATTAGCTATTTTCCAGTCCTCTGGAACTTCCCTAATATTCCAAAATTTGTTTAAAATCAACATTAATGGTTCAGAGAGCACCTAGCTCAATTATTTTAATACTCTACACTGCAAGATATCCATTTTTGAAGATTTAAAAAAATTTAACTTCAATAGTTACTATTTAACATCCTCCCTTAATTATAGATAGAATAGAAAGTATTTCATTATCAATGTAAGATATGACTAAATCAATTTTCTGTTTTCTGAATACAGGACAGAAATATTTATAAAATACGTTTGCCTTTTCTACACCATTATTGATAATAATGTTACCATCCTTGTCTATTATTGGACCTATACCAGTATTAGGATTTTATTTGATCCTGGTATATTTAAAGCATTCATTATTATTGCCTTAATCCTAATGGCAGTAGATTTTGTTGATACCTTTAGTGTCCCTTATCAATTGTCTTCATTTTCTAATTGCTGAGTTGTACTCTTTCTTAACAGCTTCACTATTTTTCCATTTGTATGCTTGTTTGTTTGTTGTTATTGTTGCCTTAAGATCCCCTTTAGCCTGGATGTTTTTTTAAACAACAAAGCCTTCTTCCATGACCACAGAACTGTGTTTTTGGGGCATCTAATAAAACATTCTTAATCATATTTTTATATTTAAATATTTCCTCCTATTCAATTTTGCTTATGATTATTTTCAGCTTTGGGAATTAGGCCTATTTAAAGCAACAAACATATATATTGTTGACTGGGCTAGTATTCTGTTTGCACATAGCAAATGAAATTAGATCATGATCACTTGCACCTAGGCAATCATTAATTTTTAGTTCATTGATCAATTTATCTTTATCCAGCAGATTGAGGTTTAATATAACATTACACCAAGCTGATTTCAATACTTTGTGTTAGAAAGTTATCAAACATAAGTTTTAGAAACTCCAAAGATATTTGACTAGTGTCAGCATGAGACCTCTAGCATAAGTCCAATAGAATGAAATCTCCCATGAATATACAATTTTTCTCTCTACACATTATAGATAGATGTTTAAGGAGCTACTTATCCAGCTCCCTTGTCTGATTTGGTGGTCGGTAGCAGACCTACACCAGTACTACATCTTGTGATTTACCAGATAGCACTTTGTTTTACATTGTTTTTATATCAGTTTCAGTCATAGCAAGCCCTGCCCATTGATAAGTTCTTTACAATACTAATGCTTTTTTCTTATTCCTTTACATCATAGTTAATTATGGAGATACAGCATTATGGAATAAAGAATAACTAAAACTCCATTACATTATAGAAATGTAAGGCTCCTTTGCCTTTGTTTCTTTCTCTTTAGAATATAAGCTCTTTGAGTCAGGGATTGTCATTTAGAATATATTTGTACAAAACTTAGCACAATGGAGCCCTGGCCTAGTTGAGGTATTACCTATGTCACAATGTTTATTAATAATAATAAAATACAACCAAGTTAACTCCGGTTAAAATGTAAGTATATTTTAAATGTGAAGATACCTTTTTATCTTATATGTAAACTGTTTTAATAGATAATATCAAATACATAAAAAAGCAGAATCCCAACGATACTGGTTGCTTTAAGGTTTTAATATCTATCACATCAGACTCTTTGCAAGTACTGCACATGGCTTTACAGCAACTTAACCAACCTCTAGGAAAAGACTGAAGTGTTCAGAATTGTAAGCTTCATTACGTCTCCATTTTGAGGCCCAAGAATATTTAGCAAAAGCGTAATACAGTACCTAATGAGATGTCCGAAACAGAACAGACTATGGTTACATTTAGGCAGTCTGTTTGGGCTGTATTCAAAGTAAAACGTCACTTGTATGAATAAATGTTACTTCCTTGAAATTCAAACGTTTTCTTTTCTAAGCTTTCCAACTATAATGAGTGCATTTATGTTTTCTTATTTAATCCTGCCAACAGCAATGTTCCAAAAGAATGCTAATGATATGATACTGTCATAAACAGGCCAGAGCAATTACTCCTCAACATTTCCTTCAATCTCCTATCACTTCAGGATTTAAAGCATGGATATGGTGATGAAAATGTCTTTGTTGAATGCAGGAACATGCTGTGACAGACAGCCAACAGGAGAAAACACTGAAGATGACAGCAGCCTGAAAAAGTTTTAAAATGTAAAACATTAGGGATAGAAAGAAAATGTGATCTGTGATACTGGAGCAGTATAACAGATAAGGCCTGATTATCTTCTCATTCGCATTGGTGCAAAGTAGGAGCAATTCCATTGGTTCACATAAGAGGAGATTCAGGCCCTTAACTTTTAGACACATTGTATATAGGAAATAGACAAGTCCTGGGAAAAGGCACAAGATAAGCCTATAAGACCAGGCATCATATTGAACTACCGTATATTATAAAATTTTGCCTATATTGGTAATGCCTTGAGTGAGTTATTTGTATGTGAAACTGTATGAGGTCAGAGTTCAGGAACTGTGTTGGAGTATTTGTGAAGTATTGGATGTATGCATTGCGGTTGGTCATCTATCAGAATGAAAAGAGAGTCTACAAGTGTGTTTTAGTACTATGATGATGGCTGGTTGAGGCATGTGAATTGAAGTTGCTGAGCATGTGGATGTTGTCTCAACCGGTCTTTTCCTGGATGTTTTAATGATTGTGTTGATAGGAAAGGCATTTAAGTAATCTTAACTGAAAGTTAGTGGTTTTTTGTGTGGAAATGGATTGTCTGGCAGCCCACTGAACTCCTGAAACTAATAAATCAAACTTCATAAAATAATGAAGAAAACTATGTGAAACCTGATAATGATCAGAGTTGCTGTTTTTTCTGGCCATAACTGGCAGTGTAATTTTTATGGAGGAAATGTAGTGGAGACAGTAGTCTAGCAGGGACTGAGTTATTATAGCCTTTAAGACAGGTGATTATGATTTGTAGTTGACAGCTTGAGCAGGTTTCACTGTACATCTTATGAGCTTATAGAGCACAGAGGGGACACACTGTAAATTTACAACAAAATCAGTTAACAAGAAAAAATAGCAGAAATGGTGAGTATTATTAGAGGAATGTTTTTTATATTTGTACAGCCAGATGCTTCCAATAAAAGCGGCATTTCTTAATTCCAAGCCCCTCTCTCTCCCGTAAGCATCAGCATTTGCTAAAAAGCTTGCTGGTCTGTTTGAAGCTCTCCATTATGGAGCTTAAGTTGCTCATCTGTTTTCTTGACACTTCAATATGAAGTAGATAGGAAAAGTTCAGTCATATCACGTTATTGCCTGTCCATTTTGTACTCATTTTTACCAGGCTTGCATTTGAATTGAAACAGCTTTTTCATCTGTAAATAACAAGCTATTACATGACTGAAGCAGCAGAGATAAATAAACCTTGAAAGACTTTTCCCTGCCCCAGTATCACTGAGGGCAGTTAATGAGAGGATACAAAATTCCTTGCAAATCCAGAGAAAAATCCTCTCATTACAACATTTTGGCAAAAATAATTGTTTTCCCAGGCAGAAAGTCACTGGTTATTCATATTATCACACAGCCATATAAAAGAGAGGAGTGCTGATGGCAGGGCATTTTTAGTGGCTCTGGAACTTGCTCCCTCATTTATGGCTCAATTATTCATGATGATGAGCCCTCCCTCACCAAACCAGCAAATCACTTATGCAGGCACTTAATTTTAAGTATGTGATTAAGCCCACTGAATCCACATTCTTAAAGTGATGCATGTGCTTAAGTGCTTTGCTTGATATGGGTCAAAGTGCAGAGTCGAGTCATTGGTTCATAATAGCCTGAACTTAATACCTTTCTGGGACCTGCAGCAAAGCCCACCTATTGAACAGTTTGATAAGGTTGCAGGTATGTCTGGGGGTGGGCTGAAAGGGAATTATTCTGTTGCTGTGATTTACTGACAGGTTGTGATTATCAGAATATGAGTTTTTAATGCTGCTGGTTGGCTGAGTTAATTGGCTACCTGTAATGCTGCTGGGAAGTCATAATTATGTTTAATTAATTGGTAAGGTGCCTAGATCTTTTTGTAGGAATGCATCATAATGTTTTCGAAATCTAAATTAAGACATGTTGCACAGAGCAAAAGCTAGTCACTTCACACAGCTGTAGTTGAGACTGTAGCGGGGTGAATTCACATCAGTTTAGAATGCATTTTTAAGCTTACCATAGAAGTGCCCCTAGCACTACTATAATTAAGGATAACCCAGCAGTTCCATTATAATACAATCTTTACGGGGTTTATAACTTGGCTGTAAATCTCTGCTCTTAGCTGAAATTTGGCACAAAGAGTATCGGTTTTAATTTTATGCCAAATTTAGCTTAAATTGGTCTGTTCTTAAATCAAACTGAAAACACAATCAGTGTTTTCCAGTTTCAAAGCTTGTTTGCATTTCTATATGTTTCAAAGTAGGGTTTTTTTTAATTTAATGGGCATTATCAAAATGATTTGAGTGGACACGATAGTGTTTTGAAATAAAATATTTTTGGAATATTGCCTGTGATCCTTTTATTTCTCCATCCCTTCATTGGTTTTCCTCTTATAATAAGTTTTCCAACTTGTTACTTTTCTTCTTCCGTGTTAGCACTGGTTCCAGAACTACAGGTTTTTGTGTCTTCACTGTGGAGTTAGCCCAGACTAGGCTAACATCTGTGGAGCATCCCCATGGAAAAGCCTTACCTATGCCAGACCTGTGTGGCTGTTTTCACAATCCAGTCTGCATGCTGGGCTGTGTGACAGATGTGAGATCAAGGAAGTAAGAGTTGAAACTGTTATACCAATAGAATAAAAACCAGCAGGATCTTATTAAGAGGGATAAGGCAAAGATAAGAGGGATAAGGCAAGAAAGATAAGAGGGATAAGGCAAAAATAAGAGGGATAAGGCAAGAAACTTGAATGAATGATCGTGTGAATGAATATATATATATTCATTCACACGATCATTCATTCAAGTTCTGTATAGGTGTTATAGTTACCAGCCTAGAAGTTGCTCATGCCAAGTTACTGGGGCCAGGTATCTTGGTCATTAGGAGGGACTGAGTCTGTGTCAGATGCACCTGATGCTCCTGGAGGCTGGCAGCAGAACCATAGACTAACATAGGAATTAATTCCTATAAGAATGGACTCTCAAGACTGATGATTTTGAGTCTCTGGTTCTGCTGCCAGCCTCCAGGAGCATCAGATCAATCTGACAAGGACTCGGCTCCACCCTCATGCCCAGGTTACCTGGTCAGTAACTTGGCATGAGCAACTTCTAGGCTGGTAACTATAACACCTATACAGAACTTGAATGAATGATTGTGTGAATAAATCTATATCTATATATATGGGTGTATAAGGAATAAGTAGTGGCAGGAATAAGTAGTTAAAACAACGTTGTTTACTTTTATCTTTTGCTTTATCATTATATTTACAATAAATGTGGCATCTTTGCCTTATCCCTCTTAATAAGATCCTGCTGGTTTTTATTCTATTGGTATAACATTTTGGTGGAGAATAGCGAAAGGGGGAATATTGGTAAAAAAAGCCTCAGGTATTGTAAATATTGGTGTGCACACAGCCGGCTTTATAGAGAGTGGTTCTATTTTTGGTTAACCAAAGCCTACTGACCTCCGGAGGGTAGAGGCTTCATAAAAGAGTTCATAGAAACTTTAAGCTACAATTAATCTTATCCAAAGTGTTCACTGAGAAATCAGGGGTAACAAGAGCCTATAGGGCAAGGTAAAGCTGCTCGCTGAACGAGATCAGGGGTAGCAGGATAAGATAATTTAGGCTGTGTCACTTGCTGCAAGGGTTCAGGGGTGACAAAGGAAACTATACACGTGTTAGGAATGTTTAAGGAAAGGAACCAGGAAGGGTGGGGGCTAGTTAAGGAGCCCACCCTCCTTGCCAAATTGGTAGTGGAACAAAGCTTGTGCCCATGGAAAGGAACTGTGCATTGGGAAAAGCAGGATCAGGCCCAGACAAGCAGGCAAGCAACAGATAGGGCTTTCTCTAAGGGCATAGTGGCAGGAGTAAGAAAAGCAGTCTGGGACAATACTTAAAATGGTAACATCTGAGTTGATAAATGTGTCATTTTGGGAGATAAACAAGTAATTTAAGGAAAGAGAGTGAAAAGTTAACTCTACAGAGGCTAGAGGGAACTAAGCACTTACATATTGTAAAATTGTGAAAGAAGAAAAAAAAAGAATTCTTGGTTTCTTTGCAGCCATTCTGAAGGAAAAATGGGCCCTTTTCCAAAGGAATGTCTGTAAATAATCCAGGTAAAGAGACTATCTGATTGAAATTATTTGACTATAAACAATTCAGTCAAATTTGATAAAAGAACATGAGGGGGTTCCATTGAAACTTAACTGCCTCAAATGTATAAAGGGAATGTAATCTATGTATAGCTGTGTAAAAACAGAGCAGTGTAAAAGGGATGTTAAGGAAAAGAAAATGTGTATCTATTTGTCTGTGAAAATATGTGAGGTTCTAAGAACCTAAAACAACACATCTGGTTTGTAAAACTCCTGTTTTATAGGTTTAAGATAAATTGGTTTTATTTTGTTTTTAATAATGCCACTAAAAATCCATTTGACTCCTTTAATTCAAAGTTGCAAAACTAACAGACTTTTTTGCCAAACACAGGTAATCAGTGTTGGTTGGCTTTGGGATTTGGCATTTAACCCTTAAGGGGTAACTTGGTTCTTTACAAAATTTAAAATGTTTTTAAATTAAGGACAGGACGTGGCTGCAGCAGGGCAGTCAAAATCAGAAGAATAGGAAAAGATTCTGGATTCTTTTTGTTTGGTTCTTTGTTTGTTTGACAACAAAAAAAACAGCGCCCCTCTGAAGCAACAGCAGGGGTGAGGTGCACAAAAAAACAAACAAACAAAAAAGCAATGTTAGAAACACTGAGCCTTAAAATGGCTCTGTGTAATCACTGTCACTTCGATAAGGGTACATGAAAACTCTGTAAAAACAAAAAAAACAGTTACACCTTATGTAAAAATTGATATGGCTAATGTTTTAAAAGTTAAAGTATAGAAGGAATGTGCATTTTCCCCAGAACATGTGCAGCGTATATTGTAAAAGGGGTAAAAGAAATGCAAACAAAACATGCTGCTTAATTAAAATCCTATTAGGGCTCCAAAGGAGCAGCAATAGGCTCTGTTTTCTTTTTCAGATCTCTGTGTGTTTTGGAAGCAGGAATTGAAAGTGGAAAGAAATCAAAACTGTGGTAAAAGTTGATTGTGTCCCTTTTAAAACAAGAGTCTCTGAGCTGTTGATGGCTTTGGATCCAAAAGCCAAGCCTGTGTTGATGCAACTTACCTAACTGATAAAGGAAGGGGAAAAAAACAACAACTGCCAGCACAAAAGAAGCTGCAAGTAAAGGACATACCTGGTCAGCAAACAAATTATCTAAATAAAAGGCATGGTATAACAAGATACCTTTAATAGATTTGATGTAAACATTAGGATAAATGTAATGTTAATAAGTACCCCTGTAACAATGTATAGTGTGTATGATTTAAGGTAATATGGTAATGATGCTTCTCAGCTATTACCTGTAAATAAACTTAAAGCTTAACACAGCAGGAAAAAATTACAAACTTGGTCTACTGTATAAGAAGAAAAACTGAGGTACACCACCTCATGAATTTAATAACTAAACAGTGGGATAATTTCCCCATAACCCTTAAAAAGTAGAAGCCATTAAAACCTGGCCTGCCTATAGAACAAAAGCACAGGAAAATATAAGGGTAATTCCTCTGTTTTGCCTGCAATCAGCAAGGGTATTTGTAAAGAAAAAATATTTTACCCAAAAGGGGTAGAAAAATGTTATTTTTGTCTTTCAGAGAATCAGAAAAAGCTAATACCAGCTACAGGACAACCTGATACAGAAACAAATGAAAGTAAAAAACCATACTGCTATAGCTATGGAATGCACTGAGATGCAAATACTTGCTTTATCCACTTTGGAACATAAGATGTTTTGGGTAATATCAGGGAATATTAAGGTTTTGATGCATCTGTTAAAGTAAGGAAAAGATCACTGTTTAACACTTACCATTATGACTGGATGCAGTATGTTTCCAGCACTGTGAAACCAGATTTGTTAATTCGGGAAATAATTGTAAAAATAGCACATCAACAGTCTCTGGAGGCAAATGTATGGAAGGTTAGCCGACTCCCCATATTACACATGGGTCCATTCTGGCTGCCTCGGACCTCGAGCCAGTGGGCTGGGGAGGGAGGAAACCTATTGAACACTAGAGGTTGTACTGAATGGACTCCTCAAAAGTGGGTATGCCTCACCTTACCTGTTGCCCCAGAGCCTTGTAGCAAAGATGTTTCATTGGGATCATGTATGTGGGATAAATTGGATAATGACACCAAAGTATTGTACAATGGACAATGTGTATGTATCCACTCGTGGGAGGAAGTATTTTGGGAGGATGGGAGTATTAGCAATCCCCCAGTAAATAAATGTAAATGCAATATAAGTACTGTATTTACCAAAAATCACACATACTATTTACCTCAGCCAAAAGTCCCAGCTAACACTAACAGCTGAGCTGGCCGACTTCTCAATTAACCTTGGAATTAGATGGCAAGACCTTACTGATAGCCTAATAAAAAGCAAAGAAGTGACAAAGTTTTTAGAACAAACAAATGACCAAGTGGGAAATCGGACTATTCATATTATACATGCCAACGGGGACATGTTAAGAATTGCCACTGCAGAAAAACAAATAACAACTTATCACTGGTATGATATATTCTCTGGATGGTCCCCAACCACCACTGGCATCCTATCAGCAATGCTACACCCCTTGATAGTAGTCTTGATATTAAATTGTATTTGTATAATTGGTATGTGTGGCATGTGTTTTCAGATAAAAAGAATGTATGCTAAATTGGAATCACAAACGCATGTTGCCTCACAGTACCTTCTCTCAAACAGGTTAAAAAGAAAGTGACACTAACGATTATAAAAATATCGTAGTGTCAAAAGGGGGATTATGTAGGGAGTCTCAGAAGGTACTAACAGTGATTCCCCCAAGTGACAGTGACCCCCTCATAATTTGTCCCCCACACTTTAAAACCCAACTGTCTGTAGAAACCATTGATTGTATCTATCCTGTGAAAGATTACTATGTAAAACTTACAAACAAGTTAATTGACTTTGTTCTTGAAGTAATTGATACAATGTAAACAAACACTACGAAAGCTTATGCTCAAATAAATTTGTTAGGGCTGGTCCACACTAGGGGCGGGATCGAACTAAGGTACTTCGACTTCAGCTACGCGAATAGCGTAGCTGAAGTCGAAGTACCTTAGTTCGAACTAACGCGACTTACCTCGCGTCCGCGCGGCGCCGCGATCGAAGTTCGCGGCTCCTACTTCGAACTCCGGTACTCCGCTCGCCCTGCAGGAGTACCGGAGTTCGAAGTAGCGCGTTCGGGGATCGATCTATCGCGTCCAGACGAGACGCGATAGATCGATCCCCGATACTTCGATGGCTACCCGCCGATCCGGGCGGGTAGTCTGGACGGGGCCNCCATCGGCCGAAGAATGTGTCAAGTGGACCACCAGAACCCCCGGAGGGTAAACTGGGATCCACCCCATCACCTGGAAGGATGAGAAACACAAACTTTGGACAGTTTGGAGCCACCAGGAATGTGCCCAGGAATGTGTCCAGGAATGTGCCATCTGCTGATTGAGTCAGCAACAGCAGGATGAAACAGCTCCCATAGACTAACATAGGAATTAATTCCTATAAGAATGGACTCTCAAGACTGATGATTTTGAGTCTCTGGTTCTGCTGCCAGCCTCCAGGAGCATCAGGTGCATCTGACACAGACTCAGCTCCATTCTCATGACCAAGATACCTGGCCAGTAACTTGGCATGAGCAACTTCTAGGCTGGTAACTATAACACCTATACAGAACTTGAATGAATGATTGTGTGAATAAATCTATATCTATATCTATATATATGGGTGTATAAGGAATAAGTAGTGATAGGAATAAGTAGTTAAAACAACGTTGTTTACTTTTATCTTTTGCTTTATCATTATATTTACAATAAATGTGGCATCTTTGCCTTATCCCTCTTAATAAGATCCTGCTGGTTTTTATTCTATTGGTATAACAAAACGGCATTGAAATGTGCCAGACACGAATGGACTTTTGATACAATAAGTGGGTTTCCTGGGGAATCCATGGGGGAGTGGTTAATGCACATTCCACAATCCTGTTTTCCAAATCCCAGACCCTTTGAACCCAAGGCCCAAGATGAATAAAGAAAAAGCTGAACTGTCCAGTTGGGGTTTGGTTCCTAATTAAAAAACTGACATAAGCTTATAACTAAGGTGGCAAATCCATTTGTGAGGTTTGAAAGACTGACAGCTACCAAAGGCCTTTGCTGGAGTTGGGTTTGACTGTTGGTAAGCTTTAAGCATGCATGGAGGTGCTTGTATTTTTTATGTTTTCTCTGTAAACTTTTGCCCTAAGAAAAAATGCAGTTTGCTTTTTGAAGGTTGGTATGTAACTGCCGTGAACTTTTATAGCCCTGGAGAGATAGTTAACCACAGGTGCTGGATCTCAGTCAAACCTGCTGGGAAATCATATTGAGATGCAGAGGGACTGCAAACCTAACCCCTTAGTCTGGAAGGAGAGAGATGTGGGTCTCTGCTTCAAGAGACGCGATGGCTTAGAGCTGGTAAGCTCACCCTCAAGGGCGACCACATCCTTTGTAATTTGACCTAGTTTCCACTTTTTGTAGGACTCTTTTTTGAGTTTCAGATCACTGAAGAGCTCCTGGTTAAGCCATGGTGGTCTCTTGCCATGCTTCCTATCTTTTCTATGCAGTGAGATTGTTTGCTCTTGTACTCTTTATAATGTCTCTCTGAAAAAACTGTCAACTCTTTTGAGCTGTTTTCCCCCTTAGACTTGCTTCCCATGGGATCTTACCTACCAACTCCCTGAGTTTGCTAAAGTCTCCCTTCTTGATATCCAGTAACTTTATTTTGCTGTTTTCCCTCCTACCATTCCTTAGAATCATGAACTCTATCATTTCATGATCACTTTCACCTAAGCTGCCTTCCACTTTCAAATTCTCAACCAGTTCCTCCCTATTTGTCAAAATAAAATCTAGAACAGCCTTTCCCCTAGTAGCTTTCTCCACCTTCTGAAATAAAAAAAAATATCTGCAATACATTCCAAGAACTCGTTGGATAATCTGTGCCCTGCTGTGTTATTTTCCCAACAGGTACCTGGGTAGTTGAAATCCCCCATCACCACCAAGTCCTGTGCTTTGGATGATTTTGTTAGTTGTTTAAAAAAAGCATCATTCACCTCTTCTTCCTGATTAGCTGGTCTGTAGTAGACCACTACGATGACATTGCCCTTGTTTTTTACCCATTTTATCCTTACCAAGAGACTTTCAACAAGTCTATCTCCTATTTGCATCTCAATCTCTGTCCAAGTGTATACATTTTTGATATATAAGACAACATCTCCTCTCTTTTTCCCCTGCCTGTCCTTCCTTAGCAAGCTATAACCAATATTCCAGCCATGTTTATTATCCTACTAAGTCTCCGTGATGCCAACTATGTCATAATTCTGTTTGTTAACTAGCATTTCTAGTTCTTCCTGATTATTCCCCAAACTTCTCACATTAGTATACAGACATCTAAGTTAGTGATTTGATTTCTCCTCTATATTCTCTCTTGTATCTCCCTTATCCCTGCTATAATGGTCCATGCTCCTCCCAGATTCTGACTCTTCTCACAGGTCCCCATGTTTTTTACTTACCTGTGGGCTTTTGTCTCCTGCCTCCATCAAATCTAGTTTAAAGCCCGTCTCACTAGTGTAGCCAGTCTGTATCTAAATATTCTCTTCCCCTTCCTTGATAGGTGGACCCCACCTCTGCTTAGCAATCCTTCTTCCCAGAACAACATACTATGCTCAAGGAAGCCAAAGCCCATGGTCAAGGAAGTCCAAGGATCCACACTAATGGATAGTAAGTTTCCAGGTAGAATTCAAATTGTTACCTGTCTATCTCCTTACTCACCTACGACATGCGGACTTCAAGCTGTCAGTGGTTTCCATTTGATATGGAATAGAAATACTGGTAAAGGAATACCTCCAGCCAAGGTTAATTGACCTGCAAACTAGTATCCAGACAACTTTCTCTTTTTGGCTAACCACGGTGCAGACAAGATCAAAAGTGATTTCGAAATCCTATGTTCCAAGATAGTAAATTTACTTCCTGTGCTAGACAGGAGGATGTTGAATGATCCAGGGGACAATAACCATTGTACAAATCTTACTACCTTCCCCCTGCTGGAGGGTGCACCACATCAAATGTTACATTGTTGAAATGCTGATTAAACCTTACCTGATATGATCACACATTTCTGTATGTCCTTTAGGATCAAAATGATCACAAACTATAACTGAGGATGAGCCATGGGGTGAAGAGGAGGGAGCTATGGATAACTGGCTGGCCAAAGAGGTCAGAGGGGAGACAGAAAGACTTTGTAACTTAACCTAAGTGAATTCATTTAGTTTACTAGGGTGTTAGACATTTTGAGCTGATTTTTAATGGTAGTTAGGTGCCTCAAGATACAGCTAGGTGCCTACTGAGACTATCAAAAACACCTAGGCATCTAGCTCTCATTACTTTTGAAAATATCACTAGTATTTTTAATAACTTTAAAAATCTAGCCCATTGAGCCACCATTTATTCTGTTTTAATATGTTCTTATCTTTCTGTTTTTAATAAATCTCCTATTTAATGACAACATTTGAGTTTTAGGCTTTAGGAATTTTATGCGGACTGTACTGGAGAGACAAATACCTTCAACCTGGTGAAGTAAGGGTCTCTCAAATATATGCATTTGGGTTTCGTGATACAAAGGGCATAGACTTAAGAAGCCTATCTCATAATGAGTGTTGCTTGCATGGTTGTGGCCCTTTGCATATATGGGGAATGACTACTGACCGTGAGTGAGAACTGGTTTAAGGTATGAAGGGCAGCTAACTCTCTCACTCTATATGGGCCTGATCCATAGCCCACTGATGACAGTGTGAGTCTTTCTATTTGGAGTTAGATTACACCCTATATAGCTCCAACACTGGAGAGTCTGAGTAGCCAAATGGTTTGGGACCTGGATACCTGGAACAGTGTCTCCCTGCTGATGTCATACTGCTACAGTTGAGGTCAGCAGAGGTACTCAAGCTGGAACTCCCTTGTTATAAACAGGAAGTGTGTATGGGTGATGGCTATTGGGTATTCTTCATGACGTGTTGTCATTGTGGTGCAAACCAATAAAAAATAAAAAACTCAGGGCCAAGTATAAGAATATAATAGACCTATGTTTACATGGAAGAAGTCATACATTTGGCAATGTTTCCATGCTAGAAGAGACCAGTATTTATCGAAATGGGCTTTCTACTCTGGTGGTATGAATTAGTGGTATCCCCACTACCTAAGGCATCAGCTATTAAAGAACTCCACTACATGCACTTAGATGTAATACATGACAAGACTGACATGTATTCATATGCAGTGGCCCAACAGCAGTGGTCTCACAGTAAGACAATACCTAACTAATTTTCACCCTTTATTTTGTTTTTCCATCATGGCCCCAAGGCTCCTAAATAAACTTGTCACTCACCAGAATCCCCTTTGTAACAGCTGCACTTTGATTTTACCAAATAGGGAGCTTGTTATATTTTCAATGCACATAGATGCATTTTCAAACTGGCCTGAAGGTACTTAGAGGTCATTTGATACTCTATTAGGTGCCTCAGGAAGTTGTCCTGGACAATAAATAAACCTTGATTAAAATTGACCACTAAGTGAAAGGTATGTTTCCTGAGGTGATTGTAGTAAGAATAAAAACAATATATGTATGAGAATATCTCTAGGATGCTATAATAATTATGAAATTATAAATAAATAATTCATTTTATAGCCTAGTATTTCAGCATTCTAATCTAATAATGAGCAGTCTAAAGCCTATTCTGAGGATTTGAATGATATATGTATTTATTATTTTAAAATTCCAGCACATACTAAGAGAATTAACTTACATCAAAAGAAAGTTGTCTGTTAAATTAAGTATCATTTAGCATATTACAATTAAAAGCAGGGAGAGGAAAAAATACACAAAGACATTTTATATGCCATGAGCTCTGTACATAAGAGGATTATATATTGTTTGATTTTACTACATAAATTACATTCAAGAGAAGACCTCAGAAGCAAAAAAATGTGTATGTCCTCCCTTTATGAGGGGCTCTGAACCTTGCCAAGGTACTCTGGTTAGGCCATATGTACTGTTTATTGGCTCCACAGGACTACAACTACCTAAAATTGAATTGGGTGGGCTAGACACTGCAAGGACTACAGCCCAATGATGCAGTGTTTGTTGGTGTTCCGAGGGATACACTTTGAACTTTGTTCTGTAATCCTGTATCTGGGCAGAAGTAGTAAGTCAGGAGATCCTACAGGGATTGTATCTAGGTTAGGGTAGCAGAGAGAGAGAAAGCTGGGCCTTGAGCTGGGTTCTGGTGCCGCCTTTCCAGGTTCAGGTGTCCGGCAGGAAAGAAGCCAGTGGCAGTTGCCTGTGTTTGGATCTGGAAATTTGGGAGGCTTCACTGTCAAGCCATCTTTGCTGAGAGCACATGACTGGTATTAAGGCCACACTGCAAGCATCAGCCCATTGACTCCTTCTCAGCAAATGGCCACTGAAAGCTGTAGCCAGAAAGGACTGGTTGTACCAGCAGATCCTGAGATGTGCCCACAGGCCATTGTAGAAAGTGTGAATGTCCAGAGGTTATCCTCATTGGTGGTCTGCTGTGAAAGTCTTTGAGCTAGCAAGAGTGTGTCATTGCAGGCCAGCCAACGTGAAGACCACGCAGCTTGTAAAAAAAAAAAGATTGCCGCCTGTGTAGGCTTGGTGGATGTTGTTTTATAGCTGAGATTATTACCAACTACTGCTGTGTCAATCTTAACCTGCCATATACAAAAGTGTCTAACTTGTATTATCTGGACTGTCTCTGCTGAGTCAGAGATACCTAGTGCTGCCCTTAACCCACATTCATCAAGCACAATCACAAGAAAGTGCCTGGAATTTTAAAACTACAGGCGAGTGCGCACTCCAGGAGGGGTTGAATTTGAATAATGTTGAACTTACACAAGAACATTCACCATTAACAATTTTTAACATGCAACTCGGTTTCAGTGAGTAGTGGTTAAATTGCTTTTAATATTTGTAAGTCACCACTCTTAGCTGAACTGTTGCAATGCCACCTATTGACTAGCCCCAGTCATTACAGTAGGTACTCTATTTTATCCTATTGCATTCTCTTTGTATTTTGCTATATTACAGGGGTGGCCAAACTTACAATCCTCCCAGCCGCATATGATAATCTTCAGAAGTTCAAGAGCTGGGCGCACCTGCTTGTGGTTTCTGCCCTGGTTTCGAAGCTTCAGCCCCATGGAAGACCCTTGCTGGTGCTTGGGGCTTTATCAAGAGTGGGGCTGAAGCCCCTAGACCCCCTTCCTACTGGGCAGAAGCCCCTAGCCTGACCACCTCACCCCAGGTCAGAAGCCCCTAGCTCTCCCCTGCCCAGTCTGGTAGATGGAGAATGGGGAGATATGGGGGGTTCCGCTAGCCGCATTTTAACTGTAAAAGAGCTACATGTGGCTTACAAGCCGCAATTTGGCCACCCCTGCTATATTACTTCTAAGTAAAGCTTTCCTTGCTCCCACTTGGGTGTTCAATGTTTTCCTTAGAGCAATAAGTATCATTTGCCCTTATTTGTTAGGTCTATTGCATGATTTAGGCTGGAAGCTACCTTAAGTGCAGTATAGACTGCATACACAGGTGGAAGCACTGCCAACCATTATTCTTCCTATGAACAGAGAGGTGTTGCAGATATGTGGATAAAAGATTCCCACCTATCCAACATCACCTCTGGGACCTCCCCAAGTTCTCTATTATCCTCAAGAACATCAGGCACCCAGGCAACAGGTGAACATATACCTGCTCTGGGATGATCCAGAAGGGAAGAGAGGATTGTAAATGGGATTGCACTCTTATGAAAAATATATAAACCAGTGATTATTTTAACAAATCCAACAGTTACCATAGCATTTTGCAACCAGGAGTGGACTATTACCCCTTCATACAGTGATGCACTCTTTGTAGGCACCAGAGTCACTGATATATGGGAACTAAGCCCCAGTGAGCTGCCTCTGATTGCCTTTTCAAACACATGGCAGTATAGAAAGGGCTTAAAAAAATTCCCTGCATGCCTGCACAAATTGAGTTCAGTGTAATTGCTTTTAGAATTAGCCAGTTCTCTGCAGGCCTAATCCATTGAAGTCAATGGAAGGATTATTGTTGATCTCAGTGGATCAGATCCATGAGAGCTATAAACTGGATGCTTCCTAGGAGTTTTGCAGGGATGAAAGTGTGTTTATAGCCCGTGGGAGGAAATGAATGTGAGGCCTATCAGCTGGAGTCCCAGTTCTTCAGCAAGTTTTCTGACAGGCCCATTCTTCCTCTCCTTCTCCAGCTGCACGGCTTGCAGCCTTGCTGGGTTCTATATTTACAGTAGATTCTAACTCTTCAAGGGGCTTTGGTATGGATTGTTTTCTCTTATGCTGGTTGATTATTATGCAGAAGTGTAATTATTTAAGTATCAGAGGGGTAGCCGTGTTAGTCTGGATCTGTAAAAAGTGACAAAGAGTCCTGTGGCACCTTATAGACTAACAGACGTTTTGGAGCATAAGCTTTCATGGGTGAATACTCACTTGCATCTGACGAAGTGAGTATTCACCCATGAAAGTTTATGCTCCAAAACATCTGTTAGTCTATAAGGTGCCACAGGACTCTTTGTAATTATTTAGTGATTGGCAAACCTGCCAGTGATGAGGTTTCATTTCATATAAGATCCCCAGAGGTTCCTGCTTCTCCAACTCTCTTTAAGCTTTCTACTTCTATTCTCTAAGTTCCATCTTTGCAGCACAACTAAACAGTGGCTCTTACACTTTTCAGGAAACCATAAAATAATTACCAGACTAGGAACGTTTCTGTACCAGTCAGTGCCCACTGCTTCCCATTCATTTATGTACATTCTAACTCACAATGGAGAATGTGCTGCTTCAAACCCCAATTTTGTAATCTCCACATTTCATCTGCAGGTTAGATGGTTATTCACAGCTGGACTGAAAGCAGGCAATTGCAATTCATAAGGACCCTGCACAGCACGAAAATATATCAATGAAACCCACTGGTTGATCACATCTCTCAAGCTTTTCTCTGCATATGTGCAGAGAGTGAAAAAGTGTCAGAAATGTGAATTCCTTATTTTTCAAGGAGGTTGAAATATCTTCATGATAAATGATAATTTTTGGTTTTTTCATGAAACCCATTACAACTTAAAATATCAAATATATTAATGTCACAGTAATACTGTAACCCTTCTGCCAGTAGCAGTGGACAGCAAGAAGGGCCAGGCTCAATATCTAGGGGTTTCTTTTCAGCAATATAACCAAAACTGGCTCGAGCCCCCACCCAGCAACCTGAGAACATTTCACTCTATCCACTAGGTGCCTCTAAAAGGCAATTCTTCCCTTCTCGCAAGCACAGAGCCTGAGGTAGAAAGAGTTTGTTTAATAAAAGTAACCTACCATTAATCTAAGAAAAAACAGCACAGGCAGTATCCATAAACATACCTTAACACCCCACTCACAGTTGTGTCCGGTCAGCACAGACCCAGAGTGCATAGATACATATGTATGAATTCTCCTCTTATTATTAGTGTTGGCGGCGGGGGGGGAGGAGGGGGGAGAAGAGTACAAACACCACCATTCTTGCTGCTTCTGCCAGCTGCTCTGCAATTTAAAAATAACAAAGAAAGTGCCTAATGAAACCCATTTAGCTTTATTTTTTGAACAGTGGGGAGGAACAGGTTGAACCAATCCTAGAGCAGACCACTGAGGGCATACAACCTGCTACTTGAAAGTTCTGTTCTCCCCTCTTATTTTCACAGGGCTCTGACATTCGAGCCCTTGTCCATCTGAGGCTTTTAAAACTGAGAGTGGCTCCCTCCTTTGGAACAGGTTAAGCCACAGTCTTTCTGTATTCCCGCAATAATTACAAACATTGGTGACCATATTTCACTACCCCTGGATTCAGTACTAACATAATTTGTGAGCCAACACTAGCCAAGTTGATTACAATGAGCAAAACACCACTCCATCAGCTGAATATCTAGCGAATCTAAGCAAAGCAGGAGCACACTGTATTTACATAAACACACCCAGGGTCTCTTTCCCCCTCCCAGCTAACTGTCAGGGCAGCATTCATTCAGACCCTGCTTACAATACCATTACAGCAGTACATCCTTCTGCAAATGCTGCCAAAACCAATTATAAAGATAATATTTTGATTATAGTTGTGACGGGTTGGTTCACAGAAACCCCCTTGGGAGCTGCCAGCTGATGTGCAAAGGCCCCCTCTGTTTCTATTCTCCCCTGCCAGCTACAGGTAGTTCCAGCACAATGGCCTTGCTGATAGCCAGACACACCTATCTGCTTCAGACACAGACCAGAGTCTGAACCACCTATCCCAAAGCTGCAGGGTTACCTGAGAACAGCTCACAGAAGTCTGCTTGCCTTTAACACTCAGATGCCCAATTCCCAATGGGGTCTAAACCCAGATAAATCCGTTTTACTCTGTATAAGCTTTATACAGAGTAAACTCATAAATTGTTCGCCCTCTATAACACTGATAGAGAGATATGCACAGCTGTTTGCTCCCCCAGGTATTAATACATACTCTGAGTTAATTAATAAGTAGAAAGTGATTTTATTAAATACAGATAGTAGGATTTAAGTGATTTCAAGTAGTAACAGACAGAACAAAAGAAGTTACCAAGCAAAATAAAATAAAATACGCAAATCTATGTCTAATTGCACTAAATACAGATAAGATCCTCACCAGTTCCAAAATGTTCTCTTTTACAGGCTAATCTTCTTTTAGCCTGGGTCCAGCAATCACTCACACCCCCTGTAGTTTTCAGTTTCCTTCAAGTGTCCTGTGGGGGTGGAGAGGCTCCTTCTTTAGCCAGCTGAAGACAAAATGGAGGGGTCTCCCACAGGTTTAAATAGACTGTCTCTTGTGGGTGGAGACCCCCTCCTCTCCCTCTGTAGAATCCTGTCACAGAATGGAGATTCGAAAATCACATGGGCAGGTCACATGCCCATGCATGACTCAGGACTGCAGGTAGCAGCCATTACCCACATGCTGCCTTGAACGTCCTCAGGTAGACTTCTGATGTGGATTGGAATCTTCCAAGCTCTTTTGTCTGTTAAGTGCCCCCTGACTGAACACCTAATTTGCACATTCCTTTCCCAAGAAGTCATCAAATGTTCTAACTGAGGCCCCTTAGGAATCAAGCAATTACACAGCCAATGTTCATAACTTTGAACACACAAATGGTGCCTGCATACAACTAGGGTGAACATAACTAGTAGATCATAACCTTTACATAGATATGTACCTGGCACAGGCAGCACAAAACATATTCCAGTTATGTCATATTCCCACAAAGCCTTATGGGAGGTACCGTCACACCCTCCCCCTGAACTTACTGCCAGAGACTTGGACACTGTCCATGGCGGAGGCAGTACCCGTAAAATTCCTGTTTGTCTTTGATCACACTTCTTTTCAGTACCTTGAAACCATATGTCAGTTCTAGGGGTTTTAGCCCATTTTGAGGTTCCTGATCCCCAGATGCCTGAAAACAGGTTGGGGTGTAGCATTAACAGAATGCAGACAGCAATACCTGTTAAAGTGGAGGTGTCTTGACCTTTAACCACCAAGGCCATGAGGCGGTGTGCCTCAGTTTCCCCTTCTACACAGCAGCATGGGCCTGTTATGCTTTTGCTGCTGTGCCAAGCTTCCAGTCTATTTACAGGTATAGGCTGCAAAGCAACATGCTTGTGGGGCTGTCTTGTTACCATCCCTAGCATGTACAACAGTTTTCTCCATAAATCAGGTATGTTCCATGTTTTTAGAGGGTTTACCACTAGTATGAATTCTTTTGTTTTATCCCAGAGGTGAATCAGCAAAAGACACAAGGTTAACAGCAAATCTACGGTGGACAGGTTTTGTTCACTCAATTTGACCTGTTTAGCATCTATTGCATTTTCCCAGTTCTCTGTGCCTTCTGGAAGACACTCTGATTCAGAATCTTCAGCCTCTGTGGGGAAAGCTGCTAATTCAGGCATGTGTTTGGGTCTTTGGCCAGGAAAGGGTGTACTACAACCCTGCCTGCCCTCGGCCCCTCCCTCCGGAATTTCTCTGGGCTGGTCCCCGCCCCCTGGTAGAGTTTCACTCATGCAGAGATTTCCCCCCCCCTGTCTAGGAGAGAGAGTTTCATCTCTTACAAGTGGGGTAAGAACAGCCTTTTTCAATGGGGTGCTCTGTACCCCTTTGGGCACCTCACTTTCTGTTTCCAACAGGTCAGCTGGATGGGCCCCCCCCTCCGGGAGACTTGACCCCCAGGTTTCCCTTAAAACCTGATCTACAAGAGAGGGAGCTGGCATTTTAAATGCAGGCTTTTCACCCTCCTCTTGGGAAAGTCCCTCCCTACAAAAGGTGGGCAGACTCTCTGGCCCCCCCTCACCTTCCATCTGGGCTTCCCTCTCTGGGCTCCCCTCTGGGTCAGACACTCCTGTGTCCCCCAAAAGGGAAGGTGACCCTGCTCCAGCTGTGGGCTCACAGCTACCAGCCATGACAGACCTTTCACTGGCCAGCAAAATCCCCCCCCTTTCACTCGGGTTGGGCTGGCACCCAGCTACAGAGTCTTTGGGGTCTGTTCCCACCGCAGCAGTTACCAAGACCCCAACTTCCACCTTCGGGACACACGTCTCTGTGCACCCCAGGGCGGGCCCTGCCCCCTGTTGACCTGCAACTTCCTGGCAGTCAGCAGCTGGGGTGACCCCCCTGTTACCAGGTGGTACATCCCCCTCCCCCAGGGAGATGATTACGGGACAGGAGCTGGCTTCGTCCAGCCCCTCCCTCTGGAACTTCCCTTGAGCCCTGGGGCCACAGGAACTGGCTACAACCATCCCTGCCCCCGCAGCTGCTCCCTGTACTGCTGCAGAGGAATCTAAGAGACACTCTCCTATTCCCCCAGCAGTCCATGTGACTTCACCCTCCCCTCCGGGGCTTTTAGCACAAGATTCCTTCTCCCTGCTAACCAACCCTGGGACAGATTCTGCCACATTAAAGAAATCATTTCCCAGTAGAAACGGTGCAAAATTGTGTGCCACCGTTGCAACTGTCAGTTCAGCCTGCAAATCCCGAGTTTGCATGTGAACTTTAGCTAAAGGTGCAAGGACTTTGTAACCCCCAACCAGCTCTAATTCTGCCATTTTACCTGGCAACAAATCCTTCTCCTGAATCAGGTCCCTCCTGATCACAGAAATTTCTGCACCCGTGTCCCTTAATCCCATAACCACCTCTCCATTAATTTCGACAGCATGCATATGCTTATTGCTTGGTTGTGTGGAAGCAAGCTTTACAAATCCTGTGTGGAAAGAGGCCACAGCCTGGCTCTGAGAAGCTGCAGCTTCCTGTGTAACTTGCTGCCTGTTTTCACTCAGCAAGGGACACTTATTCCTCAGGTGCTCAGTGGACTTACAATGATAGCACCTCCTGGGCTCCTCTGCTTGCACAGGAAATTTGGGACGAGTACCAGGGGAATGGGGAGGTGACCGCCCAGCCTCTTTTTTCCCAGACCCAGGGATAAAACGGTGATTCTGCTTTCCCCCACCCTTATACCCCTCTGCCTGTGGTTTATGTTTGATTGCAGCTTGTGCTTGCTCATAAGAGTCTGCATACCCAGCTAATTCACCCAGTGCATTTACCTTTTTGTCCCACACATACTGTTTCACATCATCACTGCACATATTCAGGAATTGTTCCTGAGTAACCAGATCACACATCCCTTCGAAGCTTGTAACACCTTTCCCCCGCACCCACTTATCTACCAAATCTCTCATTTCATTGGCATAAGCCAGATTACTTAATCCAGATCCCCTCTTAAGACTCCTGAATTTAACCCTATAGGTTTCAGGTGTAACCTGAAACTGTTTCAAAACCAGTTCCTTAAATTTACCATAGTCTGAAGCATCATCAATAGGCATCTTATTGAATATGTCCAGAGCTCTGCCAGTCAATTTTGCTATTAATGTGGTCAGTTTCTGATCTTCAGGGATGGCATGGAGGGTGCACAGTCTCTCAAAGGTGATGAAATACTCGGCAATATCGCTGGACTCATCATACTGTGGGCACAGTCGCTCCCATTTGTGGATTTTTGGGGAAGTGGAGCCAGCAGGTGAAGGATTTTGTCTCTTCAACTCCAGAACAGCCAGTTCATGTTTCTGGGCCTCCATAGCTCTCTTGTGGGCAGCCTCTTCCCTCGCTGCCTCCATCTCCATAGCTCTCTTGTGGGCAGTTTCCTCTACCTCCATAGCTCTCTTGTGGGCAGTTTCCTCTGCCTCCATAGCTCTCTTGTGGGCAGCCTCTTCCCTCACTTTTTCTGCCTCCACAGCACTAATTTCTAATTGTCTTAGCTCTACCCGTCTCTTATGTTCATTCTCTCTCTCTGTTGCTTCCAACCTAGCCAATTCGAGCTTGGTAGCTGTCTCACTAGTAGGCATCTTCCTGCTTTCTTCTGCTGGGCCACACCCCTCTGCAGTTCACTGAAACTGGGATAGACTCAGCTCAGGAGATTCTTAGTTAACAGAGACTCTCACAGTCTTCTGATCTTCCTTCTTACTTATTTTGCTTCCTTTTCTGTCCCTACTTCCCTTTCCCGAAATAAGCAAACAGAAAATAACAAACCAGTAACCACTTTGTCTGTTCTCCAGCCACCACACTTAAAACTCACTTAAAATCACTACCAGTATCTCAAAGCAATCAGCTGTGCACAGATCCTGTTCGACTACGCCACTGTGACGGGTTGGTTCACAGAAACCCCCTTGGGAGCTGCCAGCTGATGTGCAAAGGCTACCTCTGGTTCTATTCTCCCCTGCCAGCTACAGGTAGTTCCAGCACTCAAAGTCTTGCTGATAGCCAGACACACCTATCTGCTCCAGACACAGACCAGAGTCTGAACCACCTATCCCAAAGCTGCAGGGTTACCTGAGAACAGCTCACAGAAGTCTGCTTGCCTTTAACACTCAGATGCCCAATTCCCAATGGGGTCTAAACCCAGATAAATCCGTTTTACCCTGTATAAGCTTTATACAGAGTAAACTCATAAATTGTTCGCCCTCTATAACACTGATAGAGAGATATGCACAGCTGTTTGCTCCCCCAGGTATTAATACATACTCTGAGTTAATTAATAAGTAGAAAGTGATTTTATTAAATACAGATAGTAGGATTTAAGTGATTTCAAGTAGTAACAGACAGAACAAAAGAAGTTACCAAGCAAAATAAAATAAAATACGCAAATCTATGTCTAATTGCACTAAATACAGATAAGATCCTCACCAGTTCCAAAATGTTCTCTTTTACAGGCTAATCTTCTTTTAGCCTGGGTCCAGCAATCACTCACACCCCCTGTAGTTTTCAGTTTCCTTCAAGTGTCCTGTGGGGGTGGAGAGGCTCCTTCTTTAGCCAGCTGAAGACAAAATGGAGGGGTCTCCCACAGGTTTAAATAGACTGTCTCTTGTGGGTGGAGACCCCCTCCTCTCCCTCTGTAGAATCCTGTCACAGAATGGAGATTCGAAAATCACATGGGCAGGTCACATGCCCATGCATGACTCAGGACTGCAGGTAGCAGCCATTACCCACATGCTGCCTTGAACGTCCTCAGGTAGACTTCTGATGTGGATTGGAATCTTCCAAGCTCTTTTGTCTGTTAAGTGCCCCCTGACTGAACACCTAATTTGCACATTCCTTTCCCCAGAAGTCACCAAATGTTCTAACTGAGGCCCCTTAGGAATCAAGCAATTACACAGCCCATGTTCATAACTTTGAACATACAAATGGTGCCTGCATACAACTAGGGTGAACATAACTAGTAGATCATAACCTTTACATAGATATGTACCTGGCACAGGCAGCACAAAACATATTCCAGTTATGTCATATTCCCACAAAGCCTTATGGGAGGTACCGTCACAATAGTACTGTTGGCTTTATTTTTATTATCAAAGATCATTAGCTGTGTGTTATTCTGCTTATATTCTTCAAGTATCACAGACCTACATGCTGTCAGTGTTGACAAGTGTTCTTCTCTAGTTTAACTAAAAGGAGATTTCACTAGCATAGTTGAACTGCAGGACTCATCTGGACTATGCATCTTCAAAATGTTGCTACATGGAAGTCAAAACACTAGCTTCCAAGAACATGTTAATACATTATCTATGGGAAGAAACAAATGTTTCAATTAAACACCTATTGAGTGAATTAAATTGGCAATTGGAGCTACATTAAAATACAGTGCTCGAATATATTAGCTTTCTGTTTGTCACTGATGTTAGTTAAAATTAACAGTCCTATGCAACATTAATCAGAATTACCCTACGGGGAAACACACAATGTTGCTACTTTCTTATGGGATCACTCAAATTTTTACAGAACAGTGTTCCTCACCCATAGTTGTGTCTGTATAATATGGCAAGGAAGACTGTAAAATTAATCATCTGATAGAGTGAAGTGTTTTCTGACAAGATATTTAAAAATGCTTGCCCTTTGAAAATTGCCAACATAACATGATCAGTCAGACAAAGCAATGAGCAGAGTTGGAGTACAACATTTTGTTAATGACAATGATTTTGTTCACCATTTCTTTGCAACATTGGAGAAGAGTAAATAGGAGAAAAGAGAGGCTGTTAGGTAGTTCTCAGATTTGGCGCTTCTATTGATCAAAGCGTATTGAGTTTATTGAGCTTTGTTTCCTATTTATTTTGTATCTGTCAATGCAAAGGATTGAAAAGCATATTTGGCAACAAGAAAACAAATGATGTTTTAAAGCCCCATTATGATGCTGGGTTCCACAAGAACATTACCTCACAGGGACATTGAGATGATGAATTCATTAAAGTTGGTGACATGCTCAGATGCTTTGATAAGAAGTCCCAATGAAAAGTCTAAAACATGAATACATGACTTTAGAAAATAGCTACAAAAACCCAGGGAGTGGCAATTGGCTACTCATCAGCATCATTTAAAAACAAGAGCTCAAGTGAATGTCAATCTTTCCAATTATACAGCTTTACTGTAGCAGTTATATACAATGTCAGAAACTAGATCCTCAGCTGATATCAATCAGCATAACTCTCCTGAGTAACAGCAATTTACACTGCCTAAGGATCTGACTTCAGTTGTTTAGTTACCAAAATTGCATTTGTTCTGTCAGTATTTTCACAGAGCTTTTATCTTAAATTAGTTGCTGAAAACTGAATGGAGACATGAGACAATAGCCTCTTCTTAAAATCTTATTTTTAGAGGGACGGAGTGTACTTTTAGAACAAGCCTAAATCAACATTTTGCTGGAAATGACTGCCAGGTTCAGGAGTTGCTGGAGTGCTATGCTCACAGCATACACATGGAGACGTTAGATAGAATAAATACACTTGCTGGAAGTTTGCAAAGTAACACTATTTTATTTCTTAAAATTCAGAAGAACCCTAAACACAGAGAGAAAACAGGCTGCTCCCTAAGGCACAGAAGCACAACTCTGCCTACCTTGTTTTAAGCTGGCCCCTTTCATACTGACTCTGGTTGCATGCTTTCCTGCAGAGCCCTGCAGGCTAGAAGCGTGACCAGGAAACCATTTCCTTCCCACTCTCAGGCTACACTTATGGCAGCATATAGAGTACAGACACTGCACATCCCCTTAGCATGGATATAAATAGCAGTGCATATGGTAAAGAACTGCTTAGGTGAATAAAGACACAGCAGAACCTGTGACGGGTTGGTTCACAGAAACCCACTTGGGAGCTGCCAGCTGATGTGCAAAGGCTACCTCTCTTTCTATTCTCCCCTGCCAGCTACTGGTGGTTCCAGCACTCAGTCTTGCCGAAGCCAGACACACCCATCTGCTCCAGACACAGGCCCAGAGTCTGAACCACCTATCCCAAAGCTGCAGGGTTAACCTGAGAACAGCTCACAGAAGTCTGCTTGCCCTTAGCACTCAGATGCCCAATTCCCAATGGGGTCTAAACCCAAATAAATCCGTTTTACCCTGTATAAGCTTTATACAGGGTAAACTCATAAATTGTTCGCCCTCTATAACACTGATAGAGAGATATGCACAGCTGTTTGCTCCCCCAGGTATTAATATATACTCTGAGTTAATTAATAAGTAGAAAGTGATTTTATTAAATACAGATAGTAGGATTTAAGTGATTTCAAGTAGTAACAGACAGAACAAAAGAAGTTACCAAGCAAAATAAAATAAAATACGCAAATCTATGTCTAATTGCACTAAATACAGATAAGATCCTCACCAGTTCCAAAATGTTCCCTTTTACAGGCTAATCTTCTTTTAGCCTGGGTCCAGCAATCACTCACACCCCCTGTAGTTTTCAGTTTCCTCCAAGTGTCCTGGGGGGGTGGAGAGGCTTCTTCTTTAGCCAGCTGAAGACAAAATGGAGGGGTCTCCCACGGGTTTAAATAGACTGTCTCTTGTGGGTGGAGACCCCCTCCTCACCCTCTGTAGAATCCAGTCACAGAATGGAGATTCGGAATCACATGGGCAGGTCACATGCCCATGCATGACTCAGGACTGCAGGTAGCAGCCATTACCCACATGCTGCCTTGAACGTCCTCAGGTAGACTTCTAATGTGGATTGGAGTCTTCCAAGCTCTTTTGTCTGTTAAGTGCCCCCTGGCTGAACACCTAATTTGCACATTCCTTTCCCAAGAAGTCATCAAATGTTCTAACTGAGGCCCCTTAGAAATCAAGCAATTACACAGCCAATGTTCATAACTTTGAACACACAAATGGTGCCTGCATGCAACTAGGGTGAACATAACCAGTAGATCACAACCTTTACATAGATGTGTTACATGGCCTATGTAGCAAAACCCTATTCCAGTTATATCATATTCCCACAAAGCCTTATGGGAGGTACCGTCACAGAACCTTAAAAGGTATGTATCCTACACAGCTCTCTACATGCTCAGGTAATGCCTCCCATGACTACACTGCTAAAAATAGCAGTGTAGTGTCACTACCGCAGGGAGGAGCTGGAGCTTTTCTCTGCTGCCTGCCCCTTGCCAGAGCCTTTCACTGCACCAAGTAGCTACATGTACCCTATATGCTGCCTCCAGCATAGACAAGGTCTTTGAGTTAATCTACATTGCATCTGGGAGCGAGCCTCCCAACTTGGGTAGACAGGTGCTAGCTTTGCTCATGTGGAGCTCTAAAAGTAGCAGTGTAGCTGGTGTTAACACAGGCAACAGCTCAGGCTACTCTCCTAAAATCCATTGCTGGATGGGTGCGGTCCAGGCAGGTTTTTACTCAGGTAGCTGGCCCATGCGACCCCCAGCTACATGTCTGTCTGCCCGAGCTGGGAGGCACACTCCCAGCTGCAGGGTAAATGTACCCTTAAAATGATAGCTTGCAATTCCAACACAGTCCTCAATATATGTCATGGAAAAGATGCTCTGGACCTAGTCCCTTACTCTCCTGACATGATACTAAAATAGCTGGGGGATCCCCAGTTGACTTAAGGCAGTGATTTGGCACTTGGGCACAATAGGAATGGCATAAAGGGGCCAGGTGGGAATACAGGCAGTGGCCCTTTTTGTTTTATACTAATGAGACATTTCAGTTTGTTGGTTTTGTAGTTTTGGTGTTTCTCTTTGGAGTGGGATAGGCAATGCTTATTGCAGTATCCCCTTCTGCCAGCCCTACTCCAGAATCGGAAAACGACAGATGGCTGCAGCAGTTTTAGCACTTATCTGTGCCTGGACTCAAAAGAACACTGGGTAAGGCAAGATTACTGGGCTATACCCATAGTGAATTGGAAATTATTTCTAAGGCTTTGGAGCAAAATAAAAACAGGACACCTAGACAAGGGTTATGGGATGGTGGGCAATGAGGACATTCAAAGGTGCTGCCCTCAAAGACCAAAGATATGTGCAATGTCTCAAGCTTCAAGATAGAAGGTGTTAGGCACAGTATAAAAAAAACAAATAGATGTGTAGTGTGGAATGTCTTCCTTGGCTGCCTAAGTATAGTAAATTCAGGAAAATAATTTAGAAAAGAAATGATAAAATGCCTGTGTGGTCCCAAGTTGACCTGTGGCCAGAACCTTATTTTTGATTATTCAGAGTATATTGAAAATAAATAATTAAACAAACATCACTTTTCTTTCTCAGGATTATCCTCCTTTCTCTCCTGTACAGTTTGACTATAGCCTTTAAACACAGCTGAAGGTTCCATTTTCATAACAAAATCTTTGATCACTGGATAATGGGCCAAAAGAGAGTACAAACAGGGGGCATAGATAACAAATTAACAGATAAAAGATTTAAAAGAGTTTAACTTGATGCAAAAAATACCTGGAAAATGGGGATTGCAGTGACTAGAAAAATTGTTAGGACAATGTAATTAACATCTTCATGATGCTAAAGGAGATGGAGTAGTTACATGTAGATAAAGTTTTTGCATTAATTATTTATCTGTAGTGATTCTATGGTCATCCCTCCCTGTCAGGCTCAGAGGGAGGCCACTTTGCCTCACACAGTAAACAGTCAATTAACAGGCTAGGGCTCTGGCCCTCTGGTCAGGGCAGAGCAGAGCAACACACGGTATATTGCCCAGCCTCCTGGCTGAAGCAGGTGTAACACCAACAGACTGCAGTTGTCTGCGGGTGGGATTGAACCGGGAGCTTAGTGCAGGAGCTAAAAGCCGAGTAGCTGTTAGCTAAGGCTGTAGAGCAGACTCATTTGATCTCTCTCTCTAAGTGGTCTCGGTGCCACTAAATGGGCCAGAACATCACACCCAGAAGGTGTGTGAGTTACACAGGCAGTAATCACACAGCATATAGGTCTGGCCCTCTGGGTGGGGCAGATCAATGAGCAGTCTTTAGTCTAAGCCTCTTGGCTGGGGGCTCTGACCTTCCGGCAGGGCAGAGCAAGGGGGCAGTCTTTAGCCCAAAGGCTCCTGGCTGGGCAGGCAGCAATTCACCCAGTTTATAGCTCTGGCCCTCTGCACAGGAAATAACAAGGAGCAGTCTTTAGCCCAAAGGCTCCTGGCTGGGGCAGACAGCAATATACAGTCTAGGGGCTCTGACCCTCTGTGCGGGGCAGAGCCACAAGCCCTCTGTATCTTCGGGCTGGAGCAGAGAGCAAACACAGTCTGGGGTTCTGACCCTCGGGAGGGGAAGAGCAAGGAGCAATCTTTAGCTTCAGCCTTCATGCTGGAGCAGACAGCAATCACATTCTAGGGGCTTGCTGCCTCCTGGCTGGGGCAAGCCACAAAGAGGGCACAGGCCTACCGGTGAGTAGGCCATCTCCCCGGGGGTGGGGCTGGCAGCAGGAGGAAGGGGGATCCAGGCCAGGGTCAGTGGGGAAGCCACTAAAACACACTAACTCATTTCCTGGCCACACAACTGGACTAATGTCTGGTTCCCCTGAGCTACTTCCTACTGCCCTTCCTTGGCATGGCTCGTAGTCCACAGATCCTCAGACTCCTCGGGGTATATGGTGGATGGCAGTCCCAACAACTCCTCTCCACAGTCATCTCCTCCAAGGCATGGTGCTACACAGCTCCGTCTCTGGTCCGGAGTTCCGCAGTGAGGTAGAGCATCTGGCTCCAACCCAACTGAGCTGGAAGGCCTCCCTCTTAAACTTTCTATCCCATCCCGCCACTTCCGTCTCAGGGGGCAAGGCAGGTGTGGCTCCACCCACCACGAGGTGTGGGACAGTTCCTTCCCAAGGGAGGCCACTCTGCTTCACTACAATATCTAAAACTCACAGACATGAGCCAGAAGGAAATAGCCGGAGATTTTTTTTTTCCCTGCAGAAGGGAGTGCACTTGTGGAACGCTGACAAGAGTCGCAGTTAGAAGCAAGCTGCATAGCCATGTTAAAAAAAAAACAAATAAAAAAAACCTACCCAGTAAACATACCTCCTACTCTGCTTGCCCTTTGTAACCATGGGTCACTTAGCTTAGCTCCTCAAAGACTTTTAGGCACCTCACTCTCATTGAAATCAATCCTCTTAAAATCAGTGGGAGTTAGGCGCCTAAATACTTTTGAGGATTTGGGCCTCAGTTTCCCAGCTGTGAAATGGGTTAATAGTGTTTTTCTAATGTACAGGCATGTTGGAGGATAAATAACTTAATAATATAAAGGCACTCAGATACTATGGTAATGGAGCCATGTAAGTAACTAAGACAACTGGATATATGGGTGTTTAATAATAAATAATCAAATGGGTTATTGGAGAAAACCATTAGTTAGCTAGGTGGATAAGAATGTCTTTTGACTTATCTCAGAAGATTAATCTAAGGCTGAGAAGTCCAATGCAGCATTCCGATTGGCTCATTTGCAATCCTCATCTCAGAGAGAGGGTTACAAATGTAAATTTAAAAAATGCTTCATTTACTGTGTGTGAGAAAGAGTAATTCGCATTTAACAGCCATCCCCAAAATCCCTTCAGTGATAGTGACTCAGAGGGAACATTAACTAGAGGGGCAAAACAGGTAGCCATAATATCATTGATTTTTCATAATATTGGGGGTCACAAAATGCAGATGAAAATACTAAAAGTGTACTTGATCTTTGAAACAAATGTGACCTTTAAGGTGTTGTGTAGTGTTAATTTTTCAGTAAAGTTATAAACCCTACTGCTTTAAATGTCACTTCCTCTTATCCCTATCAATCCTTCCAGAACAGCAAGGGCCATTAGGCCAGGCATTGGAGCTGGTTAGAAAAAAAGTGTCCTCTACAGAAAATTAACAAAACTGATAAAAATTCATTTTAACTGAAAAAAAACCCCCAAAACATGAAAACTGAAAATGTATGGTCCAACATTTTTTATTTATTTATTTTGGGAGCAGAAGAATGAAGACTTCAGATTTTTGTTTTGACAAAGTCACAATTTCCCCCAAAAAGCAGACGCTTTCCATGAAAACATCCATTTAGTTAGAAAAACAGTTTCAGTGGAAAAGTCTCAACTAGGGTCACTTAGTATTTAATGCAGAATTCCTATTAATAAATGAAATAATGAAATGGAAAGCTAGGAATAATATGCCTTGTGAACTTTGCCATTTATCTGTATTTTGCCCCCCTCCCACTCCCATGTTTAATGGAGGACTTAGATTTATATTAAAAAGTCAGGATATAACATATTTGGTTTAATCTGTTAATTGATAATATGGACTTAATCTAAGAATAAATTCAGTTGAATGAAATTATACAGAACATTTTAATATGAAGTTAAATGAAATGATACAGATACATTTCTCTCCACTGCATGCACTTTTTTACACTGATTATTTAATTTTTTGTGTTTATCAGTAAGATATTGAGACATTAGATGACTGTTTGCATCTCTCCCCCCCCAACATTAAGGCTACATCTATACTTGGAGCTGGGATGGGATTCCCAGTTGGTGAAGACATACTCACACTAACTCTCATCCAGCTAGTGTGCCAAAAATAATAGCATAACCATTGTAGTATGGGCAGTGGTGATGGGTGCCATGGGCTAGCTGCTCTGAGTACACATCATGTTATCCCATGGGTACATACTCAGGGTGGCTAGCACATGCCACTGCTTGCCACTGCTCATGGTACTGTGATTACACTACTATTTTTTAGCATGCTAGCTTGATGAGAGCTAGCACAAATATGTCTCCATGAGCCAGGAATCTCACTCCTAACTTATAGTGTAGACGTAGCCTAAGTGTCCTTGGTCCTGCTTGCAGACTAGGGAGCTCTGTAGGGAAGTGTGTAATCTAGGTGCAGTCAATGTGCAAAGAACCAGCCTAGAGCAAGGTGGGGGTGTGTTGTACTTCTCTGCCTTAAGGAGCAGCCTGCATTGTGTCTCTGCTTTGGTTCTTGTATCTTTATTTCTTAAAATCCAGCACCTTAAGTAGTGTTATGTTGCAACCCTCCATTATGTTTTTTTATCTAATGTCTCTAGGTGTAAATATAACAAGTATCAAACTTGGTATTTTGCTTAATCATTGGCCAGCAGTAAAAGGAAGGGTAAGTGGTTAGAATACTAATTTAGGACTCTGGACCCAGGTCCAATTTCCCACCCTTTCTCAGACTTCCCAAAATGACTTTTGGTAAGTCACTTAGCTCCAGATTCACCAAGGCTCTCTCTCCTTTCTTCTCAGAGGGGAGAAGTAGCAGAAAAAAATTACTTGTTTTTTCCTAAAGAGAAAAAAAAATGAGTCAGAGGAAGATTTGCACCTCTTTTCAGCATAAACAGGAGTAAGTCAAGTAATAAGGCAAATCATATTTGTACCTTCTTCCCCATCGACCTACTAACAATTCTTACATTGGTGTAGTGGCTCTGGCACCTCAGATCCTGATTCCTGCAAGCTGCAAAGGACTTGACCACAGGAGACTGTCAGAGGGACAAATATTTTGCTAGCTGAAGGGCTGTTTATTTCAAATGCTGATTGTATTTGGCTCCCCTTCTCTAGAGGTTTGCAAAATTGGGAATTGAAGTTGTGAGGCAACATGCATAGACCGATAACAAAAAGAGACTTAGAAGAACCTGTAGCAAAACAAAAAAGGATATTAAAGTGTGAGCTAAAAACATTGGAAATTGCTGGCCAATCTTATAAATTAGAGTATAAATTGATTTCTAACAATTTAATAATATGCTCTGATAGTCAGACACTGCCTGTCCCCCCTTACATTGCTGGGAATCCATAAGGGCTGTGAGTGTTTTTTTCTGCTACAGTTGCCCCTTCCACATCCTCAGCATGTCATTAACATTCATTTTGTAAATCAATTGGTGAATGTCACATTCATTTGGGACAGATTTTGCCTGGTTGCACTTTATGAAAATGTGCGCGGGTCGTAGGGAGGGCATAGGACCATTCCTTATTTTTGTGGCCCATGTATGGGTGAGATGGGATCTGGTTTCTGCACAAAAAGGAGAACAGAGAATGATCCCTCCCTACTTCCCTTGGGTGCACACTTTTCAAGAGGGGTGGTGGTAGGAGTCAGGACATGGCTTCCTTCTCCTACATGCATTGATCAGGTAAGTTGTACGGTTCATGTAGTAGGTGTGTAGCCACCGATAATTCAGAAGGTATGCTGTCTGAGGCAATACCGTCCCATGTTCCCCCTACCGTGCTCCAGTTCCATACTTCCACTTTTCATAGTCTATGCCTAAACAGAATATCAAACCCTTTATGAGCAATTCACCTTGAACGTAGCATATGTTACTACTGAAGTGGACCTAAAATATCAGCTAGCACTCTACATTATGGCCCAGATAATTGAATGATGCCTGCCCTTTCAGTGTCTATCCTTAGTTTGTGAATTCTAACAACTCAAGGTACAATTTGTGTAATTTAGATTAGGTACCTAATTTTGCCTGCCAGACAGATGTCTCAGTGACCTGAATGGGATCTGCAATTCTTTGCACCTGTAAAACAGCATGTGCAAAAAGTAGTCAAGGAAGCCAGGCTGAAAACCAGTTTTACTTCACAAAAGTGAGGGTTAATGTCACTTGCATAATTCAGGGGATTTCATTATTGGTTAGAAAGCCAACTTTTGTGCCAGTCACTAGTAGAGTTACAAAAGATTTTCAGAATCTGGTGAAACTTGTTAATTGGAAACCTAAAAGGGATTCTTGATGCTGAGAAAACTTTTGAGTGAGCATTGGGCAAGTTTCACTTCACACCCTTCCTACCCTGTCATTTCAGGGGAGGGATTAATAGTTTCAACCTTAAAACAGGTAGAACTTGGTGAGTTAAGTTACATTTTGCTTGGAGTTTTCAGATTTATTCAAAAACTAAAACTGGAAGTGACTCAACATGTGAACCCAGATGAACTGGAAGTTGAAGATAGAGGATATGACAACTGCTATGATAACCAAAAAACCTACGTTTTACACAGGTCCTTCCCCACTCCCTGCATCTTGTGCTTTTTTAGACTTGCTTCCAGATGTTTGCAGCAGTGTTGGCTCAATATCATAATTACTATCCTCTCTCCAAATATTCCAGGAATCAGAAGCTTTCATAACTCTTAAAATCATAAAGACACAAACTGAGTTCAGCTATCTAAGACACTCTTCGGCTAGAGCCTGTGACAGCTCTGTAGGTTGCTCTCCATTTTGTTGAATATCTCACCTGCAAACACAATACAAAGGGACCAATTCCAATCTCAGGCACACCAAGAGTGGAGTTCATCTAGATCAGGGGTCGGCAACCTCTGGCACGCGGCTCGCCAGGGTAAGCACCCTGGCGGGCCGGGCCAGTTTATTTACCTGCCGCGTCGGCAGGTTCGGCCGATCGCGGCTCCCACTGGCCGCGGTTCGCCGCTCCGGGCCAACGGGGGCGACGGGAAGCCGCGGCCAGCACATCCCTCGCCCGCGCCGCTTCCCGCTGCCCCCATTGGCCCGGAGCGGCGAACCGCGGCCAGTGGGAGCCGCGATCGGCTGAACCTGCCGACGCGGCAGGTAAATAAACTGGCCCGGCCCGCCAGGGTGCTTACCCTGGCGAGCCGCGTGCCAGAGGTTGCCGACCCCTGATCTAGATTTTCATTGGTGTAGCTGAGGTCTTGGTCTCTTCTTAATTAACGTATAAAAATATAATTGTGATGTTCATAGGATACTCAAAGAAGAATAAGAATTTATTGGGGACACAGAAGTTGGTTGTTTGCTGTGCTTTCATTGCTCCACAACAGCAGCAAAAGAAGAGCATCAACCAACCACAGACTTCAAAATTACCCTGCCTATTTCAAGTGGCAATAATAGTTTATTTATAAGGTTTTCTTTCAGTTCCTTAGCCATGGAAGTAGCTACTATTTTCTGCATGAATTCAACCACTGTTTAATGTCACAATGTTAAAGCTAGGTAGTTTCAGTACTACTGTTACTCACACATCCGCTTTTTCCCCCCATTGCTGGAAAAATGTAAGCCATACAATACCTACAGATAGTAAGGATACTCTATTCTTGTTCTGTAACTTATCACCATTTGGTAGAATTGATTGCACAATGCCCATTATTGTTCTCAGGAAATGTTGAAAAAATCCAAGATTTTCTGCATTTTTTTAAGCAAAAATAGAAGCCAGATTTTTTTTTGCTTCATTTTGGTCAAAAGCTATTGTTCAGTAAAAATTGTTCTGATGGAAAAATTTTAACCAGCTCTGACATTTGGCTCTTCTCTTTTCTGCTTAACATTTTGGGAGCAGCAAGAGAGAAAGCTGAGCTTTATATATTCCTTACTTTTGTGGTGACTAAAGAAACTATGAGGTCTTGGGAGAGACTTCCTTAAAGGGTATGCTTACCACAACTGAGAACTTTATGGTTGTTAAATTATTTTCTTTTTCTTACTGTTATGGGGAAATAAAAGTAGGACAATAAACAATAAGAGCCATTGGTCCTATCATTAAATCCATTCAGATGGAGTTGAATATAAACTATTATGAAAGTAAAAAAAAATCATGCCCTGGAGTTACTGCACATGGGAAGCTTCCTAGCTCATCAATTTCTCTGCTTGATTCCTACGGCTCTCCTACTAGGTGCTAACATCCCTTATTGTCAGGATTCATATGTAGGCTTCCTGTACATTGGTCAGTGTCCCAGATGTGACACCTGTTCTGAGTAATCACTTTTTAGCTACAGTGAGTCAAAAAGAGAAAAAATACACTGACAAAATGGAATAGCAAATTTCAGTCTACTCTCATTTTCTGTATCTTTAAAAAGTACAAAATTGTTGTTTATGGGGAGTCAAGACATAGCACAAACTGGCGTTCTTTTGGCCTCAATCCTGGAAGGTGCAAGGCACAGCACCTTACAGGTTCAGGCCCTCAGGAGGCATCATTAATTATATTACAAGTTGCTGGTAAACAAAAGATGGAGTTTCACACTTCCTTTAGCTTTATTTCCCCATAGCACATTTATCAGAACTTTGTGTCAAGGGAAACTGACAGAATGCAGGGACTAAGCCACTGAACACTATACACTAATCATCAAAGCACACTAAGAATTAGGTCTCACCTCCTCTTGAATTTAGAGGCTTCAAGAACAAAAAACAACCAAGTAAGATGACAAGAAAACTTTCCCTGCAGAGAAATCTGACAGATCCTTTGAATACCTTTCGCACATGCCTTTGTTGTGCTACACTTTGGTTTCAATAAATGAACAGGGGACGGAGTTGCAAAAAATACAGACAGAAATAAATGGAAAGTGGCATTCAGAAAGGAGCTCTGGAACAATGATGGCTCCTTCCCTTCAATGGAAGTTTAGCCTGGGTAAGGTATTCAGAAAAAGGCCATAAAGAAGACTTTTCTATCTAGCTTATTAAGTTCTTTATTAAAACTTGTAATAGATTTGTGATAACCTCAATAGAAACACTGCATAACTCAGGAATGCACATAGCTGCCTACATAAACATGAGCCTAGGAAGTGCTTACTCCCTTGTACACCTGATGCTGCTGTGGGATTATCACTTAATTACAACTTTAGCCTTGGCAGCAGAGATGCATATAAAATAATATTGAAATTCAAAAGCTGCCATTTCTCATGGCCCTCTGCCAGTCATTTTGTATTTATAATTGGAAGAGTGTTTAAAATGCTTTTATAGCCACCTTGTTGAAATAAATGTTAAAAATCCAGTATCTACAAAAATAAATGCCAGAGAACATTAGTAACTGATGCTTCATGATCCCTCAATTTAAAGGAGGCAGCTTTTAAAGAACGAGTGGCTGGTGAGGCAACAAGGAACCGCGGCTGGTGGGATGGCCAGGCGGCGAGGAGCAGCAGCTGGCAGGGTGGCCAGCCAGAGCAAGTGCTCAGATGGTGGAGCAAGCAAGGTGCCTTCTTCCCTAGGAAGGATGTGAACTCATACAGATGTGCCTCTGACCCCTGGGTCCTTTCTGACTGTGAGTGGGGTATGGTGAGGGAGCAGAGAGGGGCACAGAAACAGAACTTTTGGTTGTAGAACTCAAGAACATGAGGCAGAAGGCACTGCCCCACGCACTCTGGGGTGGGAGTTCTGCTCACAGTTTTATGATTATGAATCCCAGTTTTGGCATTTTCCCTAATTAATGTTGCGTGACTTCCCTCCTTTCATGAAAAGTTTCTTTTCTACACTCAGACTCTGTGCTTGTGAGTGGGGAAGTATTGCCTCTCAGAGGCATCCAGGGGTCATGTGTATTTTTCCCAGGTTACTGGGTGGGGGCTCAAATTGGTTCCATGTTGTATTGTTGAAAAGGAACCCCTAGATATTGAACCCGGCCATGATTGCTGCTGGCTCCACCTGGCAGAAAGGTTACATGAGAGAGAGAGAGAGAGAGAGAGAGAGAGACTCATTACATTTTGGGGTCTGAGACTTCTCAGAGGGCTCAAACAGTAACTAAAGAACCCCTGAAGTTCTGATTCTGGTCTATAAATTGATAGACTGAAAATAAGGTATAAATTTTTTGACGGTGAGGGTAATCAACCATTAGAATAGTTTACCAATAGTCATGGTTGACAATTTTTAAATAAAGATTGGATGTTTTTCTAAAGGATATGCTCTAGGAATTATTTGGGGAAGTTCAATGGCCTGTTTTATGCAGGAGGTCAGGCTAGATGATCACAATGGTCCCTTCTGGCCTTGGAATCTATCAGTCTATGAATAAACCTATCCTGACATTGCAAATGGATATAACATACCAGAGTATAGACAAGCAGCAGGTTATTTTAGTTTAGGTGTCTTCACTGAATTTTGGCACTTTTTGTAGAAAGTTTTGCAAACTTTGTCCCCTGCTAAAATAGAATTATTTTATAAAACAATAAATACTGAATCCATTGTATATTTCCCTTTTCTACAACATATCCCATGTTCCTTTTGAAATCAATAGGAGTTGCAGATACTCAGCATGTCTAAGGATTTAGTCTCAAGTGTGCAATGTAAACTAATAATTCATAAGCTTCAAGAGCTAGTGCTAAACATGAATAGGTCTGATTCTCTACTGTACTTGTACTGGGTATAGTCATTTGCATGTAAAATGCTGCCAATTCTATTTTGGTTGCATTTTATACCCACATTGCACCACTGTAATTGACTAAAAAGGGCAAGACAGTGGCGAATCAAGACAAACATCTAACCTCAGATGTCAATTCAATTTACAACTTGAAATTAATATCCAGGGAGGCTGGAAAAGGGGGAACTTTGCAAACTGTGACTTCCTCCTTTTTTTTTCAGTTAGAAATGCTTGAGAAAAGTTACAGTTCCTAGTAGTGCCTTTCTAATATCTTTCTATTATTTTGCTTCATTTTATTTCACTTTAACATGTTACAACGTAAAGTTTATAAAAGTATAACTAGACAAAGCATAGTTGTTTATTATACAATAGCTAGATTTTATTACATACTATCCATTTTTGAAATGCTGTATAAACATTAATTAATTGTCACAGCACCCCTGAGTTACTGAAGTACTAGTAGAAATGGATCCTTAGCGTTCTGAAGTTTGGAGGTGTTTGCATCCAGGGTTTTGGTTAAGTGAACCAGTAGGATGGTGTAATTTCACTCTGTGGTGATTAATGGCACTAGTGTAGAGGTAAGTGTAAAAAATGTGCTTGTGCTTGTCTCCTTCCACCCTGCTTCTAATTTGGACACCTGTGCAGGGAAATAGCACAACATATTATTCATTTGTATTACCACAGTGCCTTGGATGCCTAATTAAGGACCAGAACCTCATTGTGGTAGGTATTATACAAACAAAACAAAGAATTTACCCCAGAGAGTTTACAATGTAAGTAAGAGACAAGAAACAAAAGATGGAGACAAAGACAGATAGGGGAGTACAAGGAAACAATGAGACAATATGGGTCAGCATGATGGGCTATGTTCTCTGCACACCAGCAGCTTAACAAGATTTTTGTAGGTACCATGCATGTAAAGAACTCCAATTTCTGTAGATGAGATACTTTACAGTAGGCAATGAGACAGAGAATAGGCTTCTGTTCAAGGTATTGGGTTGGGACTCAGGAGATGTGGACTCACTTCCCTGTTGTGCAACAGCCTTCCAACATAACCTTGGGCAAGCCACTTAATCTCTGTGACTCGTTTTCCAATCGATAAAATCATGATAATATTTTCCTACCTCATAGGCATGTTGAAAAATTACATTCATTAATGTTTTTGGAATGCTTATACATGTATTTAGAGAGTGAGAGAGAAATATCTTCAGCTGGTGTAAATCAGCATCAATCCACTGAAGTGTATCCTATTCGATTTGGTTGAAGATCAAAGGTTTTAGAATAATTCATGTGGCCAAAAAGAGCCTAGTGTAAAAGAGTGCAACTCCACTGAAGTAAATGAGTTATATCGATGCTGAATTTAGATCATAGGACCTAATCCAGTGCCATTAGATCAGGCCCTTAATGCATATACCAGCAAAGACACAAAAGTGCTCCTTTGATTGGCATATACTACACATAGAATCATAGAATCATAGAAGATTAGCGTTGGAAGTGACCGCAGGAGATCATCTAGTCCAACCCCCTTCTCAAAGCAGGACCAACACCAACTACATCATCCCCACCAGGGCTTTGTCAAGCGGGTCTTAAAAACCTCTAAGAATGGAGATTCCACCACCTCCCTAGGTAACCCATTCCAGTGCTTCACCACCCTCCTAGTGAAATAGATTTTCCTAATATCCAACCTAAACCTCCCCCATTGCAACTTGAGACCATTGCTTCTTGTTCTGTCATCTGCCACCATTGAGAACAGCCTAGCTCCATCCTCTTTGGAGCCCCCTCTTCAGGTAGTTGAAAGCTGCTATCAAATCCCTCCTCACTCTTCTCTTCTGAAGACTAAATAAGCCCAGTTCCCTCAGCTTCTTCTCATAACTCATGGTGCTCCAGCCCCCTAGTCATTTTCGTTGACCTCCGCTGGACTCTCTCCAGTTTGTCCACATCCTTTCTGTAGTGGGAGGCCCAAAACTGGACGCAATACTCCATATGTGGCCTCACCAGTGCCGAATAGAGGGGAATAATCACTTCCTTCGATCTGCTGGGTATGCTCCTACTAATGCAGCCCAATATGCCGTTAGTCTTCTTGGCAACAAGGGCACACTGTTGACTCGTAACCAGCTTCTCGTCCACTGTAACCCCTAGGTCCTTTTCTGCAGAACTGCCGCTTAGCAAGTCGGTCCCCAGCCTGTAGCAGTGCATGGGATTCTTCTATCCTAAGTGCAGGAATTTGCACTTGGCCTTGTTGAACCTCATCATATTTCTTTTGGCCCAATCCTCCAATTTATCTAGGTCCCTCTGGACCCTATCCCTATCCTCCAGAGTATCTACCACGCCCCACAACTTGGTGTCATCCACGAACTTGCTGAGGGTATAATCTATTCCATCATCCAGATCATTAATGAAGATGTTGAACAAAACAGGCCCTAGGACCGACCCCTTGGGCACTCCGCTTGATACCGGCTGTCAACTAGACATCGAGCCGTAGATCACTACCCATTGAGCCCAACGATCTAGCCAGCTTTCTATCCACCTTATAGTCTATTTATCCAATCCATACTTTTTTAACTTGCTGGCAAGAATACTGTGGGAGTGATGCTACATGGGGTGATTCCAAACAATTTGATGGATATTATCTAATATAATCTCCTGTAGCAGAAGCTAATAACTTTAAGCAAGTAATAAAGTAATTTTATTTTAAAGAATTCTTATTAATATGCCTTCAGTCCAAGAACAGCTTTGTTTTTGTCACTCAGAGCTAAACCTTGCCATCATCGGGTTAGACCACATAATCTTTGGCTATTCCTCGATGCAAGGATGATGTTTGCCAAAGGGGGGAGGGGGGTTCATTGATGGGTTTTTAGGTTGCTGAGGAGCCCAATTCATGCCCTGCAGATTTTTCCACAGAAGTGATGGGTGTGATCTTGGAAGAGACATAGTTGTTGGCTGGAGTGTTGTGCCCTTTCCTTCCTCCTTTGTCACTTCTCTGTCTCATGAGCACATCTGCTCTCCTCAAAGTGAGCTGTGGCTTGGTGTATGGTGTGGTGCCACTGTGTTCTGTTCACACCGATCCTCCCAGTTTATTGGGTCGATGAGTCCCTTTTTAATGTGTATTTTCAGTGTGTCTTTGAAGCGCTTCCACTGCCCTCCATGAGCCCTTTTCCCCTGAATTAACTGAAAGAAGAGTACTTGCTTCGAGAGGTGAATGTCAGTCATCCGTAGACAGAGGCCAGCCCAGCGGAGTTAGTGTCTCATGACCAGCACTTTTATATTGCTGATGTTGGCTGCAGAAAGAATGCTGATGTTAGTGCATTGGTCTTCCCAGCTGATCCTGAGAATCTTCCTGAGGTGTGCTGCTGTAACCACTCCAGCCGCTTGAGATGTCGTCTGTTGGTTACTGTAGCGGGGTGGTCACCCGCTCTGGCCCAGAAGGGGTTAAAGCCAGCCCTGGGACAGGGCTGGGAAGGAAAGCCTGGGCTGATTGGGGAAGCAGCCGCAGCTGGGCCACACCCCAATCAGGCCCAGCTGGTCCCTATAAGGGGCTGCAAGCCAGAAGCCCAAGCAGTCTCTCTCTGTCTGTAGAGAGAGATGGGCCTGGCTGCAGAGAGCTAGGAACAGAGTACCTGAGTGGAGCAGGGCTGGGGAAAGGCAGTGGAGCCGGGGAGCTCTAGCCTGGAAAGCCCCAGGCTGCGGCCTAGCAAAGGCCAACAGGTACTGGGAGTCTCTCTCTGCCTTCAGAGAGAGAAGGGCCTGGCTGCTGGGAAGCTCAGGGTGCCTAGAGTGAGGCAGGACTGGGGAAAGGCCAGAGGGGCTGGGGAGCTCCAGGCTGGCAATGCCCAGGCTGCAGGGCCTTGTCCAAGGCCCCAGAAAGGCACTGGGTTCCAGAGAGGGGCAGCAGGTCCAACCCAACCTAGCCTATGATGAGTGGCTGACACTGCAGTGCAGTGCAGGGCGTGGGGGCTAGTTGGTGACTGGCAGTAGCCTACGACTGAGGCAAGGTGGGGATAGTGGGTGGAGGGTTCCCCTGGGAGGGGAGAGACCCAGAGAAAGGGGCACCGGGGTCCTGGGAGGGACACGGGCCAGTGGCAGCCGGATCACCAGCCTGCAGGGGGCGTTCCAGGACGCTGGAAGAGCTAATTCCCTGGACGACCAGCGGGAGGCGCCACAGGGGTGAGTCCGCGCTCGCTTACAGTTACCCAGGTCTCACATCCATAGAGATGGGTGGGGATGACAACTGCCTTGTAAACCAAGATCTTGGTGCCTGTTTGCAGATCCCTATCAATGAAGACTCATTTGTGTAGTCTTCCAAAGGATGTGTTGGCACAGCGGATCCTGTACACCACATAATATACTTGATATTAATACATTTTGGACTTAACTGTGTTATACATATAATTCATTTATGATTAATCAGCTCAGAATAACACCCATCAAACATCCTTAAGTGAAATCATGGTCCACTAAAGTCGAAGGGAGTTTTCTGATTGACCTCAATGGGTTCGGGATGTCACCGCTTGTATCTGTTGTAGAAAATATATTCATAATTTATCACATTTCAGCCACAGCTTTTCCCTGTTGCAGAGCAGGGAAGTAAGTCCACATCTCATGAGTTCCAACCCAATACCAGAAACAATAATGATCCAAGTTTATCTATAGCAAGGCTATAGAATGATAATACTGTTGTGTTGACAGATTCTAAATCACTACCAAGATCTTCAGCAATCAGACAGTCATACATGGTCTTGCTGGCCATGATCCAAAACCCTTTGAAGTCAATGGGAAAACTCCCAATAATTACTTAAGATAACCCTAGAGTAAAAATAATTAGAGATACTAAGTTACTTAGTTTAGTATCTATGCAACTTCATATTGAAAAGATGAGAAGCTTCCAGTTTGATTTGATATAGGAGCAAAAAATGTATTGAACCATTAACAGCGATGTTCCCTAAAATCTACACATTGGTTCAATTTAACCATCTACTATCAACTGCAGGGAAAACAACAACAACCTAGAATTCCCATTTGTCAAGGAACATCTTATATAATTACATTTACAATACTGACTATCTTTGTTCTCTGGCAAAATTTCAGCAGTCTCAAAGAAAGAAATAAGACTCAAGAAAATGTCACACACTCTCATTTATTCATATGAGACAGCAACGTTCACATCAAACAACCTTCATCCTGTGCTTGGCCAGTGGTTGACCTTGAAGATGTGAAATACAAAATGAAGCAATTAGTATACACAATAGACAGTTATATCATGCAAGTGCTATAAGTTAGAGAGAGAAAGAAACCCACATGAGAAATCATTACAATGAAAGAACATTGCCAAGGATGGTGGTCTGCTGCAATATAAATACTGTGTTGCTTGAAAATTCTGTATATACTACATGACATTCCTTTCAGTTGTTGTTCATGTACAGTATCAGTTCTGAAGCCATTCAGTTCCAGCCATGTACCACTATATCTTCTACAGATATCAAACTCCTTTTGATCCTGCAATATATAAACATTCTGTGCATTACAATGGGAAGGCATATTTCATTTTTTTCTCTTACGCTGTCTTGTGTGTACTAATCATGTTTTTATCTCTATTTCCAATATTTTTGCCTCTCTGGAGGTATACAGAAAAATGTCACTATAAAGTAAAAGCCACAATCTATTGTAGTTCAGAAACAAAGAAGATCAATGAACTTCCTGAAGGCAAACTGTAATATATAAAAGGGCAACAATAATAATCTATAAGGTTCTACTCTGGGGGCATATGCCCTGCATATAAGGAGGAATTCATCTATCTCTGTCATGGTTCAGCTTGTTCGAAACACCGAAATAAAGGTCAAATAATGCAACCCTTATACATATCAATAATCCTTGCTCTTAAGAGTAGACCCATCAATTTCAATGCCTAAAGATTACTCACGTAAGTAAGGGTTATGAGATGGGCTCTAGACTTCAACCACGTCTCATAACTTTTCCCAGTGGCTGTTCAGGAACATTCTACAACATAACAATGAACTATACGCATATATACTTAATACAACTGGTAAAAATGGGAGTTTTTAATTTTTTTGTAAAAATTTCATCTGGATTTTTTCAAAAACATTTCATTTTTTGATGTCTTTTAATTGAAATTTGATTTTCAGCTATGGGAACTCTCGGTGCTGCCATAATATTGTAATGGGTTGTGTTAGACCTTGATTTCAGTTGGGAATAAGTGTGATATAATGGAAATAATAGTTTCTGCCTCAAACATGAGGAACATGTCTCTGCCTCAAACAAATCTAAGTACAAGGTTGCCCTGGAATTTGAATGACCTGAGTATTGTTTCGTAGGTGTGTGTGTGTGTGTGTGTGTGTGTGTGAGAGAGAGAGAGAGAGAGAGAGAGAGAGAGAGAGAGAGAAAAGTCAACATCACAGGGAAAGACATAACCTGTACCAACATGGTGTATAGCCTTGAGAGAAGCTTACCAATGGAGCTTCTGGGTTCAGTGCTGGCTGAAGAGGGTTGGGGGTTGTAAACAAAGAAACTATTCTCTATTGTTAGGTTCCTCCTGTGTTCAGGGAAACACAATTTTGTCAAAGAAAATACAGCCTGTCCTCCTCAAAAAAGAACTAGATAAATTCATGGAGGATAGGTCCATCAATGGCTATTAGCCAGGTTGGGCAGGGATGGTGTCCCAAACTCTGTTTGCCAGAAACTGGGAATGGATGACAGGGGATGGATCATTTGATGATTATCTGTTCTGTTCATTCCCTCCGGGGCACCTGGCATTGGCCACTGTCGGAAGACAGGATACTGGGCTAGATGGACCTTTGGTCTGACCCAGTATGGCCATTCTTATGTTCCTAACTGGAAGAACCTACAAGACATCAACTTTACCTAACTTGTTGGGTCAAAAGGGATACAATACAAATTGTAAATAATATATATAATAAGATTCCAGGATTGTCACCTGTCTGTATACCCTCTGAAACCTAGAATGTCCATCGAGTCAGTGCGAAGTGATGGAAACAGCTACAAGCATGGTTGAGAGCTCTTTTTGTTCAGAATATCACCAGGTTGGATCATCACTGGGATATTTGGGCTGTTGCCATCCAATTTTTAAGTTCTCAGAAATTTTGACTTTATGAATTATAGTTGTGTGGTATACAGCTACAATAAGGCACATATCTATGTCAAGCCAAGAGTTGAGAACATTGTGATATTAGAGGTATCAACTAATCACCACCATTACTCTACAGCTAATTAGCATGCAACAATTTAATTGGGTGTATGAAGGAAGCTGGACAGATTGGTGGTTTACTTCACCCAACTGCCACTCCCCTGCAACAGCATGGGCATTCTGCTGCTAGTGATAAAAAAATATAAATAATACATAGTCTGCCATCACTCCCAACCCTAAATTAAATATGGACCAGCCATGGGAAGAATTTGTTAAGGACAGCTACAGGGATGTATGGCATCCTCTCTTCAATGACAACTGCATGAGCATACAATATGGCCCATGTTTTCATGAGCTCCCTATGCTTCCAGTGTTATGTTTCCCATATTCAGACCATAATTGTCTTCAAAACAACTTTAAACAATCCTCTATTTGATCCCTACTTATCATTTGGGACAGAGAAGATGGAGGACTTGATTTATTCCTTGATCTGTCCTAGGCATCCATTGATAAGTTTCTGATCATCTCTGGAGTAAATATTCATAACTAAATGATTTATTCAGCAGAAAAGTTCCAGTAATTTCAGATCTATGGGTGTTTTGTCTGTAATTTTTCTTTACTAAATTTTTTTGGATCTGGACTAAGGTAATGTGGCCTTAACATAGTTCCTAAATATGTGGCAGCTGGCTCATTGCTAATTACCCTTCTGTATTCCATGCTGCATACTAGTATGGATGTCAAGGGAATTTCCTAACTATGTTACATGAAGTCCTTCAGTAATCATTACTAGTTTCCATATGCCTCAGATGAGTGAGGAACAAGCATGGTACAGGATGCCCAAACCGATCATGCTTTCATTTAAAAAGCTGCCTTGTAATTGGGATCAAGTTTTGTGGATGTCATGGAAGACCAAGGATCACTCGGATAACTTAATATTTATAACCTTAACCTTGATCTTAAGAGATCTGTGCTCATAAGTTGAATTTGGGATCCGTAAGTCAAAATTATTTGTGAATAGTTCCATTCTTTACTTGCAAGACAAAGCTGTTGAAAAAGTTTGGCAGTTCAATTCGGATAAACACCCAAAAATCTGAACTTGTGCATATCTGTATGATATATAATAAGGGGTTAAAAAACTCAAGAACAAGGTGCTAAATCCACAAAACGATTCAGGTGTTGCAGTGCTCACCAATGCTAAGCAAATACAAGCAGCAAGAGGTACACAGTTAATTCCCCAAAATGTTGATGTTTTTGGCACTAACACCTCTCATAACAGATGCTTTCAGACCTCCATCTTTGCTTTTAGTGTGTCCAACAGGTAGAACAATAAAAAAGTTTTGTTAGGGAAAAAAATAAAAAATCTAAACAGCGTTTGACTGCCAAACTCTAGAATCAATAATCCATGGTTTGAAGTCACAGAATCCCTCCCTCATATTACTTTAAAAGCACTCTGATGTGAACAGAGCAATATGTTTGTGCTTTCTACTGATAACCAATAACACAGAGCCACTTCCTGGTGCTGTTTACAGGAATTCTTCTGGTCTGTACTGTATATGTATACAAGTTGCTTATTCTTTATTCACAAAGTCTGATTTAACCTCATTATTATTATTTCTTGTATTATGGCTTATGAATAGCAATATCTGATTGGATCTCTACTGAATATATAATGTCAAAAATAGCCTTTTGTTATGTCCCATTGTAGATCATTACATTCAACAGAGAAGATGGTTGTTTTATATTTTTTCTGCATTGTTTATCAACTTGTACTTTTCCATTACAGATTCTGCAGAGTGAAATTAAATGGAATCTCATTTATAAATTATGAAGCAATTAAAACAAAGAGACTAATGCCAAGATTTGATTTTGCCAAAAACAAAAGTACATTTTAATCTCTCAGGACTGAGAATAAAAACAATTCATTTTTCAATAGTCCCTTTTGACTAGTCTGTTCACTCTAACGCCAATCTCTGACATCTGTGCATTTTCAGTTGAGGTTCATTATAATATTCCACATGTTTTCTAACTGCATCTTCATTCCTGTCAAAACATATTTTTTAAAGAAGAGATTTCTGGACCACCCTTTCTCTGAATATTGAATTTTTTATGTCACTGCCCTTGATTTTCCTTTAGGATGTAGCCTCTTTACATCACTCTGACAAGGAGATGTAAATTAACCCTTTCCCAATCCACTCAAAACCCCAATTGACGCTGTGGGTTGTCTGGATGGTGTGATGCTGGCCTAATGAGTCTGTATTAGACCTCCTCTCTGCCCCGGCCATAGCTAGGGTTGTCAACTTTATACTCACACCAAACCGAACACCTTGCCCCGCCCTCTGCCCCAATCCTCTTCTGAGGCCCTGCCCCTTAACTGAGGTCCCACCCTCTGCTCATTCCATCCCCCCTCCCTCTGTCGCTCGCTCTCCCCACCCTCACTCACTCACTCATTTTCACTGAGCTGGGGCAGGGGGTTGGGGTGTAGGGTGGTGAGGGCTATGGCTGTGGGTGCAGGCTCTGGGGTGGGGCCAGGGATGAGGGATTTGGGGTGCAAGACGGGGGTCCGGGCTGGGACTGAGGGGTTCGGAGTGCAGGAGGGATCTCTGGGCTGGGGTGAGGGTTTGAGGTGCAGGGGGGGTGAGGGCGTAGGGATGAGGAGTTTTGGGTGCAGGAGGGTGCTCTGGGATGGGATCAAGGGGTTCAGAGGGCTGGAGGGGGATCGGGGTGCAGGCTCCAGGCAGCCCTTACCTCAGGCAGCTCCTGGAAGTAGCAGCATGTCCTCCCTCCAGCTCCTATGCAGCGGCGTGGCCAGGCAGCTCTTCAGGCTGCCCTGTCTGCAGGTGCCAACCCCTCATCTCACATTGGCTGAGGTTCCCGGCCAATGGGTGCTGTGGAGCCGGCACTTGGGGCGGGGGGCAGCGTGCAGAGCCCCCTTGTTGACCCTAAGTGTAGGAGCCAAAGAGGGGACATGCTGCTGCTTCCGGGAGCTGCGCGTTGTCACAGCAGGCAGGGAGCCTGTCTTTTGACCCAGTTAGCGGTGCTGACCAGAATTGCCAGGGTCCCTTTTCGACCGGGCAGTCCGGTAAAAAACCAGACACCTGGCAATCTTAACCATAGCAGATTTGTCGGGGGAATGAGTTTTGTGATGACTGCAACTGTACTGAAGCCAGAATTAGGAAGCTGTCTTATTGGGGGTGTAGGAACAAACCATCCCAATGTGCAGAAAGAATAGCAAATATGGCAAGTGACCATCTTGGCTTAAAGAAATCTTTGGTGACCTTAAACTCAAAAAGGAAGCTTACAAGAATTGGAAACTTAGACAGGTGACTAGGGAGGAGTATAAAAATATTGCTCAAGCAAGCAGGGGTGTAATCAGGAAGGCCAAGGCACATATAGAGTTGCAGCTAGCAAGGTATGTGAAGGGTAACAAGAAGGGTTTCTACAGGTATGTTAGCAACAAGAAGAAGGTCATGGAAAGTGTGGGACCCTTACTGAATTGAGGAGGCAAACTAGTGACAGATGATGTGGAAAAAGTACTCAATGATCTTTTTTGCCTCGGTCTTCACAGACAAGGTCAGCTCCCAGACTGCTGCTCTGGGCAGCACAATGTGGGGAGGAGGTGAGCAGCCCTCAGTGGTGAAAGAACAGGTTAAGGACTATTTAGAAAAGCTGGACATGCACAAGTCCATGGGGCCAGATACAATAGATACAATGCATCCGAGGGTGCTGAGGGAGTTGGCTGATGTGATTTCAGAGCCATTGGCCATTATCTTTGAAAACTCGTGGCACTTGGGGGAGGTCCCAGACTACTGGAAAAAGGCAAATATAGTGCCCATCTTTAAAAAAAAGGGAAGAAGAAGAATCCGGGGAACCACAGACCCTGGAAAAATCATGGAGCAGGTCTTCAAGGAATCCATTTTGAAGCACTTGGAGGAGAGGAAGGTGATCAGGAACAGTCAATATGGATTCACCAAGGGCATGTCATGCCTGACCAACCTGATTGCCTTTTGTGATGAAATAACTGGCTTTGTGGATATGCGGAACGTGGAGGACTTTATCTTGACTTTAGTAAAGCTTTTGATACATTCTCCCACAGTATTCTTGCCAGCAAGTTAAAAAAGCATGGATTGGATGAATGGACTATAAGGTGGATAGAAAGCTGGCTAGACCGTCAGGCTCAATGGGTAGTGATCAATGGGTCGATATCTAGTTAGCAGCCGGTATCAAGTGCAGTGCCCCAGGGGTCAGTCCTGGGACCGTTTTTTTTCAACATCTTCATTAATGATCTGGATGATGGGATAGATTGCACCCTCAAGAAGTCGCAGATGACACCAAGTTGTGGGGAGAGGTAGATATAGGGGTAGGCTGGAGGGTAGGGATAGGGTCCAGAGTGACCTAGACAAATTGGAGGATTGGGCCAAAAGAAAGACGATGAGGTTCAACAAGGAGAAGTGCAGAGTCCTGCACTTAGGAAGGAAGAATCCCATGCACCACTACAGGCTGGGGACCGACTGGCTAAGCAGCAGTTCTGCAGAAAAGGACTGGGGATTACAGTGTATGAGAAGCTGGTTATGAGTCAACAGTGTGCCCTTGTTGCTAAGAAGGGTAACGGCATATTGGGCTGCATTAGTAGGAGCATTGCCAGCAGATCGAAGGAAGTGATTATTCCCATCTATTCGGCACTGATGAGGCCACATCTGGAGTATTGCATCCAGTTTTAGGCCCCCCACTACAGCAAGGATTTGGAAAAATTGGAGAGAGTCCAGCAGAGGGCAACGAAAATGATCAGGGGGCTGGGGCACATGACTTATGAGGAGAAGCTGAGGGAACTGGGCGTATTTAGTCTTCAGAAGAGAAGAGTGAGGGGGGATTTGAGAGCAACCTTCAACTACCTGAAGGGGGGTTCAAAAGAGGATGGAGCTCGGCTGTTCTCAGTGGTGGCAGATGACAGAACAAGAAGCAATGGTCTCAAGTTGCAGTGGGGGAGGTCTAGGTTGGATATTAGTAAACACTATTTCACTAGGAGGGTGGTGAAGCACTGGAATGGGTTACCTAGGGAGGTGGTGGAATCTCCATTCTTAGAGGTCTTTAAGGCCTGGCTTCACAAAGCCCTGGCTGGGATGATTTAGTTGGTGTTGGTCCTGCTTTGAGCAGGAGGTTGGACTAGATGACCTCCTGAGGTCTCTTCTATGATTCTAGGATTCTTAAAGCCACTGATACCCCTCTCCCCCATTTTTTTGCAGTTAACACGGAAAAAGAGGAATGGAGCATCTGACCCCATCTCTCATGAGATGACATAGAAGAAAACATAACATCACTGATAAGGTTTGCAGATAACACAAAAATTGGAGGAGTGATAAAGAGGAGAGGTCACTGATTCAGAGTGATCTAGATTGCTTGTTAGACTGGGTGCTAGAAAACAATATGTGTTTTAATATGTCTAAATGTAAATGTATACATATGGGAACAAAGAATGCCAGGCACACTTACAGGATAGGGCATTCTATCCCAAGAAGCAATGACTCTGAAAAAGATCTTGGGGTTGTTGTGAATAATCAGTTTAATATGAGCTCCCAGTGTGATGCTTTGGCCAAAAGAGCTAATGAAATTCTAGGATGCAGAAACAGGGGAACCTCAAATAATAGTAGAGAAGTTATTTTACCTCTGTATTTGACACTGGTGCAACCACTGCTAAAATACTGTGTCCAGTTCTGGTGTCCACAATTCAGGAAGAATATTGATAAATTGGAGAGGATTCAGAGCCAGGGGAATGATTAAAAGATTAGAAAACATACCTTATAGCAGGGGTCGGCAACCTCTGGCACGCGGCTCGCCAGGGTAAGCACCCTGGTGGGCCGGGCCAGTTTGTTTACCTGCTGCGTCTGCAGGTTCAGCCAATCGTGGCTCCCACTGGCCGCGGTTTGCTGCTCCAGGCCAATGGGGGCTGTGGGAAGCGGCACGGGCCGAGGGATGTGCTGGCCGTAGCTTCCCACCACCCCCATTGGCCTGGAGCGGCGAACCGCGGCTAGTGGGAGCCACAATCGGCCAAACCTGCAGAAGTGGCAGGTAAACAAAGTGGCCCGGCCCGCCAGGGTGCTTACCCTGGCGAGCCGCTTGCCAGAGGTTGTCGACCCCTGCCTTATAGTGATAGATTCAATGAGCTCAATCTATTTAGTTTAACAAAAAGAGTAGGTTACAGAATGACTGGATTACAGTCTATAAATACCTACATGGGGAACAAATATTTGACAATGGGCTCTTCAACCAAGCAGAGAAAGATGCAACATGATCCAATGACTGGAAGCTGAAGCCAGACCAATTCAGACTGGAAATAAGGTATAAATGTTTTAGTGTAATTAACCATGGGAACAATTTACAAAGGGTCATGGTGGATTATCCATCACAGACAATTTTTAAATCAAGATTAGACTTTTTTTTCCCTTTAAAGGTATGCTGTAGGAGTCTAGGAGTTATTTTGGGTTCAACACCCTGTGCTATACAGTAGGTCAGACTAGAAGATCACAATGTTCCTTTCTGGCATTAGAATATATGAGTGAAAAAGTACTTTTGAAAAAAGTGGATTCAAATAGTCTGGTGTTTTAAAGAATAATGTCCACTTTATAAACTTAAAGTCACCTCTTCACATTAGAATTCTGATTTTCAGTAGGTGAGCAGTAACAATTCTGTGGGTGTGCAGTAACCTCAGTGCTGAATCATTAGTTTCAACGCTAAAATGAGTTTACCCACCTAACATTGTAAGAGTTTGACTCTAAAATATTCAAAAGTCACAGGCTCTGTGTTCAGGCTCAGACATCCTAAATGAAATGATGGGACATTGGTTTAAATGAAAACTACATAGCCATGATATAAGGAGGTGGAATGGGGCAAAAAGATTGAGTATCTTTTATATCTGAAGCATGTAAGAGGATGCTGGCAAGTTTGCACATTCAGCTGCATTTTGATAGTAAATATCTCCAGGACACTCAAAATTCTTTTTTCATAAAATTCTATTGCATGTAATCCAGAACGCTTTGGGCTTCCAATCAATTTTTACTGAGAAATGTAGGCAAGGAGTTTAAAATGGTGCAGTCACAACAAAAGTAGCAATATTCCCACTTCATAAAAATGATATGCCACACCAGTACATCAACTATATTTAGGCAAGCGCTCTAGGCTTGGTAGAATTTTTATCAAAGTTTTAACATTTGAATTGCTGGATTCATTTTCTTTGTCACAGAAAAATCAAAGATTTTCTGTACCTTCACAAAAGACTCACTACCAATGGAAGGATGTTGTGATTTTGTTCTTTCCCCAAAATCTTACTTTATATTACCATATGAGAATATTACTGAAGCAACTATAAATACAAACTGTCATTCAAATAGATTTAGTCAAATAGCTCATGTAGAACAATACGTGTGATGAAATTAGCATTATTTGTTGAACAATTTTATTTTTTTTGTGAACATGATTATTTTCATCATCTCTCCAGATCCAGAAATAAAGGACCATATTTTCTGCTGGTATAAATTAGCATGACTGTTTACTTTAATGGAACTATATTGACTCACAGAAGCTAAGGATATTACCCCAAATAATATGCATTTTTCTGATTATACAAACAGTTATTACAATTATATTCGATAAAGATTTTAAAGTCTTGTACGGTTTTTGTTTTGCTTTTTTTTGGCAACAGAAAGTAGCTTTGTAGACTTTAAATTTTCTTGTCAGCTGTAATACTAGCAATCTCTCCTGTATTACTTCTATCACTTCTTCCCATAACAAGTTCCTTAAATCTTGCCTGAAACTAAATAATCATTACTAATTCCAGGATTCTAATGATAGACATCTTTATGTTTTTTAAATGTATACTCCTGTCTTTGTAACTCCCTGCCAAAATATAAAATGCTAGTATTCTCTTTTTTTTTCATTTTCTGTAATTATGTCATCTAATTATCAAAACTGATTTTGGTTTTCACTGGATCTGATAAAAATACCCACAACTTGCTGAGAACTGGGAAACATCTATATTATTTTATATAAATATCATATGCATTTCAGTTTATTTGCGTGAGAGTAAGCCGCCTGAATGGACAGATTTAACTCAAAGGAAGCTGTAAAAGGGATAGGGTTGCCAACTTTCTCCTCGCACAAAACCGAACACCCTTGCCCAAACCCTCTGCCCTGCCACTCCTCTGAGGCCCTGCCCCGTCCCACCCCTTCTCCGAGGCCCCGCCCCTGCTCTCTCCATCCCCCCTCCCTCTGTTGCTTGCTCTCCCCATCCTCACTCGCTCATTTGCACCGGGTTGGGGCAGGGGGTGGTGTGTGTGTGTGGGGCGGGGGGTGAGGGCTCCAGCTGGGGGTGTGGGCTCTGGTGTGCAGCTGGGCTTGAGGGATTTGGGGTGCAGGAGGGGGGTGGGGCTGAGGGGTTTGGAGTGCGGGAGAGGGTTCCGTGCTGGGGTAGAGGGTTGGGGCCTTGGTGGCAGTGAGGGCTCTGGCTGGGGGTGAAGGCTCTGGGGTGGGGCTGGAGATGAGGGGTTTGGAGTGTAGGAGGGTGCTCTGGGGTGCGGCAGGGGGTTGGGGCACAGGAAGGGGATGAGGGTTCCAGTTGGGGGTGCAGGCTCTGGGGTGGAGCTGGGGATTAGGGTTTGGGGTGCAGGAGGGTGCTCTGGGATGGGACCGAGAGGTTCAGAGGGCAGGAGGGGGATCAGGGCTGGGGCAGGAGGTTGGGGCCTGGGTGAGCAGTGAGGGCTCCAGCTGGGGGTGCAGACTCTGGGGTGGGGCAGGGGATGAGGGGTGAAAGAGGAGCTGGGACCAAGGGGTTTGGAAGGAGGGAGGGGGATCAGGGTGGGGCAGGGGGTTGAGATGCAAGGGGGGTTCAGGGGTGCAGGCTCCAGGTGGCGCTTACCTTAAGTAGCTACCGGAAGCAGTGGCATGTCCCCCCTCCGGCTCTGACACATATGGGCAGCCAGGCAGCTCTTCGCGCTGCTCCATCTGCAGGCATCGTCCCCACAGCTCCCATTGGCCATGGTTCCCGGATAATGGGAGCTGCAGAGCTGGTGCTTGCAGTGGGGGCAGCACACAAAGCCCCCTGGCTGCCCTATGCGTAGGAGCCGGATGGGGGACATGCCGCTGCTTCTGGGAGCCGCACGGAGCCATGGCAGGCAGGCAGCCTGCTTTGTCCTGCTGCGCCGCCGACCAGACGTTTAACGGCCTGGTCAGCGGTGCTGACTGGAACCGCCAGGGTCCCTTTTCAACAGGGCATTTTGGTCAAAAACCGGACACCTGGCAGCCCTAAAAAGGGAACACGCAGGAAATGTAACAATGGCAAAGATAAGGCATCTGGGGAAGAAACTCCCTGTCTGGCTCTATCCAAGCTAAAAAAGTTTGCTCTTCCCCAGGCTGAAGCCTGGGATAAAAGTGCAACCTAAACCTGAAAGACCATAGAAAAAGGAAGGAGTTTTGTCTGAGCTTGGAGAGGCTGCTCAGGGTGTTTCAGTGAAAAGCTGACAGGCTGGAAAACACATACAGAAGGAGCAAGGCCAGTAATGGAGTTAGTGGGGCTGTGGGGTATTTACGAAAGCTGGCAAGGAAAATGGTAAATATGATCCAGGCATATCAGTCTTTTATTGTTTTACCCTTTGCTCTATAAGCTTTGTATCTCTGATAAATGAATAAATAATGCTTTGTTTTCAAGATGCTGTTTCAGTGTCATTGCTAACTCTTACAGTTTCCAAAACCAAATTGGGCCTATCTCATTAACAGGGTTGGGAGTCAGGGAGCTGCAGCCTTCTATGACGAGATAACTGGCTCTGTGGATGAGGGGAAAGCAGTGGATGTGTTATTCCTTGACTTTAGCAAAGCTTTTGATACGGTCTCCCACAGTATTCTTGCCAGCAAGTTAAAGAAGTATGGGCTGGATGAATGGACTATAAGGTGGATAGAAAGCTGGCTAGATCATCGGGCTCAACGGATAGTGATCAATGGTTCCATGTCTAGTTGGCAGCCGGTATCAGCAGATTGCCCCAAGGGTCGGTCCTGGGGCCGGTTTTGTTCAATATCTTCATTAATGATCTGGAGGATGGTGTGGATTGTACCCTCAGCAAGTTTTCAGATGACACTAAACTGGGAGGAATGGTAGATATGCTGGAGGGTAGGGATAGGATACAGAGGGACCTAGACAAATTAGAGGATTGGGCCAAAAGAAATCTGATGTGGTTCAATAAGGACAAGTGCAGAGTCCTACACTTAGGACGGAAGAATCCAATGCACTGCTACAGGCTGGGGACCGACTTGCTAAGCGGCAGTTCTGCAGAAAAGGACCTAGGGATTACAGTGGACGAGAAGCTGGATATGAGTCAACAGTGTGCCCTTGTTGCCAAGAAGACTAATGGCATTTTGGGCTGTATAAGTAGGAGCATTGCCAGCAGATCGAGGGATGTGATCATACCCCTCTATTCGGCATTGGTGAGGTCTCATCTCGAGAACTGTGTCCAGTTTTGGGCCCCACAGTACAAGAAGGATGTGGAAAAAATGGAAAGAGTCCAGCGGAGGACAACAAAAATGATTAGAGGGCTGGAGCACATGAGTTATGAGGAGAGGCTGAGGGAACTGGGGTTATTTAGTCTGCAGAAGAGAAGAATGAGGGGGGGATTTCATAGCTGCTTTCAACTACCTGAAAGCGGGTTCCAAAGAGGATGGATCTAGACTGTTCTCAGTGGTGGCAGATTACAGAACAAGGAGCAATGGTCTCAAGTTGCAGTGGGGGAGGTTTAGGTTGGATATTAGGAAAAACTTTTTCACTAGGAAGGTGGTGACGCACTGAAATGGGTTACCTAGGGAGGTGGTGGAATCTCCTTCCGTAGAGGTTTTTAAGGTCAGGCTTGACAAAGCCCTGGCTGGGATGATTTAGTTGGGGATTTGTCCTGCTTTGAGCAGGGGGTTGGACTAGATCAGGGATCGGCAACCTTTGGCATGCAGCTCACCAGGGTAAGCCCCCTGGCGGGCTGGGCTGGTTTGTTTACCTGCTGCGTCTGCAGTTTCGTCCGATCGTGGCTCCCATTGGCCGCGGTTTGCCGCTCCAGGCCAATGGGGGCGGCGGGAAGCGGTAGCCAGCACATCTCTCGGCCCGCACCGCTTCCCGCAGCCCCCATTGGCCTGGGATGGCGAACCACGGCCAGTGGGAACTGCGATCGGCTGAAAACTAAGGACGCGGCTGGTAAACAAACTGGCCCGGCAAAAGTTTGCCGATCCCTGGACTAGATGACCTGCTGAGGTCCTTTCTATCCCTGATATTCTATGATTCTATTCTATGATTCTATTCTATGAGAGATGTAGTCTGTGAGTGACTGGACCACGTAGTTCCACTCAGAGTGAAATGCAAGAAGCCAGGCCTGTAACCAAAGGGATGTACTCAAGAGGGACTAAAAATGGTCTAAACCATAGTCTGCCCTGTTGCCATAACACAGGTATAACATATTAATAAGGATTTGAAAAGGAAGCAAGATATTATAGATTTTTCCTTCTAACAAGAGTATTTTAAGTAGACTTCTGGGTACAATACTGGTAATGCTGCACCACTTTCCACTGGTCAGACAGTGCAATAGGCAAAGAGATGGCTACATCTCCCTAGCTGGGTATTCCACCCAGCCTACGTGATTTCCCAGAAAGTAGAGGGCCAGTGTAGTGCATGCAGGAGACATGTCAGGAAAGGGAGAAGCAGGGAGGAGCAGGGAGGAGTTGTGGCTATAAGACTATAACAGGGTTCAAAAAAGAATTAGATAAGTTCATGAAGGATAGATAGGATGGGGGCAGGGATGAAAAACTATGCTCTGAAGTGTCCCTAGCCTCTGTTTGCCAGAAGCTGGGAATGGGTGACGGGATGGGTCATTTGATGATTACTTCTTCTGTTCATTCCTTCAGAAGCATTGGCCACTGTTGGGAGACAGGACACTGGGCTAGATTGATCATTGGTTCGACCCAGTATGGCCATTCTTATGGCTGGAGTATGATGTGCTTATCTCCAAGATGGTCACAAAACAGCTTGTTCTAGCAACTGAAAGATTATATTCTGAAGCAGCGGGTTAAAATTTACACCATGTTCTGTACACCAAACAAGGTCTTTAGCTGTTCAAAGCCTTATGTGAATGCTTTACTGCAAAGTAACAACCAAAAGAGCAGTGTGGGAGATTTCAGTGGATCATAGAACTGGGGAAAGGATTTTTAAAGCCAAATTGGAGGAGTCACTGAGGAACATAGAGCTTCTACCAGAGCTGGTGCCTTATGCAGCTCCCTAGGCTCCTGCTGCTGCCTTATACAGCTCTCAGGGATTCTCTCCACTCCCCCATGAGCAGGCACCACTCACTCCTTGGCCTGTCAGTTAGTCATGCTTACAAGGGGGCTGTGTCTCTAGGGGACAGGAAAGGAGCCCAGGAAGTGGCCGGTAGAGCAGCTCTGCAGGGCCCTAGCCCCAGGTCAGCTCAGAAGAGAGGGAGGATCCAGGAAAAGCTGCAGGGGACATGACTTTGACCCACTGACCATCCAGCACTTTATAGGGACAGGCTCAGAACCAGGCCAGCAGGGACCATTGGGGACAGAAGGCTCTCCTCCTTTGAAACCTGCTGTTTGCAGCTACTGCAGCAGTCTGCTTCATCATGCAACACAGCCCTCCTGCTGGGTCCTATAGAGTTCCACCCTTTCCACAGTGGACCAAGAATCTAACAAAAAATAGTTTGCCCACCTCACTTGAGGCTTTTAGTTTGCCCACCTCACTTTTAGTCCAAGTCCAGACTCACTAGTGCTTAACCCTTGCACAAGGGGATTTTCATTCCACTTTCCTCAGAGGGGCAGTAGGGGAACTCAGACTATCCTTCTCCACTGAGTCCTGATCCAGGGCCCCTTTTAATAATCAAAATCCTTTTAATAAACAATTTACTACTCAGGGCTTAACCACACAGACCCCTTGCTGCCTCCCTGGACCACTTCCTACCTCCCTGTCTTAGTTCTTTTCCACAGCCTCATGCTAAGTTCAGAATGTGTCAGTGTCACTCTCTCTGAGCCCTCTTCTCCGGCCTCACTGCAGAGTTCCTTAGCCCTTTCTACCACTCCACTGATTCTGCTGTAAGAGAGTTTTCTTCACTCCCCTGGCAGGACAGTCCCTGACTCATCAGGAATCTTCCTGCTCCCTGCAGGCCCCTCCACTAGGTCAGAGAATCCTGGGTGGACTCACTTCCTACAGCTTTCCTTCCCAGCTGCCTTGGTCTGCTTGCTCACCTTCAGAGAAGGCTGTCTGCCAGAAGTCCATCTCAGTTCCCTAGTTCCAGCCAGGTTTCTCACAGTGAGAATTTGCTCTCCTTCCTAATCACTATTCCCCCCCACCCAAGTCAGCTGGCTTCAGCCCTTTGAACTCTTCCCTCTAGCATAGGCACCGACTCCATGGGTGATCTGGGACTCAAGCACCCACAGCAAGAAAATAGGGGGTGCTCATTACCCACCAGCTGCAGTGCTTCTGTGGCCCTGGGGCTGGCTGCGGATCAGCTGTTCTGTGTGCTCTGGGGCTGGCTGTGAATCAGCTGTTCAGCAGGGCCTCGGGGCTGGCAGGAAGCACCCTGGCGGATGGGGGGCAGAAAGGAGTAAGGGAGGGTGTTTGGGGGGCATTGGGGGAGGGGGCAGAGCAGGTATGGGAAGAGGCAGAGTGAGGGTGAGGCCTCAGGGTGGAGCGGGGGTGGAGCATCCATCAGGAAAAAGAAACGTCAGCGCCTGTGCCTGTGAGCCATTTTGTGCAAGCTCATCTATTGAGTCCCAATCTCCTAGGTAAGCTCACACTTTCCAGATTGGGTCCCCCAGGCGAATTAGGTGGAGGAATATCTATCTTCCCCAGTTCATGCATTGCTCTGGGGCTTAGGCCTGATTCGAGGCTGCAGTGCGCATGTACAGAGGCAGAAACATCCAAGCCTAGGGAACTTTTATTGCCAAAATTTGGGCACCAAGAGAGCAGGAGATTTGTGAATCTCAGTGGAGTCTGATTCTGGAATTTAGGTGCCTAAAGCAGCAGTTAGACAGTTAAGTCCTTTTGTGAATCTAGCCCCAAGTGTATAAACCAGACTGATGTTGTTGTGTGAGCAAGATGAGATAAATAGATAGCAGGTTTAAAACAAACAAAAGGAAGTATTTTTTCACCTAAACCTGTGGAAATCCTTGCCAGAGGATGTTGTTAAGGCGAAGACTATAACAGGGTTTAAAAAAGAACTAGATAAGTTCATGGAGGATAGGTCCATCAATGGCTATTAGCCAGGATGGGCAGGATGGTGTCCCTAGCCTCTGTTTGCCAGAAGCTGGGAATAGGCCACATGGGGTGGATCACTAGATGATTACCTGTTCTGTTTATTCCCTCTGGGACACCTGGTATTGGCCACTATTGGATGTCAGGATACTGGGCTAGATGGACCTTTGGTCTGACCCATTATGGCTGTTCTTATGTTCTTATTTTTGTTCCTTACTTTGTTCTTCACACTAGTGCAGGGATTGGCAACCTTTGGCGCGCGGCTTGTCAGGATAAGCACCCTGGCAGGCCGAGCTGGTTTGTTTACCTGCCGTGTCCGCAGGTTCAGCCGATCGCCGCTCCACGCCAACGGGGTCTGTGGGAAGTGGCGCGGGCCGAGGGATGAGCTGGCCGCCGCTTCCCACAACCCCCATTGGCCTGGAGCGGCGAACCGTGGCCAGTGGGAGTCGCGAGTGGCCGAACCTGCGGACGCGGCAGGTAAACAAACCGGCTCAGTCCATCAGGGTGCTTACTCAGGCGTGCCGCGTGCCAAAGGTTGCCAATCCCTGCACTAGTGTATATGGAGAGGACTGGCAGCATAGTCTTTATGTTCTATTCTTTATTAATTTGTAGTTGTCTGATTTTTATGTATTCCTACAAAAGTCTATGTTAAGTACTTATGTGTAAATTTTCAAAGCAGCATGTAGTTGTGTTGATTCCATTAATATCAGTGGAAGTTGTGTGGCTAAATTCCATCAAAGAAAAGGGAATTTTATCCGTACTTTATTTCCTTGCATGGAAAACTGAAAAGTTGCATTTATGGTTTCGGAGATCCATGTCAGACTTCTTGTTTACCTTAATTAGGAATAAGCTCTGCAAATATTTTGAGAATCCAAGTTTTTTACTGTACTACTTTAATACAAATGATTTATTGTAACATTTCCTAAAGTTGTTTAAATTCAGTGGAGTTCAGATTATACAATTTTTCTCCCAAAACAAATAGTTCATGTTGCCCACAATGACTTGGCACACACACAGTCAGTCATCTCCATAAACTTACTTAAACCCTTTTATTCTTTTATGAATGCAGAACAAATTATTTAAACAGAATATCTCTTAGCTGACTAACAGATGCTCACGGTATTTTACATAATCTGGCCTAGGGAGTCATCAATCTTAAATTATTGTGACTTGTTTTACTTTTAGTTAAAAAATTAAATGAAGAGGATAATGTTACTAAGAATATTCTATTCCTAGTTACATTTCAAAACCCCCATGCTAATGGTTGGAAACATAATAAATGGACAGACCTTGCTGTGGAATCTTTGTTGTCAGTTCACTGTATGCACTCTCCATAATCACCTTGCCAGTTCTAAGGAAAGGTACATTTTACTCATACTCTTCTGCCTAAATTAAAGTTACATTGTGATCTCCATTGTTAACTCTGATTGCTTTACCTTAATGTCTTTATAAATGAGGGGGAATTTGATAGCAGCCTTTAACAACTCGAAGGGAGGTTCCAAAGAGAATGGAGCTCGGCTGTTCTCAGTGGTGGCAGATGACAGAACAAGGAGCCATGGTCTCAAGTTGAAGTGGGGGAGGTCTAGGTTGGATATTAGGAAACACTATTTCACTAGGAGGGTGGTGAAGCACTGGAATGGTTTACCTAGGGAGGTGGTGGAATCTCCATCCTTAGAGGTTTTTAAGGCAGGGCTTGACAAAGATGATGATGATTTAGTTGGTGTTCATCCTGCTTTGAGCAGGGGGTTGGACTAGATGACCTCCTGAGGTCTCTTCCAACCCTAATCTTCTATGATTTCAATTTGCATCAATCTGAAAAGAATCAAAATTGCTTTGAGCTAGTCAATGTAAGTGTCATAGGTTTCACCCCCACTCTGAACTTTAGGGTACAAATGTGGGGACCTGCATGGGAACTCATAAGCTTAATTACCAGCTTAGATCAGTACGCTGCCACCACCCAAATATTGGAGTTATTTGGGGAACTCTGTCTTCTCCCCCAAAACCCTTTCCCTCCCAAGTACTATAACCCTTCCCTGGGTAGTTTTGAGAGACTCCTCCACCAATTCCCTGGTGAACACCGATCCAAAAATCCTTGGATCTTAAACCAAGGAGAAATTAACCATCCCCCCTCCTTTTCCCCACCAATTCCNAGGGCTTGACAAAGATGATGATGATTTAGTTGGTGTTCATCCTGCTTTGAGCAGGGGGTTGGACTAGATGACCTCCTGAGGTCTCTTCCAACCCTAATCTTCTATGATTTCAATTTGCATCAATCTGAAAAGAATCAAAATTGCTTTGAGCTAGTCAATGTAAGTGTCATAGGTTTCACCCCCACTCTGAACTTTAGGGTACAAATGTGGGGACCTGCATGGGAACTCATAAGCTTAATTACCAGCTTAGATCAGTACGCTGCCACCACCCAAATATTGGAGTTATTTGGGGAACTCTGTCTTCTCCCCCAAAACCCTTTCCCTCCCAAGTACTATAACCCTTCCCTGGGTAGTTTTGAGAGACTCCTCCACCAATTCCCTGGTGAACACCGATCCAAAAATCCTTGGATCTTAAACCAAGGAGAAATTAACCATCCCCCCTCCTTTTCCCCACCAATTCCTGGTGAGCCCAGATCCAACTCCTTTGGATCTTAAAACAAGGAAAAATCAATCAGGTCTCTAAAAAGAAGGCTTTTAATTAAAGAAAAGAAAGGTAAAAGAAAAACCTCTGGGAGATAGCATACAAGCTGATCTCACAGACAACAGATTTAAAACACAGAGGATGTTCCCCTGGGCAAAACTCTTAGTACATCAAAAAATAGCCAATTTGATAATACCTATAATGCCCAAGACAGGTTACAAAAGAAAATAAACATAAGCTAATTCCTTCACTAAATACTCACTACCCTGTTTGATTCCTGATTCCTTTTCCTCTCCAGCCAGAACTGAAACTGACTCCAGACAAAGGGAACTTCCCTCCTTCCTTTTGAAATATCTTGTCCCCCCATTGGTTCCTTTGGTCAGGTGTCAGCTAGGCTAGGTGAACTTCTTAACCCTTTACAGGTAAAAGAGGCATTAACCCTTAACTATCTGTTTATGACACGCCCCCCAAATCTCAGACAGTGTTGGACCGCACTGGCTGTGATTTTTTTCCTAGAACTTTAGAATAAACAGATTAATAAAACACATGCACCTTTACATATACTACTAATTATGTAAAAACTACAAGACTTTTCACATTTCAAGGACGATTTAACCAGTTAATTCTGGGAAACTTTCACGGGATAGTGTATCAGCCCTTGATCTGCTGTCGCTGCAGACGTCCAAGGGTCGTGGAGAGGTTCACCTCTTCCACACCACCGTCACTTTTCCCTTCGTAGTAGACACCTTCAGGCCACTCCGCGTCATCTGTTCCCTGGGTTGTAAACTGGAAAACTTTTAATTCTCTGGAATAAAAGGGCTTAAGAGAATTAACATGGTATACCTTAGGCTTCATATTTGAGGTAGGGGATGCTATGAGATAGTTAACAGCTCCTAGGCGTTCCTGGACCGTGAATGGCCCTTCCCATGACGCTTCCATTTTATGGGCCTGGAGCGCCTTTAAGACCATGACTTGGTCTCCTACTTTGAAGGACCGTTCTCTGGAATGTTTATCATACCAGGCCTTTTGCTCCTCCTGAGCATCCTTTAGGTTTTCTTTAGCAAGGGCTAAAGAGTGTCGGAGGGTGTTTTGTAGGTCGCTTACAAAGTCTAGAATGTTAGTTCCTGGAGAAGGCGTAAACCCCTCCCATTGCTGCTTCACCAACTGTAATGGCCCCTTAACCTCGCGGCCATACACAAGTTCAAAAGGTGAAAACCCTAAACTGGGATGTGGTACAGCCCTGTAGGCAAAAAGCAACTGCTGTAACACTAGGTCCCAATCATTGGAGTGTTCATTTACGAATTTACGTATCATGGCCCCCAAAGTTCCATTAAACCTCTCCACCAGGCCATTGGATTGATGGTGGTAAGGGGTGGCAACCAAGTGATTCACCCCATGAGATTCCCACAGGCTTTTCATGGTCCCTGCCAAGAAATTCGTTCCCGAATCGGTAAGGATGTCGGAGGGCCAACCTACCCTGGCAAAAATGTCTGCTAATGCCTGGCACACACTTTTAGCCCTGGTGTTGCTTAAGGGTACTGCTTCCGGCCATCGGGTGGCAAAATCCATGAAAGTTAGTATGTATTGTTTTCCTCTGGGTGTCTTTTTTGGGAAAGGACCCAGAATATCCACAGCTACTCGCTGAAAGGGAACCTCAATTATGGGGAGTGACTGGAGAGGGGCTTTGACCTGGTCTTGGGGTTTTCCCACTCGTTGGCACACCTCACAAGACCGGACATAATTAGCAACATCCTTGCCCATTCCCTCCCAGTGGAAGGACTTCCCCAACCGATCTTTGGTTCTGTTCACCCCAGAATGGCCACTAGGGTGATCATGGGCTAAGCTTAAGAGCTTTACCCGGTACTTAGTTGGAACTACCAACTGTCGTTGAGGATGCCAGTCTTCCTGGTGTCCACCAGAAAGAGTCTCCTTGTATAAAAGTCCTTGTTCTACAACAAACCGGGATCGGTTAGAAGAGCTGAGAGGCGGTGGGGTGCTCCGTGCCGCCACCCAAGCTTTCTGGAGGCTGTCATCTGCTTCCTGCTCGGCCTGGAACTGTTCCCTTGATGCTGGAGACATCAGTTCCTCCTTGGACTGTGGACTTGGGCTTGGTCCCTCTGGAAGCGATGTAGGTGATGAGGTTGTTTCCGCTGAGTGTGAACCGCTCTCCGCTGGTGCACTATGTGGTATTTCAGGCTCTGGCTGAGCCTCTTGGGTAGGATTATTTGCTGCTTCTGCCAGTTCAGGCTCGCTGGTGCCCTCTGGCGTTGTAGTTGTAGACGGGTTTGCAAGCGCTGTACTCAGTGTTGGCAAGGGTTCTGGTGCTGGTTGCTTTGCTAGTTCCGGTTCTGGGACTGGATCAACTACGGCTGTAGCACTCGTGGGCAGAAGATCCGGTTCCACCACCTCTGTCTGAGTCTCGGGTAACACAGACGGGGCCCTGGTGGAAGGGTCAGGAACAGAGATAGGTGTGAAAGCTTGCTTAGCCTGGCTGCGGGTGACCATTCCCACCCTCTTGGCTAGCTTCACATGGTTGGCCAAGTCTTCCCCCAGCAGCATGGGGATGGGATAATTGTCATAGACTGCAAAAGTCCACATTCCTGACCAGCCCTTGTACTGGACAGGCAACTTGGCTGTAGGCAAGGTTAAAGAGTTTGACATGAAGGGTTGGATTGTCACCGGCGCCTCTGGGTTGATGAATCTGGGGTCCACTAGGGATTGGTGGATAGTTGACACTTGTGCTCCAGTGTCCCTCCACGCGATAACCTCCTTTCCGCCCACTCTCAAGGTTTCCCTTCGCTCCAAGGGTATTTGAGAGGCATCTGGGCCTGGGGATCTTTGGTGTGATTGTGGTGTAATGAACTGTAATCGGTTGGGGTTCTTGGGGCAATGGGCCTTTATATGTCCCAGTTCATTACATTTAAAACATCGGCCTGCTAAGGTATCACCGGGGCGAGGTGGGTTGCTGGAGACTGGTGTGGGGTGACGATAAGGGGTTTGGGGTTTAACTTGGGATGTAGGTGGGGCCTTGGGCTGCCCCTGGTGGTAGGGTGTGGTTTGAGGTTTTCCCTCTGCTCCCTCCACCCGTTTTGTGTTGATTTTCCCCGCCTCACTGGCGGCCTGGGACTGTTCGTATTGATCAGTGTAAGAAGCAAGACTTTCGACTGAGTCCATTGTCTTATCCCATAACCACTGTTTAATATGATCCTTGGTCATATTCAGGAATTGTTCCTGAGTCATTAAATCAATCATTCCTTCAAAGGTAGTTACACCCCTGCCGTCGACCCATTTCTTTAACAGATCCTTTATCTGGTGTGCATAAGCTGTATTACTTAGTCCAAGCCCTCTCTGAAGGGTTCTAAATTTGACTCTGTAAGTGTCAGGTGTAACTTGAAATTGCTTTAAAACCAAATCCTTAAATTTACCATAGTCAGAAGCCTCCCCAATAGGCATCTTGTTGAATACATCCAGAGCTCTTCCAGTCAATTTGGCTACCAATGTGGTCATCTTTTGTTCTTCAGGAATGGTATGGAGAGTGCATAGTCTCTCAAAGGTGAGGAAATATTCAGCAATATCACTGGATTCATCATACTGTGGACATAGTCGCTCCCATTTATGGATTTTTGGGGAAGTGGAGCCAGCAGGTGGAGGATTTTGTCTCTTCAACTCCATAACAGCCAGTTCATGTTGCTGGGCCTCCCTCTGGGCCTCCATAGCTCTCTTGTGGGCAGCTTCCTCTGCCTCCACAGCTCTCTTGTGGGCAGCTTCCTCTGCCTCCACCCTTGCTGCCTCTGCCTCTATAGCTCTCTTGTGGGCAGCTGCCTCTGCCTCCACCCTTGCTGCCTCTGCCTTAATTTCTAATTGTCTTAGTTCTAGCCGTCTTTTATGTTCATTTTCTTTCTCTGTTGCTTCCAACCTAGCTAGCTCGAGCTTGTTGGCTGTGTCACTGCTAGTCATTTTCCTGCTTTCTTCTGCTGGGCCACACCCCCCTGCAGTTCACTGACTGGGATGTCTCAGCTCAGGGTTGCTTAGTTACCAGAGACTTCCACAGTATTCAGTGTTGCTTTTCTGGTCTCCCCTAGCTATCTTTGTTTGAGAGGTAGAAAAAAAAACAACCCAGCTTGTAAATTCCTTTGTTATTGGAACTTGACCACTCAGAGTAAGAAAGAAAACAAGGAAAACTGGTTTTGTAACTTGTCTGGCAATATGCTAATTTCCTTCCAGCTGTTCACAGCTGGGAACCTTTCTTCTAACAAAAAGCCCTTGTTAGAAAAACTTAACCTGTTTGCCTTCAGGTCAAAAGATAAGATCTGTATCTCTCCTTCACTGTTTCCCCAGCATCTCCAAGGAGAGAGAGAGAAGAAAAAAAAATCTGGCTTGGTTCTTTTACAATCTCCCACCGCTGCTCACCATGTCATAGGTTTCACCCCCACTCTGAACTTTAGGGTACAAATGTGGGGACCTGCATGGGAACTCATAAGCTTAATTACCAGCTTAGATCAGTACGCTGCCACCACCCAAATATTAGAGTTATTTGGGGAACTCTGTCTTCTCCCCCAAAACCCTTTCCCTCCCAAGTACTATAACCCTTCCCTGGGTAGTTTTGAGAGACTCCTCCACCAATTCCCTGGTGAACACCGATCCAAAAATCCTTGGATCTTAAACCAAGGAGAAATTAACCATCCCCCCTCCTTTTCCCCCACCAATTCCTGGTGAGCCCAGATCCAACCCCTTTGGATCTTAAAACAAGGAAAAATCAAGCAGGTCTCTAAAAAGAAGGCTTTTAATTAAAGAAAAGAAAGGTAAAAGAAAAACCTCTGGGAGATAGCATACAAGCTGATCTCACAGACAACAGATTTAAAACACAGAGGATGTTCCCCTGGGCAAAACTCTTAGTACATCAAAAAATAGCCAATTTGATAATACCTATAATGCCCAAGACAGGTTACAAAAGAAAATAAACATAAGCTAATTCCTTCACTAACTACTCACTACCCTGTTTGATTCCTGATTCCTTTTCCTCTCCAGCCAGAACTGAAACTGACCCAGACAAAGGGAACTTCACTCCTTCCTTTTGAAATATCTTGTCCCCCCATTGGTTCCTTTGGTCAGGTGTCAGCTAGGCTAGGTGAACTTCTTAACCCTTTACAGGTAAAAGAGGCATTAACCCTTGACTATCTGTTTATGACAGTAAGATACAAGTTTGAACCCACATTCTGCTCATTTTTGTATTATCTAATTTCTCTTCTACATCATTTATGGCCTCTAAGTAGAGGGGATGAATGGGGAACAACAGGGTCAACCAATGAGAGAGACTCTAAAAATTTCTAGAAAGGATGGAGGATGAGGAGCTAAAGTGAAGGTGGCTTTCTTAGGCACCTTCCTGAGGAGAAGGCAGGACCTGTAATTGTTCCAACGGGGAGATAAAAGAGAGCCATCAGTGGTTGTGTCGATCCAGAGAATGGCCTTTGGGCTTAAAGACTCACCAGTGGAGATGGATCATTTAGGCAGAGATCTGGCAGGAGATTCCAGCAGGAGATTCCTCTGCTTTATCCTCCTCCTCCTCCTCCTCAATGGTGCCTGAGTTACTGGCTAGTTCACAAGCAAAGTTTTACCCAGCTCCTCCTTGCAAACAGTTGTGACAAGTCTATGGGAGCCACACACTATTCTGGCCACTCACACAGAACAAAAATGAACTCTGACTGAGACTAGGGGGATATTTTTGCAGGAAGAAGATTCTACCTCCTGGCACTTGAAAATTATTTCATATTCATCTTTTTTCTGGATTTAAATCTACTGCAGGCAAGCTGTGCACATGCAGTTGCATTAGTTGATTCTTACTACTGTAGCAGGATACAACTGTTGACCTGCAACAGGGAATATCTAGAAAGCTCACTAGTGGGTCTGATGTATCTCTGTTGGGACTAACTATTACCTATCTCATTGACAGACATGAGAATACACCTCTTGTCTATACTGGGAATAGGCTGAATCATGCAGCAAAATATTGTATATCAGCAGTTCTCAACCTTTTCTATTCTGGGAGTCCTGCCAGGACATCCCTCCCATGTAATGGGGATCAAGCTCCGACTCACCTCCTGTTTAGCAGTATGGGAAGCATAGGGTGGTTGTGACCTATTTACACCTCCAGGGATCCCTCCAGAAGACACAACCTCCAGGTTGAGAACCCCATTATATTAAAACAACAGTTATGGAGGCCCAAACTTAGAAAACCAAGGAAATAATGAGTTAAGATAATAAGGTCATCTGCAATTTATGCCTAGATATTTTAGCAATTATAGTCCACTGAGGTGGCTGCTAATACCAGGAAGAAGGAAGAGTTCTTGAAACTGTTGGTGACTATAGATATCCTCAGTTTGACTCTGATCAGAGTTTCCCCAGGATAAATCAGGAGTAATTCCATTGACTTCAGTGTATGCACACTGGTTTAAAAGCAGTGTGAGACTAGAATCATGCCCAATATATGCTTCATTATGCACAAGAAGATAAAGGTACAAGGTGGGAGTGTTAACTTTCTTTCAGAAGGGTAGCCGTGTTAGTCTGTATCCACATAAACACAACAAGGAGTCCGGTGGCACCTTAAAGACTAACAGATTTTATTATTATTAAATAAATCTGTTAGTCTTTAAGGTGCCACCAGACTCCACGTTGTGTTAACTTTCTTACATGCATTTGTTTGTGCCATACCCTTAAAAAGAATAAAGGCAGTTTGTTTTAACTACATTTTTGTCCAGTCGGTCTCACCATTGGATTATTCTGAGACTTTTTATTGCTTTCAGCACTTTTATTTAAGGCCTTGGCTCTTAGTTTCCATCTGACAGTTTTACCTCTTGGGTTGTTAGTCATGAATGATTTGTATTTTTAATGGATTCTCTTCATGCTTGACCTCCTTTATATGCCTCAGTTTTTTTTCCCCCTCAAGGTACATAGTTATTGGTTTCAGTGCCTCATGTTTCCTTGGCTTTTACAAATTAGTAAAATAATTAATCTGCTTTGCAGGGTCTATACTATAGAGAGCCTAACTGCAGCGTGTTGCTACAGCAGCATAGGTGGAGGACGCCAGTGTAATAAATGTATAGGTATGCACAGTACTTATAGCACACACATAGCACCAATTCAACACAGTACTGAAGTGTGTGTGTGGTTTTATTTGCATGAGTAATCCCACTGTCTTGAATGGGACTACATATATATATATATATATACACATATTTTTCCAAAACTCATGTATGTGCTTCAATAGGGGACATAATGAATATGCAATAGTTCTCCAAATAGGAGTAGTTATATATCTTTGATATAAAGGGATGTAGCTTTAATTCCTTGGTCTACAAATAATCCACCAAACATTTGGAGCTTGATCATAGAATATCAGGGTTGGAAGGGACCTCAGGAGGTCATCTAGTCCACCCCCCTGCTCAAGGCAGGACCAATCCCCAGTCAGATTTTTGCCCCAGATCCCTAAATGGCCCCCTCAAGGATTGAACTCACAACCCTGGTTTTAGCAGGCCAATGCTCAAACCACTGAGCTATCCCTCCCCCCAAATGATGTGCAGTGTCCAAAGAAAAGATAATTTGGATATTATTACAAGATAATTGTCCATCCATTTCAAGATGCAGATGAGAGATCAAGACTGACAACCAAACTTAGGAGCAAATTTTTGAAAAATGCATACCTTCAAAAGTTCTCCCAATGTGCCTGCAACCCCCACAGTAGCACACACAAATGGCATTTTTTGCCTTTTGCTCTTTTTTCTCATGCATTATCACCAAATGGTTAACTAAGCTCTAATTGCAATAATGTAAGTGGCTTAAATAGAACACAGATCCCGCTTGAATTTTCAGTGTCAGCAGTTAGAAAAATCATTTCTTTCTCTTACAAATGAAGCACTCTAAATATAGGAAGCATTAAGAGAGTAACATAGAATCATATTCAATGGCACTCTTCTAACTGCATTTTAATAACTTTTATTATCTTTACTGCGTGTCAACCGTATGCTTACTGTGTAAAAAATGTGACAAAAACAACAATTCCTTCTCCAGACCTCAATAAGGATCCTGATTTTGTTCGTTGCCAGCAGCTAGATCCCAGCCCCTCATTAGTATATGCAAATAAGATAAGATATGTCTTATTTCTCAGATGTCTTTAAATGTAGGGAATTCTATGCTTTAACTGACCTAAAGAGAATATTTGATAGTGAAGTGTTATCAATGCATCTGATTAGGAAGGAAGGCTGAAAAAAGAAGTTTGGACAAAGCAAAATGAGCAACTTTTTTTCTTCTTATGATCCTATAACACAGAAGTGGCTGATAAGCAGTCAAATATCCATTTATCATCAATGGAATTTCTGCATACAAAACAATGGCAGGATCAGGCCCTGTTTTCTTATTTGAAGTATACTTCCTAGTCTTCTCTGTTAACTATTGCTCTTGAATATAGTACATATGATTTTACTGGTTTAATCCGAATTTTGTCTGGGGTCATTATGACATTAGCATTAATTTAATATGAATTAGTGATATATAGAGAGTTATATATATTTGTTTATTGCTTTTGACCTGAAGGCAACATTCCCCAAAGTTGTATGTCTTTCAGGCCATAAATTCTAGTTTGCTTTTTGTTTTTTGTTGCAGTTGTTCACTGTTTCATTGAACTATTATTTCCCCATGTCATTGCTATTCACATGCAAACCACTTTATTTCCTGACAGTGCTAATGGTGGATGGCAGCTTAACCACAAACAAAACAATGATGCATTTATAAAAGTATATACGGTATGTCTATTATGTCTGAAATATTAAGGTCAATATCATTGAAATTATCATGCAGGATCTCAGACTTATGAAATTACACTTACTTAGTTTGTGCTTCACCGCATGATATTTCTATTTCTGTGAAGTCCCATTTTAATTGTTTTCAATAGTTTTTACTTTAGCAGGTCACGACAAATGAATCCCAGCAATTTTTTGTTTGTTTGTTTTGTTTCCAGGTTTAATTCCCATCATGTGGATCAAATTAAGGTCAGATCTGACATATTTTCCTTATTTAATCTGAAATGTTTTATTTTAATATAAATAATAATGTAAATCTTCCTATCCCCAATTATGTAATTAAACTACAATTTCTGTTAGTATCATAAACCAGGAGAATAAGCCTTAGTGGTTTGTTCATGTTTGAGAACTTCAAAGTAGAACTGTAGTTTAGTATCTAGTATCTAGTCTGGTAATCAATTGTTTAATAGAACACAAATTATAACTAAAATGTCTACTACATATGTTTAATAATTTTACTTTCCTCTCCCTTTTGTTTTTTTAATTGCATGGTATTTTTCTGTTCCCACACAGTCATTGTTCAGTTTAGCTTGGCTCTCATTGCAACCTCGTCTTGACAATTTAATGGAGAAAGATTATTTAGACTTGGAAAAATTACAAAATCAAATAGTATTATAACCTATAAAACTCCAAGTATCGAATCTCATGCATCTATATGATAAATGCCTCATTTTACATTAATCTAAGGCAGGTTTTAAAAAGTCTTCCTCTTGGTGTGGCTAGGCAGCAAGTGTGCTATGGCTGCTGCTTATCACAGTAAACAGTATTGTTTCAATACTTTCTTGTACTGCCCTTGTGTTACATCGAACAGTTGTCTCTTATCTTAGACTTAGAGTGTACACTGTTTTCTATGTGTAGAATGCCCCAAAAATGGGGCTCTGATCCATTACTGGGGCTTCTAGGCATTGCCATAATAACAAATTATAGATGATAATTGTGAAGGCTTTGTTGTGTGTTTCAAATAGGTATTCAAACTCTTATATACGCAGTTTGAGATTTCTCACATTCAGATTATCAGGGCTACAAAGTCTTAGTCTGAGAACCCCAAATTTTGAAAGGGTTCAGAAACTGAGCCTATATTTAGAACGCTAATTTGCAACTTCATAATGGATCAACTGAAACCAACCCCTTAGATTCAAACTAGCAAATTTCAGGGTGCTCAAAATATAGATAGAAATGTTGTAGCTCAGGCCCCTCTGTAAGCACAGTTTGACTTCCCTAAGCTTATATGTATTCTCATGGTTCCATGTGCAATACTATGACAGGGCAGTATTTAGTAGCATCCTGCTCACTGATGTTGCTGCAAAATGAAGAAGGCTGCAGGCTCAGCTATGAGCAATTAAACACTTTCTGTTGGGGGATTATGAGGAATTGCTATCAGTGGGCTAACGATGTTATTGGGAGTATATAAGTGGAAAGAACAGGAAGCAACGGGAAGCTCAGAAGGGGAGGCTGAGATGAGGAGTGAAGGTTGCAGGGAAGTCTTCCTCTGAGATTGTGTTGTACTGTGCTACTTTGTAAGACAAGAATAAATACATACATGGTGAAAGGCTAACAACCTGGTGTGTGTGTTTGTGTCTGTGAGACCACACAAACTGACCAGGCAATGAGGTATACAGGGGAGCAACAAAGGTGCCCTATGACAAATACCATAAGAAAATAACATCAGAAAACATGATTACAAAAATGGCTTCTTCAAAATCTGAAATACTAACTCATTTTCCTTTACAATTTTATGGCAGCTCAACATTTTTTGTTGATTTTTTTCCGAGTTAAAATGGCTTTTGGGCAATATGGAAATTTTCATTTTTCTATTTTTCAACAAAGTGAAACAACCAATTTCTATTCAGTTTAAGAAAATAAATGTTTTGGTTATTTGGGGCTCTCCCGTCCCATTTCTCTTCTTTTTTTCCCCACCTCCCATCAGACTGGGTCCAATGAAAAGTTTCATTTTGATTTCAACCTTTTAAATTTTAAAAAGTTTTTTGAATATAAATTCATTAAAATTTAGAAACAAAAGCTCATTCAGAAAATGTCAAAATGGGACATTTTGACAATATTGAAAGCTTTTGGTTTTATTTTAATGTTTTGAATCAGGAGATTTGTTTTTGAAACTAGCCCTTCCCCTGAACAGTTCTGGTTTCAACAAATTGACATTTTCTGATGGAAAAACATTTTATGGGAAAATTCCCAAACAGCTCTATTTCTGGTGCTTGTGATTTCAGCTGACTTGGACATAAAGGAAATCATTCAATTTCTATTTCTCTGATCCATCAAATCATAGCAAATTCATACTTTGGGTGGGGATATTTGGCAAAGGTGACATTTCATGCCTGGGATGATTATTATTTATTAATTACAGTAATGTCTAGCGCACCAACCACAACTGGGACTTCATTTTGAAAGCACTGTGCAAACATACAGCAAAAGAAAGCCCCTTCCTCCAAGAGCTTACAATGTAAATGGAAAAGACAGAGAAAATTTGAGAGGGGGAAAAAAGGCACATGAAGGTACAGCAATTGCCTAAGGGAACAAAAGCTGTATCCACTGACTCCCAGTCCAGCTCCCCATCCACTTATTGATACCCTAACCCCCCCACCCCCCAACATAGAAAATTGTCAATCAAACCCTTTGCTCCCTTGTGGTAGTGATCTGTTACATATATCTGACTTGTTATACGTGTATATATATATATATATGCTTTGCCTGATAACATAGACTGAGTTCTGTATTATAATACATTACAACTCCTTTTGATCACCAATGTTGCAGTGTCAATCAACAACATGTTGGGCCAATTGGCCTTTAGATATGGATGTACAACTCTCATTGACTTCAGTGGGAGTTGCATACATGTATCTCAGTGCACAATTAGAGCCTTTGTTATTTTTTTTATTTCAGACTCGGGATTACTGAGTTTATCAGCTGCCTTCTCATTCTTGTCATATTTTATAAAGGGGAAAACTTGCTTTTCTTAATAGTTGGCTTCTCTTCCATGCCCACTGCTACTAAGGTTGTCTGTACATATTTATAGAAATTAGGTGCAACCCTAGAGGTCCCAGAAAGGGGTCAATGTGGTTTCATGAAATATGGAGTAGTTCTGAATTCTCCCCACTCCCAGTGTGCATTCAGCAGACGATAAAGTAACATAGGTGCAGCAAAACCATAGTTAAAAGTACTGAGTAATACTGCAAGCTTCACAAATGTGCAGGGAAAGTACATTGAACAATATAAACTACACATCAGTGTCAGCATGCTTGACTGCCCCACTGAAATACACAAGAGTCTGCAATGCAGGGAAATGCCACATGTGAATTGTGACAACCACAAAATAAATTTTAAAAGAGAGAAAGGAGAAGATACATTATTTTGCTTATAATTCATTGTCAACTCAAAACCTTGAAACAGAAAGACAAACATAGTAGAACTAATATAACAAGACTTAGGGCTTACAACTCTTGAAGTTAATAACTTAAATGTGAATTGCAAATGTGAAATTAAAATTGAGGTTAGCCTACAAATGTATGCTGACTGCCCCCATTAACTATGCAGTTTGGGGCATTCAGCATAGAAATACATTTTAACATTCTTTATAAAATTATATTCTCCTATGTGCAATCTTCTAGCAATACCCGATTTGCTAATGACATCCTGATATGTGCCCTGCGATGATAACAGATTTGATGTGGACACAGGACAGTGAGACACATGTGCCATGGTTAAATGCGGAGGCCATTACTTTATTAAAAACTCTTAACCAACAGGGAACCACTTACCCAACCTCACAGCAGGGTTGTTCTAGTGAGGTCTACAACTGGGCACCATACCTGAGTGAAGGTATGAGATCTATGCCCGCTCTATACCCTCAGGTCTGTCCAGGGACCATGGCTGGAATCTCTAGAGTTTCAACCTGATCTCAGGGTGCATGCTTAAGCAGCCCACTGGGTTACAGGGACCTCATATTGGACCCTTTTTAACCCACCAACACACTGGAACCCACCACAGGGTATGATAACAAAGTGGTACAAGGATTAGGACCTAGCCATCATAGCAGACATCTCTCTTGGTCCTGCAGTAATCAGTTGCTGTCACGGGGCTGCCTTTAATGCCTATATTTAACTGGAACTGGTGCAGAGAAGGGCTACTAGGATGGTAAGAAGAATGGAGAACCTGCCTTACGAGAAAAGACTCAAGGAACTTGGCTTGTTTAGCCTAACAAAATAAAGGCTGAGGGTGAATATGATTGGTCTCTATAAATGCATGAGAGGGATAAATACCAGGAAGGGAAAGGAGTTATTTAAGTTACTTGTCAATGTTAACACAAGAACAAATGGTTACAAACTGGCCATTGACTAGTTTAGGCTTGTTTCTAACCATCAAAGGAGTGAAGTTCTGGAAGAACCTTACATGGGGAGCAATGGGGGCAAAAAACCCAACTGATTTCTTGACTGAGCTTGATAAATTTATGGAGGGGACAGTATAATGATAGGCCACATGCCATTGCAGGCAATCTGTGACTACTAGTATCAATTATCCCCAATGGCTGTCGATGGGACACTAGATGGGGAGGCATGTGAGTTACTAGAGTGAATTCTTTCCCAGGTCTGGCTGGTGGGTCTTGCCAACATGCTCAGGTCTAACTGATCATCATATTTGTGTTCAGGAAGGAATTTCCCCCAGGTCAGATTGACAGAGACCCTGTTGTTTTTTTGTTTTGTTTTGTTTTTGCCTTCCTCTGCAGCATGGTCCATGGGTCACTTGCAGGCAGTGCTTAATTTGTAATGAAAGAGATTCTGAGGCTCAAGCAATTAGTTTTACTGTCATAATTGAGGTGGCAAGCCCAGAAGTGCTGGGGATATGAACTGCCAAGCCTCAAGATGCCAGGGCTGAGTCCTGGTACAAATTAAACACTGATTGCAGGCTTAAACTAGATTAAATGGTGGACTGCCTGTAACTTGAAGCCTTTTAAATCACAATTTGAGGATGTTAGTAATTCAGCCAATGGTTATGGGTCTGTTATAGGAGTGGGTGGTTGAGATTCTGTGGCCTGCAACATGCAGAATGTCAGACTAGATGATCATGATGGTCCCTTCTAGCCTTAAAATCTGTGAGTGTATGAGACATCCATTCTGCCAGGCAGCTAGAAAGGGATACACCCACCACCTGGGACTCTCCAATAAATATCTTTCCCCATGTCGGATAGATGTACTCCATCCTCCCTGAACAGTTCTGGGGAGGTAAACTTAATCCCCATGTGGGAAATCACTGTACCCCCTATTGTTTACACATATCAATTTCCTGGTTCACTTCCTTCCAATTGAATTTGGCAGGTCTAGTGATTCCTTGCCATGCTTGGGTAGAAAGCATACCCAAACAGACCAACAACTCTCAATGGAAAAAGGCTGATGTCCCTTGTGACGGGGCATTCACCATACACAGGCCCAGAGAGGCCAGTTAGCCATAGGCTGCGCCTGGAAGGGAGCTAGGATGCAATGAGGGATTGGTTTTTGCAGGCCCCGTGAATAAGCACAGGCCAGAATTGTGTCTTTTCAGGACTTTTCAGAAAGCATTTCAGAGAGCTAATCCTCAGGGGTATTGTATGTAAAACCCTGATAACAGATATTAATAGTTACTAGTGAAGTGCAAAGATAGAGTACTGTACAGCTTCTTAGTAAACAAACCCTACTTAATGTACACAGAAAATGTTGTAAATAGTGTTTGGAAGACTATGAATAACTATTAAACAAAGACTATTAGACAGCAAATCTACTCATGTTCCTCATAAAGACTTTCCCTCTTGCTGCTGTTATATATATTCAAATGTAAGGTTTCAGCATAACATGTATACTTCTTACTTCAGCCTATACACGTTCCCCTCTGATTATCTTTCAGATAGGATTTCTCCAGTATTAATCTTTATAGTGTGGTCATAATATTTACTGTGTGTCACCAAGACTCTTCTGAGCTTGGGAAAAATAGCAGCATCTCAATTCTTTCAAACTTCTCAGAACCCTGGCAGCAAACAAACATTCTGGGGAGCTCTGCAGCTAGCAGCATCCCAGGCCTTGGATTAATAGCCGACCAGTCCTTTCAGTTGCTGTAGCCTAAGTAGTACAAGTTTGGGGACCAGCATAGAAAATATTAATTCCCTGAATCTCTGTAAGTCTCTCACTCTATAGGGCACTATCTTTCCCCCATATACCCAGATAAGTCAGGCAAGAATGTACAGACCTTCACCTAATGGAATTCTACCCTGTTCACTTTAGCTGAGACAGAATCCCAATTTAAAGTGGATAGCTAAATGTAAACTCCATAGAGTATGTAGCCTCCACAAGTAACAAATGCTCCCTTCCCAGTGCTTTCTCTGTATGTCCATAAAACACACTATCCACGGTGGACCAAACTTTATCCTAAAGGAAGGTTTCCCTGGTACATACAGCTGGATAACACTAACTAGTATCCAAAGTCATACAGGATTAGCTGTCATAGCAGCCATATCTCTTAGTCCTGCATCACTCAGCTGCTGATTCCACAGGGCTGTCTTTAACTCCTATATTTATAACCTTCCCCACCTGTCCCCCCTTGTGCTCTGGTTAGCTCAGCTCTCATAGGGTGACTAGGATGTAGCCTGCCAAGTGGATTGCCCACAATAAAAACTTTGTATACAACCTCAGAGCAGCTATTGAGCATGTCAGATAACTGTGTCACCCTACACCTGGATGCTCTAGGCCTTTCTAGCTGTGTTGTGCAGAGAAACAGATTATTCCAACTAGAATTCACATCTCCTCCCCACTGCTTCTCACCCTTTCTTTAGGCCAAACAAAGTCACATGTTAAGAACATAAGAATGGCCATACTGGATCAGAGCAAAGGTCCATCCCCCATCTTCCAACAGTGGCCAATGTCAGGTGCCCCAGAGGGAATGAACAGAGCAGGTAATCATCAAGTGATCCATCCCCTGTAGCCCATTCCCAGTTTCTGGCAAACAGAAGCTAGGGACCATCCCTGCCCATCCTGGCTAATAGCCATTGATGGACCTATCCTCCATGAATTTATCTAGTTATTTTTTGAACACTGTTATAGTCCTGGCCTTCAAAACATCCTCTGGCAAGGATTTCCAAAGGTTGACTTTGCATTGTGTGAAAAAAAAATACTTCCTTTTGTTATTTTTAAACCTGCTGCCTATTAATTTCATATGGTGGCTCCTAGTTCTTGTGCTATGAGAAGGAGTAAATAACACTTCCTTATTTACTTTCTGCACACCAGTCATGATTTTAGAGACCTCTATCATATCCCCAGTTAGTCACCTCTTTTCCAAGCTGAAAAGTCCCAGTTTTATTAATCTCTCCTCATACAACAGCTGTTCCATACCCCAAACAATTTTTGTTGCCCTTGTCTGAACCTTTTCCGATTCCAATATATCTTTTTTTTTAAATGGGGCAACCACATCGGCACACAGTATTCAAGATGTGGGTGTACCATGGACGTATATAGAAGCAATATGATATTTTCTGTCTTATTATCTATCCCTTTCTTAATGATTCCCAGCATTCTGTTTGCTTTTTTGACTGCCGCTGCACATTGAGCGGATGTTTTCAGAGAACTATCCACAATGACTGTAAGATCTCTTTCTTGAGTAGTAACAGCTAATTGAAACCCCATCATTTTATATGTATAGTTGGGATTATGTTTTTCAATGTGCATTACTTTGCATTTATCGACATTGAATTTCATCTGCCATTTTGTTGCCCAGTCACCCAGTTTTGAGAGATCCTTTTGTAGCTCTTCACAGTCTGCCTGGGATTTAACTATCTTGAGTAGGTTTGTATCATCTGCAAATTTTGCCACCTCATTGTTTAACCCTTTTTCCAGATCATTTATGAATATGTTAAATAGGACTGGGCCCAGTACAGACCCCTGGGGGACACCACTATTTACCTCTCTCCATTTGAAAACTGACCATTTATTCCTACCCTTTGTTTCCTATCTTTTAACCAGTTACCGATCCATGAGAGAACCTTCTCTCTTATCCCATGACAGGTTACTTTGCTTAAGAGCCTTTGGTGATGGACCTTGTCAATGGCTTTCTGAAAATCTAAATACACTGTATCCACTGGATCCCCCTTGTCCATAGAATAAGCAGGTGGGTTGCACTTGTGCAGCAGAAATGACCACTTCCACACTCTCATTCAGCACAATCTCGATACAGTGACAGAGTTGATCTGGCTATTAACCAGATGCAACAGCAAGCAGAAACCCACCCCCCAACCCTCACCACAATAGATGACAGCCATCCATTCACCCACCACGACCCATGCTGCCCAGTGGCAGCAAGAATAGGTGGGACAATCTCAAGTATCTGAATGCCATGTGAGTTAGCCTGCCCCACAACTTGCACCGCAACATGGACAGGTGGGGTAGTGGTGGTGGGGTGGGATGGGGTGGTGGGGTGGGATGGGGTGGAGGGAATAAAAAAAGAAGCAGGACCCTTCCCCTTACTATATAAATATACAGCAGGCCACTGTGATGGGGAACCAAGGAGAGCACATGTAGTGCTACTTCCAGTTGCTCCTGCTTGAGATTTCTCCCTGTCTCACCACACAGAGGGCAGTGGGGTGTCCCCTTTGCTCCTGGACCCATCAAAGAGGCTGTATGAACAATTTAAAGTATCTTACATAAGAACATAAGAACGGCCATACTGGGTCAGACCAAAGATCCATCTAGCCCAGTATCCTGTCTACCAACAGTGGCCAATGCCAGGTGTCCCAGAGGGAGTGAACCTAACAGGTAATGATCAAGTGATCTCTCTCCTGCCATCCATCTCCACCCCCTGACAAACAGAGGCTAGGGACACCATTCCTTACCCATCCTGGCTAATAGCCATTAATGGACTTAACCACCATGAATTTATCCAGTTCTCTTTTAAACGCTGTTATAGTCCTAGCCTTCACAACCTCCTCAGGTAAGGAGTTCCACAAGTTGACTGTGTGCTGCATGAAGAAGAACTTCCTTTTATTTGTTTTAAACCTGCTGCCTATTAATTTCATTTGGTGACCCCTAGTTCTTGTATTATGGGAATAAGTAAATAACTTTTCCTTATCTACTTTCTCCACATCACTCATGATTTTATATACCTCTATCATATCCCCCCTCAGTCTCCTCTTTTCCAAGCCGAAAAGTCCTAGCCTCTTTAATCTCTCCTCATATGGGACCCTTTCCAAACCCCTAATCATTTTAGTTGCCCTTCTCTGAAACTTTTCTAGTGCCAGTATATCTTTTTTGAGATGAGGAGACTACATCTGAACGCAGTATTCAAGATGTGGGTGTACCATCGATTTATATAAGGGCAATAATATATTCTCAGTCTTATTCTCTATTCCCTTTTTAAAGATTCCTAACATACTGTTTCCTTTTTTGACCGCCTCTGCACACTGCGTGGACATCTTCAGAGAACTATCCACGATGACTCCAAGATCTTTTTCCTGATTTGTTGTAGCTAAATTAGCCCCCATCATATTGTATGTATGGGGTTATTTTTTCCAATGTGCATTACTTTACATTTATCCACATTAAATTTCATTTGCCATTTTGTTGCCCAATCACTTAGTTGCCCATTATCTTGATGCCCATTATATCAGAGCAAGCTGGGATGATTTTAGAGAACTAGGAAATCTTAGAGGATTGTACAGGGATGAAAAATGCTTTTCTACAGATAAGTTAAAATCTATTTCTATGCTGATTTCCTCTCACATCATGATTTGGGTCATTCAGCACATTCCTGTGCTTCTATGGGTTGGGCCTTGGCCCTCTAGGGACAGCCATGATACAACTGCCTTCCCTAACTATAAGGTGAGCCTGTGAAGCATCATGGGAAATGTGGTCTGACAAGGGAGCCTGGCCTATGGAGAATGGGAGTATGATACACCCAAACAACAACTCCCATGAGGCACCATGTCAGCATTTCTGAACTGAAAAAAAAAAATGGCCAAAAAAATCAGTTTTTAATTTTTCATCAAAAACTTACTTTTTCAAGGAAAAAAGCCCTTTTCCAACCAGCTATAGAAATTATAAATTGATGCATAAGGTGTATGTTACAATAGGTTATACTGACAGAGACTCCCATATACCTACTTATAACCACTCCACCTCTCTATAAGTTAATGTAACTTACCTGCTGAGGAGCTAGAACAAAAAATAAATTGAAATATGGTTTGAGTTACTTTATTTATGCCATTTTACACCATATTCCAGTTCTTTAATGTGTATGTTAGCTCTTAGACACCCTTACACATTAGCAGAGCAAGTGTAATGTATGTCTAAAGGCATCAGTGCTGTATGTTGGTCTAAGATACTACCCTGTTTCACTTTTTTGAATTCCGTCCATCAAGTCTATGATGCTGTAATAGACTATCCATTAATAATAATTGCACACATTAACATTTTCAAATTACAGCTCAAGAAAATGAAGGCCACTCACTTAAGATGGGTCTCTTCAATGATGATCCCTTCACAATAGAAACCTTGTAACCAAGATTTTCACAGGACATAGATCAACAAAGGCTAAGAATACTCAAGCAAGTATTGAGAAGCAGAATACCAGAACACTCATCACAGAGGTATTATTTATGGATGCACATATGTTGCAATCAGCTACTAGAAATGCTTTGGGGAGAACCAAAATTTCTAGGACGTACCTCCAAATGACAACAAAGAAAAGTACCTTGCAACAGAACTAATGCAAAGAAGAAAAAGTGACAATTTCCAGATTTTACCTAAAAGTGTGTACCTTTGTATAACAAAAGTTCATTATACAAATATAAATCTGGTGCCTGGCTTTTTGACTTTGCTAATAATGAATAAAAGGTAATATTAAAAATACAATTTGTTGTTTACATTTGAACTTTCAAAAAATATACAACTAAAGACTGTTCTCTGTTATACCATGTTTGAACTTTTTTTTTGAGAAATTGGAAACTGTGAATGTTAAATGGATGCATCAGATTCAAACCTAGGGAGCAGACATATTAAGTTTGCATAGCCAGAACTTTCTCTTTGGTCAAGGTTTTGATAAATTCTTTCAATAATTCTTCTCAAATAAAGAAAAGGTAAGCAATAAAATGGAAACCAAAACATGAATATTTGCCCATTCCAGGATCGAAAAAAATAGTTCAGGACAGTAGTGCTGTGATGCAAAGCATATCTGCTTAGTTTAATAATAAAAACAAGTTTTGTTGTTTTTTACTACTGCATCCTTGTGGAAGCTACATGCCACTGGGAGGCTGAGCTGACTCCCACACTATCAACAGAACTGTGAACTAAATTCCTATTGAAGGGCCCTATGTGAAACTCCATTGTCTTCAGATAATGCCCTCAATTAAGGCTGTGTGTCCTGTCTGAAGGCACTGGGATTGCACAGGTGTAACAGAGGGCATAATTTGAAGACAAGAGGGTCACACAGGTATAACTGAGGGCAGCGTTTGATCCACAGAATTGTTGAAACTAGTGATGATGCAAACACTTGATATTCACATCCCAGGCTGAGTTTGTGTGACTACCAACTAGAAACAATATTTGATTAGTAAAATGAGCAAATTTGTTACGGAATAACTGAGATGGAATAAATGTGCTCCCCTTGCCTCTCTAAAGGTCCATTTTTAATAAGTCACCTTCCAAAATTTTCCATATTCCTATAAGCCATAAATACAAAAACTTCTTACCTTCCCCCACCTATGATATTCATGCACCAGAGCAAGGGTTGCATTTGGTTGATCCTTTATATCTATAAATCATCTTTGTATGAGTGGCTATGGCTCCACTTTTTCTTTTCATTCCCATTACTTTAATTTTATACATTACCCATTTGGTCTATCACTGAAAGTTTTGTTCTCTGAAATGCTTGGGCTACCCTGTTGTGAAGGAGCCTGGTTTTGCTGCTACTGCAGCTTCCCTTTCTTAATATTATTTTATTATACTTTTGTATTAATTTTTAGTCCTATGACTGATACCCTGCTTGCAAGCAAATCTGTGAGATCCATCTAACTCTACCTAGCTAGCCCTACCACTTTGTCCTAGGTAAATGCATCCACAATAGGGGCTTCATGAAGTATGTGACTGGACATCCAGATACATGGCAAAGTAACACTACTGGTGGGTGTTTATCAGGTGCATCTGTGTTTTTGTAGACCCTATGCAAGGCCCAGGACCATGGCCATTCTCGTTTCCATATTCTATTCAGTTTGGATATCATCACACGCCCAATTCCTCACGCAAGTTTAAATATCCTCAAACTTTGTACACTCTGCCCCTTCTCTTCCAGTGTAGCCTCTTTTCAATTCAGCTTCTTCCTCCTACTCATCAACACAAAATAATTTGTGTGTAAATCTCTGTGTAGATTAGTGACCAAATTCATTCCTTATTCCATTAAAGCCATTGGAGTTGTGCCTGCTTAAGCTACAGGTGAATGTAACCCAACATATGTTTTACGCTATTTCCATCCATACCCTTTTGTCTCACAAAATAAAAGTTCCGAAGAGTGGTTCACTATCCTAGTTGGTTCAACATTTTTTCAGCACAAAGTTTCATGCCAAAGTGACTTTTCAACACTTTTCCTGATGTAATAATAATAGCCATTACCTCAACATTTCATGGAAAGACTAAAAAGATTGGGGCGGGGGAGGGGGGTGATAGTGGAAAAAAGTGGAAGGATTGCCAGAAATGGAATTTTGGTGTGAAATTTATTTTGAAAAGAACAAACAGGTATATTTATACATAGCTCTCATCATAACAATTCCCTTTTGGTTCCTCAACAATGTGCAGGAGATTGAAATTTTTTAAAAAAATATAAAAGAAAAGAAAAATAAGAATTGAGATGTTGAACTACAGAGACATCTATTCTCATAAATTCAGGTGTATCCACAATGTTGTAGTTCCCACGCATGATGGCAGTCTGTAGATTTACAGGTTTTCGTCTGACTCTAAAGGGTAGGTTACACAGAGGCAGATCCATCTGCAGGATCTCACTTTCAGTGGTCATCAGTTGCCAAGTGTTCGGCCATAGCAATGGAATCTTCTCTAATTGATAATTTTTTTCTATTGGTCAGAAAATACTGGATTTTTTTTCAATCTTTTTGCAAAGAGTTTCATCCAAATTTTGAATGTTTGAACATTTTCAGCCAGATCTACTCTTTCTGTTTATTTAACATGTGTTGTTGTTTTTTCTTTCAGACTCAGGGTGGGGTTTTTGTTTTGTTGTAGGGTTTTTTGGTACTTGATATTATGCTTTTTCTTCTTGAAATTAAATAGCGTTCTAATAAGACCCTGGTGAATCATGGAAAATATAGGCTCATAATGAAGTCCATGCCACATCAGAAGTTCAGATAGTCCAACATCCTGCTTCTTACAGTGGTTAGCACCAGATGCTTCAGAAGAAGGTACAAGAAAATCCACAGTGCACAATAATGGAATAATCTGCCCACAGGGACATTTTCTTCCTCTCTTGGTTTAAGTGCTGAAGATAGAGTGTTTATATCTCTTCGACAACTTAATATAAAAGAACAGGCAAACAATTTTATTTGCCTGTAATGATGAGATTGTAACTACATGCATTGTACCTAAGGCTCTTTTTTCCCCCAGCTTTTATTTTGTTTAAAATTTCCCTGGAAGTTATCAGTAAAAATGAGTGAAAATCAGTGCACAAATTAACTTCACAGTATTGTGGGTAAATATTGTGGTTAATACTGGGAGACTGGAGGACAGAAAAAAAGCAACAAATATAGAAAAGTAAGAGTATTGAAAGTTAAACCAGTTTAATGCTATGGTTTATTTTATGAACTGTATATTAGCAGTACAAATATCTTCACACATGCATGTGTGTGGGTGTGTGTGGGTGTATCTATCACTACATTACATTGCTTTAACAGGCACTTCACATTTACACCTAGACTAATTTATTATTAATATAATCACATCTGCCTAATGTAATGCATTAGATTTTCTTAACAGTATTTTAATGTACATAAGTGGTCCAATATTTGGATGAAAATTGGTAAAAAATGAAGAATAGCTTCTGTAAAATCTTGGGAATTTTCAGAAAAAACTGAAAATAAAAGGCCCTATTTGTACCCTACTTGCAATATGAATAGCCTTCATTCAGGTTTGAAGCTGGCCCACTTTGCACAGGTTTGTTCAGAATCCAACTGCTCTTGCTTATTTTTCTTGTTATTGTACAAAGTCAACGCAGAAACAATATAAATGTATAATGGAAGTCCGATAGAACACAGACCACCCACACATTATATCATTTAGATGTTTTAATCAAATTGAAAGGATATTATTTATATTTTGTGATGTATACATAAACAGCCATTCATTCCTTTTTAAGCTTTTGAGCTTTTCTAGCCTTTCATCTAGCTACAGTATTTGCTCATCTTTTTTAATGGCATTTGAAGCTGCAACAATGGCATTTTAATGGCATTTGAAGCTGCAGCTTTCAGTTGTTTGAAAGTGTTAAACATTTACCCTCAGATTTCTAAGCATGGGAAGTGGGTGAATACCATTTTTCTCCTCAGATGCTGTTTTCTTTCAAGTAGGATGTTGCATAGTAGCAGTACTAACTTGAAACACTGGGTTCTGAAGCATATGTATGTGCACAAACAGTGGCTGTATGAACTACCTGAAGCAAAGGATGAAAGGGTGGGGATGAAGATGCAGCTCCTGCAGGATATACCTCTCACTGCTTATCATCAAGTAAATAGCTTGCTTAGACTACTGAAGCACTGACTGCATTTATAAAACGCTGCCAGCAGGGGTCTCCCTTGCATTATAATTGAGCTGAATAAGGATACTTTCGTTTTACATATATTCTCTTTTTAACAGTGTTAACTCTGAAACTATAAACACTTCTACTAAGTATGGAGCTTGGTAGTAATAGGATTAGTACTTTTTTATTATTCAGATGTACAGTGTCCAATTCCTTAATGAAAAGCTTATTAAAGAGTATTCAGATACAAAATGCACACAATACCTCAAACTGTTCTCCGTGTTTCTATACATCTTTTGATTTTGGCACTGAAAAGTAGGCACCTTAAAGAAATATCTCTCTCTCTAATTCAGAAATAAACAACATAGTGTGAATATTATCTGTGGGGCGGATTTTCCAAGGCACAAATGGCAGTTAGACCCCAGTTCCTCATTGGCTTTCAGTCTGAGTTAGGCCCTACCTGCCTTTTGTGTCTGAAAATCTCCCTCTCTAAATCCAGATACTTTATATATCCCCCATCACTATAGTATCTGCGCTTCAGAAACATTACTGAGGTTGCCTTCACAACACTCATGTGAGTTAGGGAAGTTTGATTATTATTAATATTCCTTTTATTATTATATTATATTTTATTAATTAATAATTAATATGGTTTTAAAACAGGTGGTGAAATGAGACACAGCTCACTGATACCAATGGAGCTACACCAGTTTTCAGCAGCTACGGATCTGGACATATTGCCTTCTTCGTCTCCAGATTTTAGGAGACACCCACGGGTATTTTGTTTGCAAGCTTACCTGACCTGCCTGCCTCTCTAATGTTGTCATTTTGGGAACTGTTTCCTAGGAATGTGGTAGTTAAATAAATACAAATATTCTGAATTTTCAAAGATATTTATTTCTAAACTACTCCCTTTAAAAGCCATCTGGTTTTTTGGGTTTTTTTTTTTAATGGTATATCTTAACACCCTTAAACTGTAGTGTCTATTGGAACTAGTGGAAAATCTGACTAAAATTAGGCTCCCCAAACCATATTCAATATCCAGATAGGGGGCCTATTTTCAAAAGAGTTGAGCACCCAGAATCTACTACTGATTTAATCACTTTTGAAAATCAGGCTACTTATTTAGGTGCCTACATATGTATTTAAGCAGGTACCTTTGAATATCTTCTCCTGCAACTTAATTTTTTTTTTTTAACAAAGTGTGCTAAACATGCATCACAAGATTAAGTTACGGCATGGTACATCTACAAACAAGAAAGTTCTGTGATGATTTTTTTTCTCAAGACTTGCTATGTGAAAAAGGAAATAGGAAAACTAGGGATAGGTGAACTGTTTTGATATGAAACAGTCCTGAACTCTTGCCAGTTTTGTAGACCCTGAATTGTTTCAATGTGCTTTTATTTTCCTATTGCAGTTTCCATCTGGGACCAGATCCAGAAGTGACAAAATTATCATCAGAAAAGCTGTTCTTCTGGTATTTCCGGCCAAGAATGGAAACAAAACTGCTAGAAAATTTAAAATATAACAAATTCACATCACATCCCCAGCCTTATTTTGGTGGGAGATGTTGGAGGAGTTCTGGTAAACTTTGGATAAATGTTCAAACATTAGGATGTTTACTGTAACCAAATGAATATGTGATACGTTCTGCATCACAAACTGCTAGCTTAAAATATTGCACATGTGCAGAGTGCCATTAATTTCAGTGGGAGTGTGCATGGACGCAGGGGTCCTTATTGTACTTCCATCATCTCTAGCTCAATGTGTGAACCAAGGGGCTGGCAGGTTATCTTAATCCTCTCCCAGCTTTAATTGATGCATTTTCCAATGCCAAGACTCAGATCAGGTCTCTTAGTTTTCAGGGTCTAATACAAAGTCTATTATTTCTTCCAAGAGCAACATGACATATTAAAACAAATCCAAAATGAGCAAAATTTTAAAATGAGTTTTAGTCGCTAAAGCATTGTCTTCATGGGGAAACAAATTGGATGCATAAAAATCACCGCAGGATGGATAAAAATCAATGTTTTTTTAAAATAAAAATATCATATTTTTTAAATTTAAAACTGATATTTATATAACTTAAATACAGGAGTTTTTATTTTTTTAAACCTATTTAAAATTAAAATTGAAATTGATCTATGTTAAGGTCTAAACTTATCATGATCTATTAAAATAACTGAAATTAAATAAAAAAGTAATATAATGTAGTACATATTTATTACCAAGTTTTAAAGAGAGACAAATCACTGAACTGGTGGAAGTCATTAGTTAAGAACCTGGAACCAGGTTTTGTTGAAATGCTAAGACAGCTTTTGACATTAGTAGCCTCTCCTGCAGGTGAGGAGAGAATATATATTTTTTTCAGTTCAGTTTATTCAACCATTTCAGCTCAATGACTAGTTCATTAAAAAGTTAAGAAACTGAATAGAGTTGAAAAATCAGGAAAGTTGTTTTTCTCTTCCAATCTGTGAATAAAAATGTTGTGTGAAAGGATTAAATTGACTAATTCTAAAATACTGAAGGACATGGTGATCAGAAATAATCATTTCAATTCACTAATAATAATTAGTTAATTCCTTTGTTTAATAAATCAATTAGCTTTAAATGCAAAACATGTTTTGATAAACTTTTTTTCTTATGTATCCAGCACATTTAAGGTAATTTTATTACAAAAAAGAGCTGCTTTTGTAAATTTTAATTCAATTTGACTTTTCATCCAGATAAAGCTTGACACAAATCACAAGGGAAAAAATTATCATCTAGTACAGGGGTCAGCAACCTTTCAGAAGTGGTGTGCCGAGTCTTCATTTATTCACTCTAATTTAAGGTTTTGCGTGCCAGTAATACATTTGAACGTTTTTAGAAGGTCTCTTTCTATAAGTCTATAATATGTAACTAAACTATTGTTGTACGTAAAGTAAATAAGGTTTTTAAAATGTTTAAGAAGCTTTGTTTAAAATTGAATTAAAATGCAGAGTCCCCCAGACCGGTGGCCAGGAGCTGGGCAGGGTGAGTGCCACTGAAAATCAGCTCGCGTGCCGCCTTCGGCACATGTGCCATAGGTTGCCTACCCCTGATCTAGTAAATAAGGAATGCATCATTCACTGTTTTCTAGCATAATACAGCATGTAAAATTGAAGCATCTGAATAAATGTATGTTTAAGTGATATAATTACTTACATTATGTTTATAAAGATGTATTTATCATCCTGGTTAGCAAAAAAAAAAAGCACCACATTTAGTGTAAAGGCTATATTTAGTTCCACATCAACATGTTTTCATGGTTACTAACCAATCAGAATCAACCTTTATTTAGGAAAATAATTAAAAAGTACAAATGCAATACACAATTAAAAACAATGATTTAAATCAAGGTTTCCTGCTTGCTGATTTAAATCATCATTAACACTGACGATTTAAATCAATTCACCCAGCTATTCTGCAATAGCTGCTCCTTTTGAACCCTCTCATTCTGCAGTGAGAGTGCTTTGTCCGGTGTAGCTCAATCCACTTTGGAAATGGATTAAGCTAAACTACAGAAAAGGCACACTTAGGGCACGTCTACACGACCACTTAAATTGATATAACTTATGTTGCTCAAGGATGTGAAACGGCCGCCCCCGCTGAGCAACACAAGTTACAGCAGCCTAAGCGCTGTCCATACCAGCACTATGTCAGTGGGCAATGCTTTCCCCCCAACATAGCTTCCTTCTCTCATTGAGGTGGAGTAATTATGCCGACAGGAGAGCTCTCTCCCATGGGCATACAGCATCTTCACCAGACACATTACAGCGGCGCAGCTGCATTGGTGCAGCTGCGCCGATGTAGCATTTCTAGAGTAGACTAGCCCTTAGTATGGAATGAGTGTCCACTGGGCAGCTGATGTAGAATAGATTTACATTGACACCCTAGTTAGTTTCAAAATAACTTGCCTGTATTGATAAGTCATCAGTAACAACAATGTAGTTATCTATCTCATTATTTATAACACTCATACCCATAAAAACAAGGAGATAAGTAGTAAATGAAGGACATGAAAGTTAAAGGCATGAGCAGGAAAACATTTAGAGGAAAGGTGAGACCTGATGGGCAGGGGGGGGAAATGATGATAATTAACTTCTTTCTCATTCTTATATTGTAATATTCCCATTAGTTATTATTGTCACTTTACTATTGCATTTGTGGTGATTGTAAATTTTTTATTTTTGATAAAGTTTTGTGTGAGATTAGAGTTTACACTTGTAAATCTGCTATATCAGTGGAGGAGAGCAACCTGCTTAATAACATAGGAAGCTCTCAGGCCTGCTGGAAGGGATGACTTAGGAAAACAAGGCAATTACCAATTTAACACCTCTTTGACTTTTTGTGCCAACCAAAGTAAAAGGTCTTTTCATTGAAGGAGAGAAAGCACTAAGTGATGCAGCTCCAAGCACATACAGAGTGGCTGCATTGCATGCCCATTTGCACTTCTGCCTAATATATACACAAAACCTTAGCTAAATTTCATATTAGGATTTTTTTTGCAGGTGCATGCAAATTAGCGCATATGCAATTTTATCATTAGCATGATTAATCATTCCTGTTTGCATTTACCATTTGTCTGGTTACTCTGCCACAACAGCTATACAGAGGTTTTGCATCACATGGGACTTGTAAACTGATAGACTATAACCCCTTCTGGTTCTCATTTGATTCCTCATTCCCGGAGAGGAACATGAGTGCAGTCAAAAAACATGAGACAGATTGGGAAAAGTATATTGTCAAGTAATTCTCTCATATTTTTTGTTGGTGAAATATGTGTTTGTGTTACTCTGATAAACTACCTCCTAAATATGACATTCAGAAATTACTTTGTATAGTTGGGAACATAAGGATGGTGCCAGATCCCTGGATCCATCTCTGATGCGCACCTGTTGCCAGGCTCCTCTGGATAATGACTGTATCCACCATATACTACAGTGTATGTGTCTCTCAAGATCATCTGCTAACTCCTCACAGGGATTCAGGGTCACTTGTGCCTTTCACTTGCACCTCTGCCAGACTTGCACTAGTGAGAAATGGACTCAGCTTATCTATAGTCTATAAATCCTGTTATGGGGACAGAGTTTATATGGACTCCATTCATAGGAGGACCCATGGCTCTCTACCTCCTTTTCTCCATAATCTCATAGCTTAAAGTTGACCCCAGTGTAAAATGGGAGTATGCTGCTTCTGTGGTGTAAAGTAGCCACAAACTGCTGTCAAGTGACTGCTTATTTATCTTCTGTGTGTAATATGGTCTAAAGAATCAATGCAGGGCAACTGGTGTGGGTTGGTCCCTTGGGGAGAGCATTGCAGGGTGCAATTTCTAGCACAAATGTTTGGGGCTACATCTCCCATTTATACTCACAGCCACCCCTTTAAAAACTTCATGCAAAGCTCATTTTCCAGGCCTAACTCACAACAAACTTCTTATAGTTGTAAATTTTGCTGGATGGAAACATGGTGGAACCCAGTTGTGCTGCTTTATTGTGTACACAAGTTGCTAGGACTGTGCTTTCTGCTCACTGTTACAGTCTTGTAGCTTAATATAAATGATTTGTTTTGCTTTTCCTTTTAAACTCAGTTTTCCTCCTTTTCCCTCTGTTGCTGTTGCTAGAACTGTTTTTATTGTTGTGTGGTGGTTGTTGTTGTTGTTTTGTTTGGTTACAATTGCAACACTTAAGTTGAACTACATTCTTGAGGATTATGCCCTTGTCGTTAGCATCTATAGCATCTTTTGGCACCACTAGGATAGTTTACAATTGTGCTATGAAACACACACAGAGCTGTTCTCTGGAATATCTCTCCTGCAGTTCCAAAGCCTCTCTAGAGGCAGCATCCATTATAGCTGCAATCTCTATTGCTTTCTTAAATAGGAGCTCAGCTTCTGACAGTAGATATTTTTGGCTATGTTCGTTCCCTAAGCCACAAATGAATCTATCTCACTGTGAGTCTTGTAAAGTGTTTCTGAAATGAAAATGATCCAATAATTTGTCTTGACTCTCTCCTTTCCTCTGATCACGCACACAGAATCCAAATATGTCTGCAACCAAAGGTTTTAGGATTAGGTACGCAGAGTTATTTAGATAAACTGGGCCCCAAATGTACTTTAACATTATCACTTTTCAATGCAACAGATCAAATAGATAAAATGTGATTGGAGATGGGTTAAAGGGGAAGCATATAGATCTGAATACAGACTATGTTAAATTTGTATCTGGAATTGACGATTAAATAGGGTTAGGATTCAGGTTAAGTAGTGCTGAAATCTTGTGAGATTTTGACCCCAAATGCTAAAAGTGTGTTCAGTGTGCAGTTCATGCTAACAGAATTGTGCTAACAGGCTAGTTCTAATGTTGGATACAACCTTAGATGGGCGAGGGTCTAGGGACTGAAATTTTAAACATCTCCCACTCTTAAAATTGAGGAGAATGGGGACATGGAAGTGGACTTGGATTTAAGGTTTTGCTTTTGGCCTTTTTCCAGATACAATATAAACGACAATTGGCGCAAAACAAGGACATTGATTAAAGGAAAAATATTTCTAGAAGAATATTAATCAGTGAATTAGTGGCCATTTTCTAAAAGCTAAGTCTGTTATTAGGATGCAAAGAGCAGCAAGGAGATGTGCAAATTCTCTAGTCTTGTCTTCCTTGCTCCCTTATGAACAGGATTGAAGTAGTTCTGGTAAAGAATAACAAGCCTATAATTATTTTTTTCTCCCAGTCCATTATATCATACAAACAACTTTCTATCTTATACACCAAATCTTTTCCTTTTATACAACACAAAAATGATCATTAATCACACCCATATCTTCTTTTTCATGTGAATCCAAAATTAGCCTTATTCTTTCATAGGACAATTGTATGGATACTGAATTATTTTTGTGTATCAAGAGCCAAGCTCACCATTCCTCCAGTAAAAGCATTGTGCAGATGAGGGTAGGCAGGAGGGGGGAGCAGTGTTTTCCTTTCCTTTTCTTTCAACCATGTGGTGCAGGGGAATGACATTCTTTTACATGTTATTATGCAGCAAAGTTCTGAACAGCTGCCACAGAATGTGACACATGCAGTATATTTCCATTAGCATTTGGTAGGGGCTTGTGAGACAGGAGAAGACAAAAAAAAAGAGTAACCTTGTGGTTTGGTCAGAGCTGTGCTAGTTTTGACTTGATCTAGATCATATTTAACTTTGTCTTATCTCTAATTCTTCGTTTATTGTGTGAGTTCCTCTCTAAGTCTAATAACCCTAAACATCCATGACTCAGCATATTCAATCACACATTGTGCTTTAAAGCTGCTTTCCGAAAACTCTACCGCACACCCAGGTACAATAACGTCCTTTATAGAAAGTCCTATAGCATTTAATGTAAGCCAATAGAGTTTTATAGAAATGTATTATGGTTCAATATAAATTACTCTAAAAACCCACAGAATTTAATGGAGAATGATATGTTTTCAGCAGGGATGAATCACTTTATAGAATCTTGTAAGAGGGATATACGTTTCTGTTAAATTTTGTAGAACAATTAAAAGGTGATCATGCTTGTTTAAATTCTATAGGAATATTTTTTCTGAAAAATGCTTGTTATTATAATAAGTAAATTAATAATTAATTAATGTTAGTTTGTTGTAATTGTCCTATAGTAGCTCCAGGTCATGGCTGTTCCTCTCATTTTTTTATTTTACTTGATTAATTGCCCTCACAATATCTGTGTATCTCCCTGGCAACAACACTCCATGCCCTCTACAGCTGATATGTTTCTTTCTTGGATGGTGTTGGCAGTTACACTTGCAATGGAATTTCTGCTGTATGGGTACCATTGACTCATACAGCAATAGCATACATACTCTCAAAGTCCAACCTTATTTCAGAATGAGGCAGGTGATCTGACAACATCATGAAACATTAGTTTGGATGGAATCTGATTAGGCAATAAAGTATCATACTGTCTGGTAGAATGCAGGAAGTCTATATTTACAAAATAAATACAGAACATAATGAATCTCATCCCTTCTCTTTTACTCACACACAGTGTGGTCAGTGAGACAGAACAGACAGACTTTTCTCCAGAAAGTGTTCCCATAACAAATGCCATGTACGAAGGATCTAATCTGTTCTAGTGGTTTTTCCATCATATTTTATTGTTTAAATATTTGCTTTGAGTAATACAGGATGAAAATCTCTAATGTGATTACAGTGTTAACACAACAGTAATAAGTTGTGATTGAACTTTGCTAATAGAATAGAAAGTTAATAATATAATATGATGTGATGGATAGTCACAATTGTTCACATGTTATTCAACATAGCCAATCTAAATAACTAGCTATTGAAAGGGCATCATATCACAACACATATATGGTAATGCTTGTTTTAAACCCTTAAGACATGGTAATAATGATCATCCAGCTGCTTTGCACTTGCTGGAAGCTGTTTACTGTTTCTTAAACTACTGCTACCATGTCATCTGAAACAAGTGAGGACATTTATATTTAGGATCTATACATTATATTTTTGAAGTTTGAAAATATAATTTTGCAAAACAGTAGCTCTGAAAATACATACTGCTTCAGACAGATACAGGCAGAGCCTCTGACCATAAAATACCTTTGAAAGCCTTGTTAAACTTGTAACCAAATTTCAACCTTAACTTTCTTCAGTTATGCTCATATAAAATATAGATTTTATCTAACAATATAAATGATTTGCAAACTAAAACAAACTAGAAATTCTTATACAAACTTATACAATAAGTTATAGTTCAGTATGAGTCTTCAATCTTGGCTTGATTTCTAACTCAGTGAAACCTGGCATGACAGCTAAGTTTGAAGAAAATTAATTTCAGTAGTTTTAAAGTTACTGTATTAATATTTAATGTCATCAAACATCAACTCAAACCCAGAGCAATTTAAAATGTTGTATATGTGTGTGTGGGAGTATTTAAAGCACTTGTGCTTTAAATTCAGTCAATTGTAACCAGTAGGTGTCCCATTGTTATGTGTGCCTCCAGTTCAGAATCAGAAAACAAATCTAATGTTAGCAATTTTGAGTAGACCTGCAAAATAATTTTTGGGACAATCTAACCCAAAAGAAACAATGTCCTTCGTGACGACACAAGTATGCACAGGGTTGTCCTAAAGATTTGGGGGGGCTTTGAAATGATGGAGGTGCACTCAAATTTAAATGACTCATTGTATACTAAATCAGATATAATGAGATTCTGAAACTGACTTGAAGAGACCATCAAGTCTTCAGCTCTGATTTGTTTTAGAATCTCAGCCCATGCTCATGAAAGTTTGGTGAATGTAGGCTGAGGGTGTTCACATATCAGGAAAACCAATTAGCCTCCTTCCCAGCAGGGCCGGCTCTAACTTTTTTGCTGCCCCAAGCAAAAAAAAAGAGCGCCGCCCAGCTGAAACACCCCCCCCCCCGAGCACCGCACCGCCCCGCCGAAACACCCCGCTGAGCGCCGTGCCGCCGAAACACCCCCGTGCCGTGCTGCCGAAACACCCCCCTGAGCACTGCACCGCCCTGCCGTAACACCCCCCCCGAGCGCCGCGCCACCCCGATGAAACACCTCTCCCCCCACCGCTGAAACACCCCCCGGAGCGCCGCACTGCCAAAACACCCCCCTCCGAGCGCCGCGCCGCCGAAACAGCCCCCCCCAGCGCTGCGCCACGCCATGCCGCTGAAACAAAAACAACCCACCCCCCGAGCGCCGCCTGGCCGAACCAAAACAAAAAACAAAAAAAGATTGGCCGCCCCTTACAAGGTGCCGCCCCAGCCACTGATACACCTACCTTTTCACCCACTAATTCCCACAATTTGTCAGAGGCGAGAGAGAGAGAGCGCTTCAATGCCAACAACTCAGTGTCTGCCTAACTCTTCCTAGGTTTGTGATCTCACACATTTTCATTTAATGGGTAGGGAGCAAGAGGAGAGATGACTTTTAAAAATTAAATTTAATTACTTAGTACATTTTTCCTACCTAATAGTCCCTTGCTGTTATTCTTCATATCCTGTCCTAAAATGTTGTATAGTCAGAGAATTAATTAGAAATGAATTATAAATACTTGGTGGGAATTTCTATTTTATCATATCATATTGTGCAATTTGTTTAACCCAAAGTCCAAAAAGCAAAGAGAGAGAGAGAAAGGAAAAACAAACAAACAAAAAAACCAGCCCTGACTCATTAGTCAGTTCCTCTGACCCACTATCCATTTTATTGTTCTTGATCCCTCCACACTATCTAGGGCATTTGGATACTGAGGTGCCAAGCATTTATGTTAGGATCCAGGTGCAGTCTCTCCAGAACAGTATAAAGGAACTACTACCACCTTCCCCCATGTTATGATTCAGTCTAAGATCAAATTAGCTATTTGTTGTTGCTACATCACATAGCAAGCTCATCTGGCAATGCTACTATCCAGGTGTCTTCTGCCTATTGAATATCTGTGTACTGTTGTGATTTTCTGCCCATATTTCTAACCTCTCTGGTTTCCTTTGTGGTACTCTTGTGCCCACATTGTTTTCAAAGACCTCCCAAGTTAGTAACATCTGCACCCAGATCATTAAAGAAGATGTTAAAAAAACAGAATCTAATATAAGTCTGTGTGGCATCATGCTAGATAACTTTGCCTAATTCAGTGCACAAGGATATCGATAGATTATAAACACAGAAGGGACAATTGTAATAATCCAGTCTGACTTCCTGCATAACACAGGCTATAGGACAGGGGTCGGAAAACTTCGGCATGCGGCCAATCAGGGTAATCCTCTGGTGGGCCCTGAGACATTTTGTTTACATTGACTGTCTGCCGGCACAGCCCCCCGCAGCTCCCAGTGGCCGCGGTTTGCCATTCCCGGCCAATGGAAGCTGTGGGGAGCGGCGGCCAGCACGTCCCTATGGTCCACTGCTTCCCACCGCTCCCATTGGCCAGGAACGGCAAACCACAGCCACTGGGAGCTGTGGAGGGCTGTGCCTGAAGATGGTCAATGTAAACAAAATGTCTTGCGGCCCGCCAGCAGATTACCCTGATGGGCTGTGTTCCGAAGGTTGCCGACCCCTACTATAGGACTTCCTTGAAGTAATTCCTGTTTGAACTACAGCATACCTTAGAAAAAAAGCCAAACTTTATTGAAACATTTCCAGTGCTAGAGAATCCACCACAACCCTGGGTAAGTTGTTCCAATAGCTAATTACCAGTATAGTTACATATTTGCACCTTATTTCTAGTCTAAATTTGTCAAACTTCAACTTCCAGCCATCGGTTCTTGTTATGTCTAATTGACTGAAGAGCCTTCTGTGTTTTATATGATCATTACCCTTCATTTACAATCCAGTAACAGTATTTGTATGGATTTGTGAAGTTTGACTATGGAAGTGACTGCTATTCTGTGAAGGGGGAAGTGATACCTACCTACATATGGAAGGCTAAATAAAGCTTACAGACCTTACTCTGGACTCAATGCGTTATCTCTGTGTGTGCACGAAAGGGAGCGTATGCCTGTAGAAGGCTGGAGTTCTGCCACTATGCCATGCTCTCCCATTCCCCCAGTGGAAGTTGTCCACAGAAACCATACAGACTTCTGCTTTCTCGGGGTTGGAGGATTCGGGAGGGTACAGGTAAGCTAGCTGGACTCCTCTGGATTCTCCTCCATCAAACCCCATGGCTTTTGTTTATACACAATATAAATGTTAAGCAGAAAATTAACATAGTTAGACTAATCAATGTGAAATATGTAGCTGGCCAAGCTCTATTTTTACGAACATACTACGTAAGTAAGAGCATACATATGCAAAGGCTTTTGTCTTTTAGTGCCTCAAATTTCAGGAATGAAATTTCTCTCTCTCTCAGGTTGGGTCTTTTTGCTTTATAAGAATGGTTCCCAACTTATCTGAGGCACTTGTTCGTGGTCCATGGAAAGCGGTAAGGTAACTCTGTTGCCCTCTTTGGTTCCAACTGCACCTACAGGCATCCAGTCTCTCAAATGATTCTCCCCCCCCCCCCAAAAAAAGATCAAAATACTTATTAAAGATAGCTCTTCTGCTACACTTTTAAAATATTACTTACTTTCTGTGTCTGTGATTGCTGCTGTTACCATGAGACTATGTGGTACCAGATGACAGAACAAGGAGTAAGGGGTTTAGGTTGGATATTAGGAAAAACTTTTTCACTAGGAGGGTGGTGAAGCACTGGAATGGGTTACCTAGGAAGGTGGTGGAATCTCCTTCCTTAGAAGTTTTTAAGGTCAGGCTTGACAAAGCCCTGGCTTGGATGATTTAGTTGGGGATTGGTCCTGCTTTGAGCAGGGGGTTGAACTAGATGACCTCCTGAGGTCCCTTCCAACCCTGATATTCTATTATTCTATTATACAAATGGGAGAGTAGGTTGTCCCTGAAATCACAAATGAGGAAGGTGGTCTGCCTGACTGCACCATTAGACAATTTCTTTATTAAGATGTGGTCCAAGAATTGTAAGTTTAAGTCTTACAGAAAAATCAGGTTCCACTATTCTCCCCAGAGCCCCTTCACTCCTGTAACCAGTTAGCCATTGTGTCCACAAATCTTTGCATTTTGGCATATCTTTTGTCCTACCTCAAATGATATAAAAAAACCAACAAAAGCATTGTCTTCTTTGATTGCCATCCCCAGTCCTATTTACATAATATTAGTCTTCAAAATACATTTCTGAGCTGAACCTTAGTTCTCCCTAATGACTCCCAGTACATCTTTGCTGATTCACATCTAAACATGCTCAATAGGCAAATCATTGTGAGTGGTTTGTCTCAAAAACACAAGGGCAAGTTATATACATACACTGGTACATATGTATATATAGTTTCAGAAGATTAATACAAAGTTTCAATCACAGTTGGGATTTTCAAAGTTGCCTATGGGATTTGGATGCCCAATTACTGTTAATTTTAAATGGGCACTGCATATGAATTCTTTAGGCAGCTTTGAAAATCTAGTCCATATATCCAAATGTACTAGTATGCCTTTGATTCTCAGTATGCAATACTTTTCAAAAGTGACCATGAACAAGATTTTTAAACTTGTGTATCCAAGTTGTCATTATCTTTTGTTAAGAGCTAATGCAAACAGCTGACACAAAGGAATCCATTGCCAGTGAACAATAAGAACACATTTTATTGGTTCTAGTAAAGCTATGAACAATGCTGCATGTTAATGAGAAAGTTCTATTGGAACATGATCTATTAACTAACCATTTACCTATATACCTGAGTCCTTTTTATAGGGCACTCTTACAATAGTCATCCCAAACATGAGTTATTATTATTATTGCAAATTAAGCTTTTCAGTAAACAGATGCTAATTGATCATTCAGTTCTCTTAAAACAGGAAAATGCCATCTAATGCAACTTGTTTTCTTTCTTCTAAACTACAGTATGATTCTTGTTAACTTTGAATTTTCTTGAGTGTGCATCATACGTTCATACAAGAAAAAAATTCAGTCTGAAAAAACAAATCAGTCATAAATAAATGCAATGATAAGTGACAAGATAACATCAGTTAAATCCAATTTAATACGCACAGTGGTAATAACTAACCATGAGGAAACAAAATGAGCATATCCAAGTAAACGTAAGGAGATATAAAACCCCCTTAGGTGAAGAATTCCACTTTTCAGGTAAAAACCACCAGAACTACTGTAACATAAAAGGGAGAAAGAAAGATGAATTTCTGGCCTTAGTGGCCTCAGTCTAGCAGGATAAAGGAATGCATACTTTGAGATCATATTTTCTATATATTTTATCTATATTTTAATACCCATAAATGCCTGCTGACATGTAAGAATGGAGCTGTAATCTAGATAAAAAGTTTTTTCAGCCCTGAAACTCAACTCAGATTTATAAGACAGTTTTTAAATTGTGCTGCTCTTCATCATTCTAACAGTTACACATTGTACAGTGCTTTGGTAGTGTTAGCCAACTGGCCTTCCTGAGGCTAGCCCAGTATGTGTAATATATTGTAACACATTATAAAGATGGAGTTCAGAATTATTCATCACTGCTGCTTTCATAATTGATGTAGGCCCTCTTCTTCTCCACAGATAAAGGTCTCTTACATCTCTTCACCTTCTGGAACCCCTACTACATTACAACTTCTCATTGTTTTATTATTCTCTGTTAGAAACAGGAACAGCATTTTATCTAAAGAAATCATTTCCTCCAAGTCTTCATTTTTTTCTCCAATCTCTTTCATTCTTGAACTAAAGCTTCCCTTTTTTTCTCCATTGCTACATAAAATGAGTCCAATCTTTTGTTAATAGCTGCAAAATTCTTATTAAACCCTGATCATTAATATTTTAATTGTTCACTAACAAGCCCATTACCAAATCAAAACTTAGCTCCCCAGAGTCTGCTAACTCTTATAGAGAAAGCTGACAGATCACTATTTTGGTTATCTATTATTATTTACTAGTATCTATTTATCTTCTAATGCATAAAAAACAGCTACTGAAAACCACTAGGCCTATGTACATAAATGAAATCACGCACACAGTGTGAAGTGGCTGACAGAAGCATTAGTGAAAAAAATCTATGGACCAAAATCTGCTCTCACTTATGCCAGTGTAAATCCAGGGTATTTGAGAGCAGAACTTGGCACCACAGGCCACATTTTCCCCTGACATCAGCCCATTTAAGTCCATTGAGTTAAAGGAATAGAATGAAATTCTCCCTAAATATTTAACAGACACACAGACAAATTCAAAGGTGACCTAACAGGTGATGTAAATTACACATTGGCATAAGTATGTAGTTTTCACATCAAGAGGGTAGCAAGGCATGGTTGTAGATAGAAAGCAACAAACAAGTGTGTGTATGAAGAAGTAAAATGGTGTAGAGGGAGACTGCTCTGTCTTACATCTTCTTGCTCCCTTCCCCTAATTCCCCACCATTCAATTCACTTACTCATTCACACTGGCTTATCTATATGAAAGTTACCCCATCATTTACTTCACCTTTCTATTTAGGCACAAGAGTTGGTTTAGCTTTTGGTATTGTAAAGTAGGCCACATTTTACCATTGATTTTAGAAAGAACCTAATGACTTAAATGGAACCTTCAGTTTAAAAACCGATGGCACAATATGGCCATAGGGAAAGATGAAACAATTAGATACAATAAGAAGTGGAATTAACTTAACCTTTCATTAGTCTTGGAAAAGCTTAATTATTTTTTTCAAATTCTCTCTTCCATTTCTGGCTTTGGCTCAAAGTGGAAATGGAAGCACTGATTATACCATGTAAATATTGTGCTTTAATACAGAACCAGATGGAATCAAGAAATGCTGGAAATGTTACAAGGGTACTTACTTTTAGGAAATTTCCAGTCCAAGTTTTATTTTTTTTAAGTAAGTTCAGGTAATCATCTAAATTTCTGAATGCTTGCCCAAACGAAATCTCTTATACTTGTGAGATTCATTTTTATCGCTGCTTGTCTCTTTATTCTTTAGGGCCCCAATCTTGTTCTGAGAACCAAATGGACAGACCCCGGGCTTGTGCAGAGCCCAGGTGAAGTCAATTGGGTTTCACATGGGCAGAAGGGTCCACTCTCCCATTTCTCAGTGCATGATTTGGGCTTAAGTTCTTATCAGGTACCCATCACTAATTATAACCAACATATCTTTGTTTCTCAGCCATTCATACACACATAGAAAAATGTATTCTAAACTATCTAATTGGATAAATAGCATCCCACTACAATCAATTTCTTATCGTGGTCCATCCCCATTAAGAGTACCTTTTACTAATAATATAAATGTCTGGGGAAAATGAACTCATTAGAAAGTATATAATAGCAGCTTCTAAGGCATTTTCTAAACATTTGTATATGGTTTACTTTGCAGTTCCAATCAAAACCCTAAGATGGTGTAGATAAAAGTAGGTTAGCTCTAATTAAGTAGGCGAAGATAAATTCTTAATCTGGAAATCTCTGTTGCTGCCTAAAGAGACTATCAATAAGCAGAAGCCAATGAAATCTCCATGGAAATCCAAGCACTATGATGTTGAAAAAGTTTTGTTATGTTTAGTATGTTTCTAGGATATAAAATCTGCCTCTAGAAAATTGGGAATGCACTGAACTTGAATTTATTTTTCCTTATATTAAACTGTTATTTAAATATTTAGTTGTGAATAGAAGTAACACATTATTATAATGTATTGCCCTTTCAACTACAAATTCAATGTACATTAAAAAAAGTCTTAGAAGGTGAATCTATCTATCTTATTTTTCTCTCAAGTAACATAGTTTAATTAGGTTAATGTCTCAATGTCACTCTATGTAAGTACTCCTCAGTTGTATTATCTACTACACTTGGCATATAGGAGTGTAACAGAGACAGGCCAAGAGCCAGTGTGACTACATAATTAAAATCAGGGGGTAAATTTGGTATAAGTTCATTTATTATTTCAGTTGAAAATATTGCACAAGGCTGATTAAAATATAATAATGTTATATATCTTGCAAAAGAATGGCTACTCAATTGGAAGGTATAGAAAAATTTGTGAGGTTCCTCTTGCATACTCTCCTCTACAAGTTTTGACTCACTTGAAAGAAACAGAGAGTTTGATTCCTAGAAAACAGTGGATTCTCCAAGATCCATGGAAATCAGTGTCATCCATCCAGGGTCACTCTCCCTAATAACTTCTGTCACCTCCTGCATTGGTTACTATACCAGTAATCTCAAAAATGGGTTCATGCTACTGTGGAGATGGAAAAGCTAGGTAAATTAATGATGGCATTGTTAGCATTTATTTACCCATAAAAGTTCCATGGGCCTGTGTGGGAACGGGATGGAGAGATATGCCACCTATGTGGCTGTCCTGCCTGACCCACACCCTCCCATGTGTGGATACTTAACCCTAAAAAAATCCTTTCTGTGGAGCTGGGGTTAGTGATGCTAGAGAAATAGTATCTTCCCTCCCCTGCTTCCCATACACACATTTACTGGATCCAAAAAATATCAATTTGCATATTATTTTTATTTATTATTTTATTATTGAGTAATTTATACTCCAATATCACAGACAGTGTGCTCGGGGTTAAATTGCCAAAAAGTGGAATGTTAAAAATGGACACCTTATGGAGACTTGAACTCCTGTGCACCTTAGACATTTTTTATAAATGCACTCAGAAGCACTCTATAAAAATCCTGCACTACAGATCATCATCAGAAACCTAATGTGGGGAGTTCATAACCAAAACACAGGCTCTACAATTTGGGCTAAGGAGAAACTAAAGAGTAGCAACATGTAGTAGTAAAAACAACCTCTTATTCTCTCTGTAGACCATCCATGGGAGGGGGACATGATTTACTTAGTCATGAACACTATGAATTCAATCTAATGCTTACTGAATTTAAGGGGAGTCTTTCCACCAACATTGATGGGTGTTGGATTGGGCCCTATATTGGATAAACTGTGTTTGCAGGTTAAAGAAGCCTCTGAATTTGTACCATAGATTCTATGACGATAAGACAGAAATTATAAAGCTTGCTCCGTGTGTGTGTGTGGGGGTGTGTGTGTGTTCCGGTTTCAGATACTGATTTCAATTCCAGGGCTGTCCGATATGTTTCTGATATGGATAGCTGAATCTAAGACCTCAGCTCTTTCCTTAGATCACAAGTCTCTCACAACTGCTTTTAATGTCCTACCTCCTGCTGAAGAGCTTTTATCTCTGAGAATAAAAGATCACTTGTGCTTATCCACTGCTGAAAATAACAAAAACCCATCTTGCAAGGTCAAAGGACAGATAACTATGATGTTAAAAGGTGTTAGTTGTTGGCGGTATGAAGAAGGCTTCCCAGTCCTTAAGAAAGTTGAAGGCCTCTTGATGCCAAGAACTCTACAAATTCAATATACTGATCTAGTGGGGGAAGTAAATCTTATTGTTTGTAAAACAGGCTGTGGTTAACCTATTCAGAAAATAAGCACAATCTATTCTGCACATCTCTCTCACTTATAGTGGTTTTTTTCTGTATTAAATTTACATGAATCCTTCTTTATATGAAAACTTATTCATCTAAATTTGACACTTGACAAAAAAAATCACGAATCTGCTAGTTCTATACATTATTTTTATATATGTATGTCATTTCCAGATGTCTATTATTATTTCTCTACCTTAGGGAAATTAGAGAGATTGTTTTGTTTTTGTTTTTTTACAAATTGATATAACCTATTCAATGTGCTCATCATACATTTTTAATCAGATTCAACTCTGTCTCTTTTGAAGCTGTTCATATGTTCCGTTTGCCCTGCTGTGCATACTGCTAATGTGAATATTAATATTGCCATATTGTCACATCTTCAGTATTTGTAAATTAGGAAAGTTCCAATTTGACCTTTACATGAATTATTGAAATTATTATAAATGTCCAACTTGATAGTGAGTATAGATCCTTCTCCGTGTAATACTTACATACAGAACATGTGCACCATTCACGTGTCAACCCACATGAAACCTGCCAGGCAGTGGTAACTTCTTAGTAGTTTCACACATTCTTAATTGTTATGAAAGATGTTGTTTCTGATATTTAAAATGCACTTTATGCTGCAACTATAAAAATGACAGGGCGCCAAGTTCCCCAAGGCCTGAAATACAACTGTTTATATGACAGTTTCTGTAGATGTTCATGTGTTCCTGATACCTTTCTAATCAAATGGCCCAGTCTGTAGTAATAAATCATAGGATTAAACTTTCTTATGACCAAATTGTGGCCTGCCAAGAACAGTAATGCAGGACCACAAGACTTCCAAATTATCTCTTGAACAAGCTATCTTCATCACAGATAGCAACATGAGAGGGGGAGCAACTTCTACAGAGCCACTGCATCCCCCTCTTGCACTGGTGGGAGGTGGGAACTGGGGAGAGCCTTGGTTCATTCCCCCCAACACAACAGCCAGCCAGCTGCACTGACACACTGAGGAACTTGCATTGCATTGGGTAGACATAATTTATTTCCTCCCTATACCAGTGGTGGGCCTGGGGGAAATCTCTTTCCTGTGGTGCTTCTGGGGTGGCACAATAAAGTGATGCCGTTTACTCTGGGCTTGTGGCAAAGGCACAATTGAAGATTTAGATTACAAGCTATTTGGGATAGGGGCCATCTTTTTGTTATACATGTACCATGCTTAGCATAATGGGGCTCTGATCCCACAATGGGGTCCCTAGGTTCAATTAATAAATAATAATAATTATAGTGAGATGTCCTGCCCTGAGAGGCGTTTGTTTTTACACAAACTTCATTATTCTTTTTGAGCACAAATTGTAGTATAGAATTCAAGGCAGAATTCTACAACATTGATTACATAGATATTACATCACATACTCTCTCTCTCTTTCTCTCTCTTTTTTCAGAATGAAATCCTTTAATTAGTTGATTTGTAATAGGAATGTAGCCAGATGCCAGGTTTGGAGATGATTTGATCCTGCAATAATTCATAATGCTTTAGCTAAGTAACTCCTGATGATTACAATGTTGTAAGTAGGAAGTAAAAGAAAATTGTTAGTTGTGACATTAAAGATTAACAACAACAACAAAAGTAAGGCTTTGAAAAAATATTGGAAGGAAGGGGTCCACATTTTCTATGTAATTTTCTCCTTTGGCTTTCCTTGCCATGATGAATAATGTTGTAGTGTACAAAATACCTTGAAATCTCAGGTAGCCTGACATTAACATGATAGTTTTTTTTTATAAAAACCCAAACAGATAATTCTTTTCCGCTAATGCACACTTTACAAACAAACAAACAAACAAACAAACAAACAAACAAACAAACAAACAAACAAACAAGCCACCTTTAAATTTTGAAATTGGGGATGTTTTTGCCACTTAGAAATCTAATAATTTAGGTGTTTGCAATAGATTCTCTCTCTCTCTCTCTCTCTCCCTCTCTCTGTCTATGTCTTAATACTCATACTATCATATTCTCTTTGGAATGGGTAATTCCATCTGTCTGAGTGCTGCATGGAAACATATTAAAAACCTTCTGACTCTCTTAAACTGTTTAATCTAAATGGATTGGCAGGAATCACAAGAACCCATGTGGAAACTTTCCCCTCAACATCTAAAAAACATAAATCCCTCTCAGTGAAACAACCTGATATATAGAAGAATACAGCAGCTCAGGCACACAATGATCCTACAGCAGATGCACATGCGCTCCCAGCTGACTAACAAATGAGTCAAATCTGTATTGGATGATTGAACCAAAAACAACCATCCCTATCCTTTTCAGGGAAAAAACACATTTTAGATCTTGGCATCTGCAATCTTCATCTGCCAAATATAGCTGAAGGTGAAGGCTTTTCAATACCATGTGAGAGGAACTCATGCTATTCATTTGGTGGCTGAGCTGGGAGGATTGAGATGGTGAAGATAACCTCCCCAGGCACTACTGATCTAATCTTGAACATCTCCTTCATGGTGCTGAATACCTTCAATTTCAATTGACTTCAACACCCACTTTTATGGGATCTGAGTATGTTTATCACTTACAGGAAGCACTCAGCGCCTTCCTGGATTAGGCTATATTACCATAAATGAAAGTGTTATCTAATAAAGCCTGCAGTATGAACACATAGGTAAACTCCTCTTTCAATCTGCAAATGCACTTGGAATCTTTATATCTTTCATTAGAATAATCACAAGAACGTTCTAGCCACAGGTTTTACTCCCTCTAGGAACCTCTTTTAATTTGAATACAATTAGTCATGGGGGAACTGAGAAAGGTCTGGACTTTTATTATGTCTTATTTAAATTAATTGATTTCCTACCCTTCTCCTTTCTCTTCTTGCATATATACGTGTTCCTGGCCTAACCCCTCTCCATAAGTACCACCCCACTCCCCAGCTGCTGTCCCTGTGATTGTTCTGTCAGACCCTTCAAATCTCCTCCTTATTCACTTTTCTTACCACTGTTTTAATGGCATCTAGAGTTTACAATCTAAGATCAGTTTACCCATTTAATTGAGTGCATAACATCTACATTAGATAAAAGTAACAAGAAGAAAACACATTTCACAGATTCAGAAACTTGACCTAAAGATCACTACAGTTCTCACACATGAAACATATGCATTTGATGAGGAATCATTAAGACTCTATCCATAAAAAGAGACAAAATATGACAACATATTGCTTAAAATGTCATGTATGGGAAACAACCTATGTTGTACAGAGAGATCTCAAGTGGAGAAGTGAGGATAAAATCAAACATCCAATGAATCTGGATACACATTCCAGAGGGAAGTTGCTGAATGAACATAACAAAGCCTTTTTCCTCTTGAAAAATTCCAAATGAAAAGTTTTCAGTCTATTTTTTATGTACTTATCTTTCATTTTTGTTGAAATATTTCTTCAGAAAAAATCTAACGTGCTCTAGCTATAAGCATTTAAGTAAATATCTAATCAGACAGTTATTATTATTACCTTATTATTACCTTAACACCTTTCATGGTGAGTAATGTCTACCAATCCTCTAAATAGGTAGAAATGTAAAAGATACCAATAAAAAGATTAACCAACTCATCTAGTCCCTCTCCCTCAAAGCAGAATTGTTCTCTACACATTTTAATTATTTTGTTCTATCTAGTTTTAAATGTGCCAAGCAATGGAGTTTCCACTATTTCACAGCATAATATATTTCACTCTGTTACCTTTCCAAATAGCCAGCCTGATTTTCCTCTTTCTAAATTTGTCTACTTATTCTAATGTGCCCTCCCTTATAGAACCTTCAAATATCCTCTCCTGCCTCTATGTATACACTGCTATATTTCTCCTTAATCCTTTAACCAAGCTTTATTTCTTTTAATATTTCCTCATAAATCAATCCCTTCAGTCCCTTGTTCAGTTTTCTTGCCCTTCTCTGAACTCTCTTTAGTTTTTCAATCTCTTTCTGATAACAATTTACCTAGGAGTGAATATAATATTCCACATGCTGTAGCATGCAGAGAGCCACAAAGAGGGGGATTATGCTTCTTTGGTCTATTACTGCTTTGTATTCAGCCCACTTAATGCTGGCCTTTGTGTCTGCTACGTAATATTGTAAACCCATTTCTAATTTGCTGTTTAATATCCCCTCTAAGACTCATCACACCACAGCTTACTGGTTTCTCCCAGCCATGGTATATCTCTGTGAGATGAGATACACTACTAAGGATTCTATAGAAACCATAACTGAGCTAGAAGTGCCTCCTACCGTACCTGTCAAGAGCCACATGATGGCATTTCAACTCTTCAGGGTGCCAGGCTGCCAAGAGGGAGCATATAGCAGATGCAGCTTTCCACAAAATGCATAAAGGTAAAACCGGAAAAAAAAATTATTTAATGAGCTATCAAACATATTATTGCACAATAAACATCTCCCTTTACCTGCAAAAACTGTGCATATGTCTTGTTTCCTTACTGATCCTTGCCTCAAAAAATCTGATGTATTTATTATTCCCCTGCTTGTTTTTCAGGCTTCTTTTAACTGCAGTTCTGGGTCATTTAGCATTTGTCTCTCCTCCAAATCAGAGCTATGTTCCTGTGGGTTTGACATTTCAATCTCTGCCTCTTTTAGTAAAGATAGGCTATATTTGATGGATGGTAGTAGTGAAATATACAACATGCTGTGAATATCTTACACACTTTAGACATGTAATATAGTACTCTGCCACTGGATTTAGCAGCACATCTAGCACACATTATTAAGATGCAACATATCCGTTCAGTGATTAATCTTAGTTTTAAAACTTGATTATAATTTTCCTCTAAGGGATTTAAGGACAAGGAACCTGAGTCATTATCCCTTCTGCAAAGGATACATGCTGTCACCTAACCCATTAAAACATAACCATTTAACTGAATATTGACCAATTTCTGTTAGAAACAATTATATTTGCCCTAGTACCACCCTTCCCCAGTCAGCACTGTTTTAAATGGATATGACAAACCTGATTGTATATGTAAGAGTCATGGCCAAAAATTTCAGAATTGTTTTGGAGTGCCTTGAGTTTTGATGCCCAAGTTCAGACACTTTAATGGCTATTAAAGGGACTTGGGATGAAATTCAGGCCCCATTAAAGTGTCTGAACTTGGGCATCAAAACTCAAGGCACTCCAAAACAATTCTGAAATTGCCATTGGCCTATGACTTTATTATTATTTACTTATCTCCAGATGAGTGGCTGGTTTGTTACAGACTTCTGCGAAAGAATGGTAACTGCATCGATGACTATGCAATCTAAACTGTAGGCTGTGACAGGGTATCATCCTTTTGGATCATAGAGATGACTGGGAATATCCAAAACTGGAAGCTGAAGAACTCCTCCATTAGAAGGCAAGGGATAACAGACAGGGCTAGGAAAGAACAGAAGCTGGTTAGCCTATCTTGCAGCCTGCTCTAAGAAAGACTAAGTCAGTTGGAAGGCTCCTGGTAGCGGGAGGCAGTCCTGGGTGCCTTGGCTACGGTAAGTTTGTTTCACCCGTGCCAGTAAACTGTGTAAAGACATCTTCTTTCTTTTTTTCTTGGAGGAGTGGGGGAGAGAGGGAGGTAAGCTGTGTGCCATTTTGAGCCTGGAAAGGGCTTTCAAGATGCCCTTGAACAGAAAGGGTTTGAACTCTTATTTCTGCCTCACAAAAGGTTGCTACTTTGTTTCTCTGGGATACTGGAATCCAAAGACTGTGGCTTGGCTTCAGTCCTACTTGTCTTGGGGCCCATTCCTAAAGCAACAAAGACTTCAGGAGATTGGAAGAGGGACATCATGTGTTTTGGACTCACACCTGCACTGCTGCCTTTGCTCAAGGCCCAAGACCAAAGCTCAAAAAAGAGAAGAGCATGACAGTTCCCCATTTGATTGGATGAGGGATCACCACCACAGGCATCTCTTTATATGTAATAGAAGAGGTGTGACTGAGACCTCCCTTGTGGTGAGAAGCTATCATGGAACACATCCTGCACTTGATGGAGCAGCAAAAGCAGTTCAACACAATCAGACACAGCAAAAGCACCAATGTGCCAACAGCTCAGAAACACTTGCAGCAGACCCAGGATGCCTTGTTGTGGAGATTAGCAAAGGGTCGGATAACTCAAGCAAGATGTGCAACTGGTGCACCCAGAAAAGGAATTACCTGTTCCAAGAGTGTCTGCTGCAGCATGTCACTGACCTGCCCTGGATGGCAAATCTGTGGATCCTCATAAGAGGGCCCAAGCAGCCAGAACCCTGTTCTACCTAACATGGGCTCAGACAACAGCCAGCAGGGATTCCTAACCATGTTCAAGCAGGTTGCTGCCACTGCCACCAACAGCCAGGATTTCACCACAGTTATTTTGGAAAAGATATTAAACTCTCCTGCCTCAGGACATAAGACAAACTAGAAATGAGGGGTTAGGAAGCAACTTTCACTGGTGACAGATTATTTCATAACTGTGTAAAGCAAAGTTCTCCCACCTTCCTTTGAAGCATCTGACCATTCTCAGAGACAGAATATTGGACCAGATGGACCACCAGTATGATCTGCTGTGGCAATTTGAATGTTCCTCAGAAAATTTACTGTGAATCCTATACTATAATCTTTCTAAATACTGAACTCCCATTTACTTCAATGGCAGTTCCTCAGGAAGAGCACTTACAGGACTGGGCCTGATCTGTATTATTTGCAATATGTAAATATCATGTCTCATGTTACAGAAAGTTCTAGTTATCATTGATGAATATATCATTCAGAATCTTAGTCTCACATAGTATTCTATATATGTTTATCATCTTAAACATTAGTAATTTATTCTCTGGAGATTTTTCTTAAACCACCTTTGACTCACTCCTCAAATCATCTCCTCTTTTTGCCTTCACTTTTCTTTCTGTACAGGATCTTCAATTTCTCTCAAGATCAAACTAATAAAATACAATGTAAAATACAATGGAGTTTCCACTATTTCTACATCCTCCCCTTCCCCCCACAATTCTCTCCTTTCTCCCATGTCACAGATGCAGAAGTTTCTCCTGCACTGTCCTCTTCTAACCCCTCCACTTGCTCCAATGATCTCATCCCAGCTCATCTCCTGATCTACCTTGTGCTCACTCTCATTGCCTCTCTTATTCTTCTCCTTACGTTCTCGCTCTTTTTGACTCTTTCCCATCCCAATACAAGCATACTTTAGTCTTACAAATCTTAAAAACAAAAATGCCTCTCCCACTGACTCCCCATCTCCCTTCTCCCATTCATCTCTAAGCTCATTGAATGCACTGCCTACAATTCCTCTCCTCCTATTCCATTCTTGACCCTCTCTAATCTGACTTCCGCACTGGACTCCACTGAAATCATTCTTGTCAAAGTGTCTATGATCTCCCACCTACCAAATCTCAGAACCAGTATTCAATCCTCATGATCTTTGACTTGTCAGCCATCTTCTTGAATTCTCTTCTTCCTTGGCTTTCATGACTGGTTCTCCTCCTACTTCTCTAACAGTTACTTCAGCATGTACTTAATAGGATCTCCTTATTTAACTACCATCTGTATGCTGATAACTCACAGATTTACCTTTCTATTCTAGACCTGTCTCCTTCTGTCCAACTAAAATCTTATCTTGTCTTTTTGATGTCTCCTCATCGATGTCTGGCCATCAACTCAACATGGCTAAAATAGAACTCTAAACCATCCCATCAAGTCCCCCCCCCCGCNCTATTAAAGGGACTTGGGATGAAATTCAGGCCCCATTAAAGTGTCTGAACTTGGGCATCAAAACTCAAGGCACTCCAAAACAATTCTGAAATTGCCATTGGCCTATGACTTTATTATTATTTACTTATCTCCAGATGAGTGGCTGGTTTGTTACAGACTTCTGCGAAAGAATGGTAACTGCATCGATGACTATGCAATCTAAACTGTAGGCTGTGACAGGGTATCATCCTTTTGGATCATAGAGATGACTGGGAATATCCAAAACTGGAAGCTGAAGAACTCCTCCATTAGAAGGCAAGGGATAACAGACAGGGCTAGGAAAGAACAGAAGCTGGTTAGCCTATCTTGCAGCCTGCTCTAAGAAAGACTAAGTCAGTTGGAAGGCTCCTGGTAGCGGGAGGCAGTCCTGGGTGCCTTGGCTACGGTAAGTTTGTTTCACCCGTGCCAGTAAACTGTGTAAAGACATCTTCTTTCTTTTTTTCTTGGAGGAGTGGGGGAGAGAGGGAGGTAAGCTGTGTGCCATTTTGAGCCTGGAAAGGGCTTTCAAGATGCCCTTGAACAGAAAGGGTTTGAACTCTTATTTCTGCCTCACAAAAGGTTGCTACTTTGTTTCTCTGGGATACTGGAATCCAAAGACTGTGGCTTGGCTTCAGTCCTACTTGTCTTGGGGCCCATTCCTAAAGCAACAAAGACTTCAGGAGATTGGAAGAGGGACATCATGTGTTTTGGACTCACACCTGCACTGCTGCCTTTGCTCAAGGCCCAAGACCAAAGCTCAAAAAAGAGAAGAGCATGACAGTTCCCCATTTGATTGGATGAGGGATCACCACCACAGGCATCTCTTTATATGTAATAGAAGAGGTGTGACTGAGACCTCCCTTGTGGTGAGAAGCTATCATGGAACACATCCTGCACTTGATGGAGCAGCAAAAGCAGTTCAACACAATCAGACACAGCAAAAGCACCAATGTGCCAACAGCTCAGAAACACTTGCAGCAGACCCAGGATGCCTTGTTGTGGAGATTAGCAAAGGGTCGGATAACTCAAGCAAGATGTGCAACTGGTGCACCCAGAAAAGGAATTACCTGTTCCAAGAGTGTCTGCTGCAGCATGTCACTGACCTGCCCTGGATGGCAAATCTGTGGATCCTCATAAGAGGGCCCAAGCAGCCAGAACCCTGTTCTACCTAACATGGGCTCAGACAACAGCCAGCAGGGATTCCTAACCATGTTCAAGCAGGTTGCTGCCACTGCCACCAACAGCCAGGATTTCACCACAGTTATTTTGGAAAAGATATTAAACTCTCCTGCCTCAGGACATAAGACAAACTAGAAATGAGGGGTTAGGAAGCAACTTTCACTGGTGACAGATTATTTCATAACTGTGTAAAGCAAAGTTCTCCCACCTTCCTTTGAAGCATCTGACCATTCTCAGAGACAGAATATTGGACCAGATGGACCACCAGTATGATCTGCTGTGGCAATTTGAATGTTCCTCAGAAAATTTACTGTGAATCCTATACTATAATCTTTCTAAATACTGAACTCCCATTTACTTCAATGGCAGTTCCTCAGGAAGAGCACTTACAGGACTGGGCCTGATCTGTATTATTTGCAATATGTAAATATCATGTCTCATGTTACAGAAAGTTCTAGTTATCATTGATGAATATATCATTCAGAATCTTAGTCTCACATAGTATTCTATATATGTTTATCATCTTAAACATTAGTAATTTATTCTCTGGAGATTTTTCTTAAACCACCTTTGACTCACTCCTCAAATCATCTCCTCTTTTTGCCTTCACTTTTCTTTCTGTACAGGATCTTCAATTTCTCTCAAGATCAAACTAATAAAATACAATGTAAAATACAATGGAGTTTCCACTATTTCTACATCCTCCCCTTCCCCCCACAATTCTCTCCTTTCTCCCATGTCACAGATGCAGAAGTTTCTCCTGCACTGTCCTCTTCTAACCCCTCCACTTGCTCCAATGATCTCATCCCAGCTCATCTCCTGATCTACCTTGTGCTCACTCTCATTGCCTCTCTTATTCTTCTCCTTACGTTCTCGCTCTTTTTGACTCTTTCCCATCCCAATACAAGCATACTTTAGTCTTACAAATCTTAAAAACAAAAATGCCTCTCCCACTGACTCCCCATCTCCCTTCTCCCATTCATCTCTAAGCTCATTGAATGCACTGCCTACAATTCCTCTCCTCCTATTCCATTCTTGACCCTCTCTAATCTGACTTCCGCACTGGACTCCACTGAAATCATTCTTGTCAAAGTGTCTATGATCTCCCACCTACCAAATCTCAGAACCAGTATTCAATCCTCATGATCTTTGACTTGTCAGCCATCTTCTTGAATTCTCTTCTTCCTTGGCTTTCATGACTGGTTCTCCTCCTACTTCTCTAACAGTTACTTCAGCATGTACTTAATAGGATCTCCTTATTTAACTACCATCTGTATGCTGATAACTCACAGATTTACCTTTCTATTCTAGACCTGTCTCCTTCTGTCCAACTAAAATCTTATCTTGTCTTTTTGATGTCTCCTCATCGATGTCTGGCCATCAACTCAACATGGCTAAAATAGAACTCTAAACCATCCCATCAAGTCCCCCCCCCCGCCCCCCCACCACACACACCAACCTCTTTTCGCAGTCACTATGAACAACACCACCATACTGCCTGCCACTCAGGCCTATAACCTGGATCTCATCTTCAACTTGGAGCTCTCTATAAGTCCTCAAATGCAGGCTAAATTTCGCAGATTCTTTCTGTATAACATCTCTTAGATAAGGGATTTCCAACGCATCCACTCACGTCCAACCTCCCAACATCTCATATCTCAATGACTTTTTCCTTGGCCTTGACAAATTATGGCAGGTGAATCAATATCCCTTTTCTGGAAGAAACCTGTTTGTCAACTCTGCCTTAATACAGAATATAAGAACATACTTCCACTATATATACATAACACCTTATATAGTAGCAGTGCATACCTTTTATTACAATATTCACAACCAGTATGACACTGGCTTTCATTTAAGACCTCACATGATATTCTTTATGGATAAAAATTATGAAAGCAATGTATTAGTGAGTTTGTCAGGCCTGTTAGGAGTTGCTGTTGCAGAACAATGAACCCTTTAATAGCTGGCGCCAGTGGACCTATGTTTCACACAAATGCAACCTTGCTCTGCTTATATCTATTCAGAATTCTGCTGTAGAGGTCATTTTCCTATATTGTCACTTTGGCCATATCAGCCCTCTCTTTGAATCTCTTTTCTAGCTCCCTCTCCTCTATCACATCAAACATAAACAGCTTGTCTTCACTTTCAAGGTACTTCACAATCTGTCCACACCCTACCCATCATCTCTCATTCACTAACAAGATGTTGAGTCCTGCATCTGAGTAGCCATTGAGGGCAGTTTCCATCACACACTTGTTACATTTTAAAACAAGCATATTTGTGTTTTCTGCCATGATCCCCTTCATTCTGGGGAGGAAATACCTAAAAACACCTCATTATCTTTCTTCAAAACCTCCTTAAAGCTTGCATTTACTGTGAGGTCTAAAAAAACCAAAAAAAACAAAAACCTGACCATGATTAGGCTGCTGGTGTGCCGAGACCACTGTCTGATATACTGACCAATATTGTCTTTTAGTTTCTTTGTACTCCCCCATTGGTCTGTATCCACAAGTTGCCTCTTGTTTTATAGATAGATTTTAAGCTTTTTGTAGGAAGGACCATCATTGTGTTCTCAGTTTGTACACCAGCTAGCACAATGAGGTCCATGTCTGGGGCTCCTAGGCACAATGGAAAAACAAAGAAACAAATAAATAAATAAAGTCAACCTATACATGTACTCCACATTCTGATAGATATCATAATGAATATGCATATTATTTGTTGCATCTGCCTGACATTTTCCAGATTTTTCTTCAAACTTCAAAGTAAGCCATATTTTTATAATAACCTGTTAAATAACATCCATAGGTCAAGTTCTCCTTGCCTTATTCTTGCAAGCAATTCCATTGACTTCAGTGGGATAACTCACATGAGTAAAATGAACAGGTCTTGGCATTATCTCCATCTGCAACAAAATATATATTTCACCTTTCACACTCAATATGTAGCTATCAATATATTTATCACTGCGTACAGTGAATACATAGACATTAAAATGTACTTGTTAGTAAAAGGACAAACTATCTTGCTCTCAACAATAATGCCCATTTAGCTTTAAATTCTAGAATATTGTTATAGGATTAAAAAGGAATGTTGGCTAGAATGCTGACATTATCCCAACTGTGTTGGTCACTTCTCTACATTAAAATCCTGATACCTGATCTTTCAAAGAATAGTGGATGGACTTGCTCCCCCCGGAGCCTGTTGGCTCCCTGGGGTTCTGTCTGGAATCAGGGTTTTAGTTACACGGAGATCACTGCAGGAACCAGGCCTTAAACAGTCCCTAGTGGATGAAAGGTGGAAAGCAAGACAATATGGGCAATGTTGATAATGAACACTTTTTTGATTTATAAAATAAAGTTTTAACTTTTCTTTTCTTTTCTTTTTAGGTGTTTAATAAACATTGAAAATAATTCTTTGGTGATTACAGTAGAAACTAGGTGCCGAGAAACCAAATCTTAAAACACAAAATAAAAATACGAAAACAAATAGAGCAATTTATAAATTACAATTGCCTAAATCTCCTATCTGATCCTCACAATGTCCACTGCTCTTTATGGAAAGTGCAATAGGATATTTCATTTACATATTTGGGCTTATTTTTTCCAGTTCTAAAATCTCATTTAATTTCTTTCAAATATTTATATTTCTAAACTTCTGGCCTCAATTTGCTTAATTTTCCCTGCCTAGTTGTATTCACCTCCCATGGAAAATCCAGTCAGCTCATGCTTTGTTCAAATAACATGAGAGAGCTGCTTTTTCATATAATTTTCTTTTGCACTTATCACATAAAATCTGACAGCACTAGTAAGCTATTTTTATTGCACAATGTACAATCACACTTACCAATATCATGTGAAGTGTCAAATTGAGAATGCCAGTTTTGTGTGTTATTTCCTCAGATAGCATGAAACACAGACACAAATCCTTTTCTTTTTCTAACCATCAGTATATGTACATTAGCCTTCCATATAAGCAGATTACAATAGAACCTCAGAGTTACAAACGTCTTGGGAATGGAGGTTGTTCATAACTCTGAAATGTTCATAACTCTGAACAAAACGTGGTTCTTTCAAAAGTTTACAACTGAACATTGACTTAATACAGCTTTGAAACTTTACTATGCAGAAGAAAAATTTGCTTTCCTTTATTTTTTTTTAGTAGTTTACTTTTAACACCATATTGTACTGTATTTGCTGTTGTTGTTGTTTTTTCTTTTCTTTTTTTCTTGTCTCTGCTGCTGCCTAATTGTGTACTCCAGTTCCAGATAAGGTGTGTGCTTGACTGGTCAGTTCATAATTCTGATGTTAGTAACTCTGAGGTTCTACTGTATCTTATTGTCCTCAGGTAAAATTGTCAAAAGCACCACAGTAGTTTAGGAGACTATGCTCCATATTTAGATGTGATTTAGGCACTTGGCCCTAGATCCTGAAAGGGATTGATTTATCTGAGGATTGGGGCCTTAAAACCTTAAGTTGCATTGAAAGTCAATGACTCCTAAGTCACATAGGTATTTTTGAAAATTTTTCTCATCATCTTCATTCTAGACCTTTTCCATTCTTTCTCTGTAATGTCCTCCTCTGTTATCCTGGTCTTTATGTAGATTGCAAGCCCTCATGGTAAGGAAATCTCCTGGTAATTTGTTATTTGTGATATCATGAACATCTCTGGGTCTGCACAAGTAACAAACAATAAAAATAATAGTCTCCCCAATTCTTTAGCTACCAAAGAGAGCAGAGAACTCTGAGAAAAATCTTATTCATAGATTCCAAGGCCAGAAGAGACTATTGAGATCATGAAGTCTGACCTCCAGTATAAAAAAGACCATGGAACATCCCCAAAATAACCAAGAGCATATCTTTTAGAAAAAAACATCCAAACTTGACTTAAAAATGGTCAGTGATGGAGAATCCACCATAACCCTCGGTAAACTGTTCCAATAGTTAATTACTCTAATCATTTTAAAAATTGCCTTATTTCCCGTCTGAATTTATTTAGCTTCAACTTCCAGTCATTGGATCATGTTATACCTTGGTCTACTACATTATGGATCATGTTATACCTTGGTCTACTACATTATAGACTCATGAACTTTACGACCAGAAGGGACCATCATAATAACATAAGAATGGCCATACTGGGTAAGACATATGGTACATATGGACATATGGTATGACATGGTACATCAAGCCTATGGCCCTGACTTCTGACTGTGACCAGTACCAGATGCTTCAGAGGGAATTAACAGAACAGGGCAATTATCAAGTAATATATCCTGTGTCATCCAGTCCCAGCATCTAGTAGTCAGAGGTTAATGAAAATCCAGAACATAGGGTTATGTCCCTGACCATCTTAGATAGAAACCATTGATGGACATATCCACAATGAATTTATATATACATAAGTTTATATATATATATATATTTAAGTAAACAGTTATACTTTTAGATTTCACAACATTCCCTGGCAATGAGTTCCACAGCTTGACTGTGCTTTGTGTGAAGAAGTACTTCCTTATATTTGTTTTAAATTTACTGCCTATTAATTTCATTGGGTAACCCCTTGTTCTTGTGTTATGTGAAAGGGTAAATAATACTTCCTTATTCACTTTCTCCACACCATATATGATTTTATAAATCTCTATCATATCCCCCCCTTAGTCATTTCTTTTTCTAAGATCAGCAGTATCAATCTTTTTTAATCTTTCCTCATTTGGAAGCTGTTCCATACGCCTAATAATTGTTGTTGCCCTTCTCTGTACTTTTTCAATTCTAGTATATCATTTTTGAGATGGAGGTGAACTAGAACTGTCTGCAGTATTCAAGGGTGTGGGGATATTATGGATGTATATAGTGGCATTATGATATTCTCTGTCTTATTATCTATCTCCTTTCCAAATGGCTCCTAACATTCTGATAGCTTTTTAGAGTCCTGCTGCACACTGATCAGACATTTTGAGAGAACTATCCATGATGACTCCAAGATCTCTTTCTTAAGTAGTAACAGCTAATTTAGGCCCCATCATTTTGTAGGTATAGTTGAGATTATGTTTTCCAATGTGCATTGCTTGGCATTTCTCAACATTGAATTTCATCTGCCATTTTGTTGCCCAGTCTCCCAGTTTTGTGAGATCCCTTTGTAACGCTTTGCAGTCAGCTTTGGATTTAACTATCTTGAGTAATTTTGTATTGTCTAGACTTTGCCACCTCACTGTTTATCCAGGCCATGTCCTGGTTCAGGATCTTTCTCCTTACCTGGCCAAAGGAAAGAAATGCAGTGAGGAGGAGTGGGAGGGGGGCTGATGAAAGTTGTAGTCCACTGCTTAGCCAATCCACCAGTATAAGGTACATTTATACCAGAATAACTACATCCACACAAGGGGCTATGTGATGGACATTGCTGGTGGTGTCACCTAGTGGTTACACGGGTGTTAGGTGCCTGGTTTTTACATCTTTACTCTTTTCCACAGGCCACTTTCACACCTGGTATCAGTCTGAATTTTATTGGGTGTTACCTCAACCCTCCATTCATGTTATCACTCAGTCCTATCTCTCCCCAGTGTGACAGGTTCCTAGGAAGATATGGGGTTTGACTATTGATACCCACAAGTGTCCGATTCCAGGTGGGGGTTCCAACAGGTATTTGTCCTTTCCATCCTTCCCCCTGGAGGTATGGGTTGTTGTGTCCTTCTTAATGGGGGGAGGGTTTAGTAGGAGACCCTGGGGCCTCCCATTCCACCAGGATCTGGAAAAGAGCCCTGTAAAGGTTACCAAATATCCAGCACCCAGGGGTGCTTCCCTGAGCTGCTTCCTATGACCCACTCTCTTGTCAAATCGTGCAGTCTGTTTAAACTAGGGAGAAAAAAAGATACAAGCTGAACCTTCATCCTACACTGGGCTCAGCTGGCAGGCTCTTCCTCTCCAGGGGAAGGTTTCTGCCTTGCCCTTCTTCAGGAGCTCTTAGGGCAAGTCCTTCTCCCTGCCTTGTCAGGCCTCTTCTGATTTTTGAAGCTCCACTTCCACTTGCAGCATGCTCTGCAGGTGTAACTGCACAGGGTCACCTGGCCCAGAGTTGCTCCTTAACCCCCTCGGTTTGAGTGCTGGGTTTATACACCCAGTCACAGGCTACACTAGTATAGTTATATTGGTAAAAACATCACACCCTTAACTGACATAGTTATATACCATGTGTAGACCAGGCTTTAGTAAAACACCTTTGAAATATAAAAATAATTGGAGGGAATAAGAATAACATACTGATTATATAATGATGGTACCTGAAACAGCTGACCAGATCTGGAGAACCTTTGAGTATTTAGAATCTTAATATCCTGGTCCACAATGGGCTGGATTTTTCATACTTCTAACAGCATTAATTAGTAGCTTCTGCATGTTTATTTCCCCTGTAATTCATATTGGCACTTGGATTGCCTTTCTTTTCCTCCTCCTCTTTCCACTCTTATACTAAGATTAAAGACTTTAGATCTCTTTGATGCCAAGATATTCATTTTATGATTTAGCTGCAAATTATCTCTCTTAATTAACAGGTTTACTGAACAAGTGCCTAAGAATCCAAAATCACACACAAAAACCTCCTTTCTACTGTTTATACCTCTTCCTCCTAAAGATTTATCATTATTATTATTATTATTTGTTCCCCAGTCAGGGGCTAGTGTCCCATTGTGCTAGGTGCTGTACAAACACAGAACAAAAAGACAAGCACTGCCCAAAACAGTCATATAAGTAAGGGGCTTATGATCTAAGACTTGTTCGTCCCTTTAGTCTTACAGAGCCATATTTTCACTGATATCACAGATTTTCACATTCTCAGATTCTGACTTTCAGTGGGATTTAGCATCTTTCTCCCACAGAAATTCCTGGAAATCCTACCCATAGGCCAACATTTTCAAACCTGGGTGCCCAAAATTTGGCTCCTAAAACACATTTAGGCACTTCAGTGAACGTATCCAAATTTTTAACAGTGCTGACCTTCCTATAGCATGTGTGATAAGGGTGCTTAGTACCTCTGAAAATAAAAGCCATGTATTTAGATTAATAAATATAGATTTAGGTACCTAACTTTAGTCACCCAGATTTGAACATTCTGCCCATTGCTATTAATGCTAAGCTTTATCATGAAAGGTAACAGTGAATGAGATAGGCACTGTTGTATGGCACTGAATTGTATTATGGAGAAATATGATCACACAAATAAAGACAATATATTAATGCATATGAACAAAGGACAGAATTAAGGTTTCATTCTTAACTCTACATTTCCTGACTTTTGCCTGCTTAACTGTCCAGTCCTCATACTCTTTGAATACAGGTTTGTGTGTGTGTGTGTGTTTGTCACATTTAGTGTCTTTCATACAATTGTATCATAAAATACAACTAAACAAATTTTAGTCCATACATGCAAATCCAAGTCACATGTGTAGATTAAAATATATTATACAGATAGGATCTGTGCTGTGCTGGTTTAATTGTGTAGTTTTAAAGACAAAGGGATAAATTCTCCACACAACAAAATACATTTATTTCGCATAGGTATGCTATGCAGTGAAATCATTTTAGGGAAAACAAACCCCCACCATATAAGGGGTTCAGCCATGGAAGTCCAATTAATGCTTCTGGGGGTTGCATGGCTTAGTCATAACAACAATTCAAAGAGCACTGACAGTTCACCCTATTGCATTTTGCTAAAACTGGCAGTAAAGTTCTATTCAACGATTGGGAGGGAGAAAAGAGAGATGGAGTGAAGATCAGAATTAAAGACAAATTTGTAAGGTTTATGGAGTTTATCAGAGGCTTTGAACTTAATGTGACTTTGAATAATTCAACACATCCTTAACTTTAACCATGAGAACAAATGGAGACGGGGTGTGCTTTATATATGTCTTCTCTGGAGCTGAAATATGCATTAGCATACATCAAACTTTTACATTTAATTCTAAGTAAATGGAGGATACATTATCAGTTCTCCTGGGATATAAGATTGATTGCACTAATAAAGGGGATGTCCTGATACAGACTTTTTAAAGACTCGCTGGTATACAAGTAGCAAAAGATCTGTTCACTGTGCTCAGAACAATGCCATGCCTAGGATTGAGGGAATATGAGAAAATCCACTTGTGAAGCATGCTTGATTTATTTTTACTTTATGTTATTTAAATTCCACCTAGTCATGAGTCTAAAGGTAATGTATTTTTAAAAGTTCATCAAGAAACCATGAAGTCTCTTCCTTGATTATGAGGCAGATCCCTTTCCTATCTCGGAGCTTCCATGTACCATGTGCTGCAAGGAGATCTGCAATGGCACACTTATACCTGCACATATCTGGTACTGGTGTCTCTGACTTTGGTCTGGTAAGCTAGCCAGACTTGGTGGGTATATGAGTCAACTACACTGGAGAAATATAGAAAGAGAAAGAATATATGATAGTGTGGTATAAAGGTTTTATCACATGGATGACCCATATAACTCTCTACTGAACAAGCCAGGACACATTATGTAAGTCATCCCAAATGAATGCCAGGAAAACACCATCCCACTGTCATGTAGTCTGTGCATATCATATATTTTATAGGAAAAACTACTGATGTTCAGAATTTTAAAAATGTTATTGTTATAATTCTTCTCTACCTCCACCTGTAAAGCCAGGCTCCCTTTAGTATCATAAATCTAACCGCACAATCCTTGCAGAAAGAGGAACATGATAACAAATACATATTTTTAAACATTTAAAATGACCTAAAAAGCTTATCTTTAAGTAAGAATGCTCCATGTTTCAGGCCCAATATCTTAGGACTTTGCCGGGCTGGCAAAAAATGCTTTGGATAGCTGGAAAACTCCACAAAGTGAACTTAGTCTTAGCTCTACAGTGCCTAACTTGTAGGAGCCCTCATGCCAAAGGAAATTCATGGCCCTGAGTCAGGGTGTCCAGGCTCCCTATACAATTCATGGGGAGGGTTAGGCTCCTAAGAATGGGATTCACAGCAACCTGAGCAGGGATCTGCTTAAACTAGCCAGTAGGAAATGATGAAGAGAGGGGTGTGGCCTAAGCTTGACCTCTCAAAGACAGTTAGGTGCCTACCTCTGCTTAGGATTCATACCTGTTAGGCACCTAAGCCTTTTCCTGCGAAAGAAATAAGGAGAAAGAGCCCCCTTTATAATCTTTAGCCCTATGGTTGAAGCATTAATCCAGGCTGTGGGAGACCCAGGTTCACATCCCTTCTCTGCCTGATATGTAGAAAGGATTTGAACCTCCATCACCCTTTTCTAAGGTGAGTGATTGAACCACTAGGCTATGGAATGGGGCTTCTTCAGTCTCTCCTTTTGAAACTGTTCCACTTAATATAAACAATTAAGTAGTCATTGGACTAACAAAAGGGTGCAAATGACTCTTTAGCAGAACTTGGTTCCTGGCTTCTTCTGGGTAACATCTGAGTGTCCACAGATACGGCTGCTCGCAGCTCCCAGTGGCACGGGCCGAGGGATGTGCTGGATGCCGCTTCCCACAGCCCCCATTGGCCTGGAGCGGCGAACTGCGGCCAGTGGGAGCCGCAATTGGCTGAACCTGTGGATATGGCAGGTAAACAAACCGGCCCAGCCCGCCAGGGTGCTTACCCTGGCGAGCTGCGTCCAAAGGTTGCCAATCCCTGGTTCAGCATATCTGGCATGTAAATAACTTGCAGTGCTGGCTACAAAAGTCCCATGCAAATGCCTGTTCTCACTTTATGGTGACATTGTAAAGAAAAAGTGGGCAACAGTATCTCCCATAAATGTAAACAAACTTGTTTTTCTTAGCGGTTGGCTGAACAAGAAGTAGGACAGAGTGGACCTGTAGGCTCTAAAGTTTTACAGTGTTTTGTTTTTGAGTGCAGTTATGTAACAAAAAAAAAATCTACAATTGTAAGTTGCACTTTCATGATAAAGAGATCCCATTACAGTCCTTGTATGAGGTTAATTGAAAAATACGATTTATTTTGTTTATCATTTTTACAGTGTAAATATTTGTGATAAAAATAATATTATAAAGTGAGCACTGTACACTTCGTATTCTGTGTTGTATTTGAAATCAATATATTTGAAAATGTAGAGAAACATCCAAAAATATTTAATAAATTTCAATTGGTATTCTATTGTTTAACAGTGTGATTAAAACTGTGATTAATCACGATTAATATTTTTAATCTTGATTAATTTTTTTGAGTTAATTGCGTGAGTTAACTGTGATTAATTGACAGCCCTCGTATATATTTTACATCTATACATGCTATAAAGGAAGGAATGTTGTGTTGGCGTGTGTTTGCTATGGTTGCCTAATGCAGACTGTATCAAACAATTGCCAATAATATGTTTATGCCACAGCAGACTAAAGTGAATTATGGATGGTTGGATGTGTCACCTATGGGGGTTTTTTGGCGGAGGGATGACAAAAGGAAAACACAAAACCTTCCAACCATTTTACATTTATGTACTAAGTTTTAATACTTTTATTGGGACTAGTTTGTTTTACCCTCTACCTTTAAATTCAAATGCTTTGTTATCATAATTCCCAATGTATAGGGCTAATAAAATTCTGCATATAATCTAGAGTTGCATTTATATGCCTACCATACCACATCTGCTCTGTGTCCCAATGGGAGGTCAAACATCTCATCATTCTTGCTGTACAAAGCTTCTACTGCTAACCCAGCACCGCTTCAAGACATCATACTTTAAACATGTGACAAAAGCTTCCCCAGGACAGGATCTTGCCCATCCTTGGTCTTGTGGAGGGATATATCTATATTGGGGGACAGACTGGCCAGAAGGGAAGGAAATTGAAAATCTGTGGGAAGATGGGGGGGAGGGGGAATTATGTGGCAACTTTATTTAAAGAAAGCAAATTAGTTTGAAGCTGCTCAAGAGTTTCAAATGTCAAAATAAATTCCAGAGATTAGTGAGCAAAGAGCAATTAAGGCAATCAAAGGGCATGATACATTAATTTGTCACATAATATAGTTTTGAAATATATCACATGCCTATCATCCTCATCTATATTTAGTCTCCAATGCATGGACAGGCTAGATCTTCTCAATAAAGTGCGGTAAGAATTTTTTAACATAGCAAAACAATGTTTTCTCCCTTAATTTTGTGCTTGTAAATCTCTCAATTGTTTTAGCTGAAACTTAATAAAATAAAATAAAATAAAATTCCAGTCTGAGAAAGATGGAAATTATCGGCCCAAATGGTTAAAGTCTGGCAAAGTGTCAGGCAACCTCAACTGTAGGCATCAATACTAGCCATGCCTATTATATCTCTCTGTCTGCACACACATGGAGTAGCCACATTTTCAGTATTTTCAACCCAAGTTTTCAACCATCATGGTGGGAGGGATAGCTCAGTGGTTTGAGTGTTGGCATGCTAAACGTAGGGTTGTGAGTTCAATCCTTGAGGGGGCTATTTAGGGACTTAGGGTACACAAAACAGCAACAAAGCTCTCAGGGATAGTACTTGGTCCTGCTAGTGAAGGCAGCGGATGGGACTCAATGACCTTTCAAGTTCTCTTCCAGTTCTATGAGATAAGTATATCTCCATATATTATTTTTATAAGCCCTCAAAATTGTGAAATTGACTTAAAAATCATGAAATTTTAAAATATATTTTCAGTTCTTTTTCAGTTTATTTTTATTTTATTTCAGTTCTTGACTCTTTTAGGCTTCATTCATGAGGCTAGAAACATATCTACCTTATCTTTTAATTGCAAGCTGAGAGTATCATGTAATAATCTGTAACTCCAGAGACTGGGGCTTTAGGAAGAAGTCCAAATATCATGTTTTGGGATAACATTGCAAGAGATAGCAACAGTGATTTTTTTAAAAAGAAATATGTATTGTTTAGAGATAGTTTTATTTCCAATAGTATTCCCCATTTTAAGTCCGATTCTTGGCAGGAGGCCATTGTGTTTCTCATCTGGCTCTCGGCCTGTTGTTCTTGGCAGCCTAGAAGGCCATCCTGGACTCAGGTGATCTTCTCTGAGAAATAAGATAATTCCTCTCAATAGGATGTGTTGTATTCTGGGTCTTAGTGGGTATGTCTATATAGCCAGCTGAATTGGGCTCACGGGGCTTGGGCTGCAGGACTGTTTCATTGCTCCGGGCTGGAGCCTAAACTCTGGCATCCTCCCACCTCACAGGATTCTAGAGCCAGGGCTCCTAGCCTAAGCCCAGAAGTCTATGCAGCAATGAAACAGCCTTACAGCCATAGCCCCACAACTCATGGGTGTCTAGTTGCTGCATGGACATACCCAGTCAGGGCCTCTTGCTTCAAATAAGGAAAGAAAATGAAAGTAAATAAACAAATAAAAATTCCCAACAAATTAGCAATCCTTATATGAGCAACCTCACACACACATGCTCCTGCAGCATCGAAGGCTGCTGCCTCTCTGTCTGTTACTGCCTTTGTGGCTCTGTACAGGGCATTCAGAGGCTCTAGAGAAGAGTGGAACTGTGGTTGAGGCAAGGACCTGGTCTGCACAGCAGCAACCACAAGCCTCCTGCCAGCTCTCTACAGCTTCCAATAGTGGCAAAAAGATTTTTGCATTAATTTACCCAACTTCTACCCATAATTATGTCCACGACTAAGAGCATCCAGGAGGGGGTTGAAAAACTCAAGCATACCGAGACTGTCGGAAAGAACACATGTGTGTGAGATGGACAGAGAGAGAGAGCAGGCAGCAGGCTACTGTTTCTATAGGCATAGCTAGTGCAACACTAATTTTTGGTTCATCTGTTGGAGCTTCTGTCTGGTCTGTGTCCCCTGTGTGGAGAATATTAACACACACACACACAATGGCACCAGCTGTCATACCAATGTACTCTTCTAATTGGTTAAGTGTTCTGTAGTATGTGGGCACCTGACACAAAATACAAATCTGCTACGATCCACACACTTCATGTTGATTCTGTAAGGCTTACTATCAGCAAGCAATGTTTTGGTCAGGAAGCAGAATTGACTCCTGATGATATTTTACAATAATATCACTGCATTTCTCAAGCAAGCATTTTGTGCTAATTCAACAGGTATTCTGGAAAGTTTCCCAAAGCCACGGACAATGCATCCCTCCTGCCTCAGTCCTCTTTCCCCTCTGCAACCTCAAAGGTCTTAAACTGAAGAGGCTGTGAATTTTTAAGGGTCTCCTACTCCCCCCTGCTTGGGAAAGAAGTGTAGCTTGGTGGGGAAGCATCACCTGAGCTGGTAGCACCTGGAAAACCCTGCACGGGGAGACGGTATATAAGCCCTGTCCCTCCAGCCTGAGTCCCTTCTCACAACTGGATTAGCATACAAAGGTATGGAGGCCTGTGCTTAGCACACAGAAGTCCTTTGCTCTCTTTGGCTTCTCTCCATCAAATCATATAGGTATATCTCCATATATACCAATAAATCTTCATGAGCAAACTCCTTTTCTTAATTGCTATCGTTTTCTTGTGTTCCAACATTTCTGAATTTGTTTTCTACTCATTTAGTAGTCGCTGTCAGCTCTTATAACCAAAAAAAAGTCCAAGAAAAATAACAAATCCCTCAATCTCCATCTCTTCAATTCTCAATGTCTGAAATGTTTTTGAGAAATATGCTTAGAAGTCCGTGGATTCTTGATTTTTTTTAATGGACATTAAAATGATGATCTAGAAGAGTGTATAAAGACTACAAAGCAGGCTAATTAAATTTGCAGATGATACTAAATTTGAAGACCTTAATATATTAGGGACTTGGGTTGCAAATTAATTAACAACACAAAACAAAAAGAACCCCATGATGCTGTTGTAGAGGCATAGACCCTCTGCTACTGACACAGTCAGATTTTTTTAACCAAAATCAATCATATTCTACCCAAGACTTCTTTCAAACACACACGCAACCTTCTGCCTTCTTTATTTGCAGGTCATCTGTAATCCACAGTGACTTGTGAAGATGAAACTTGTGAAGAGAGGTTGCTGTGTCAGAGGTGAAGGACAAAAGATTGTTACATCTTTAAACCATCAGCAGTGTGATCTATTCTGCTATGTACATCAGCCAAACTGGACAGTCCCTATGTAAAAGGATAAATGGACACAAGTCAGATATTAGGAATGGCAATATACAAAAACCTGTAGGAGAACACTTCAATCTCCCTGGACACACAATAGCAGATTTAAAGGTAGCCATCCTGCAGCAAAAAAATCTTCAGGACCAGACTTTAAAGAGAAACTGCTGAGCTTCAATTCATTTGCAAATTTGACACCATCAGCTCAGGATTACACAAAGACTTTAGAATGGCTAGCCCACTACAAAAGCAGTTTCTCCTCCCTTGGTGTTCACACCTCAACTGCTAGAAGAGGGCCTCATCCTCCCTGATTGAACTAACCTGGTTATCTCTAGTCTGATTCTTGCCTGCATATTTATACCTGCCTCTGGAAATTTCCACTACATGCATCTGACGAAGTGAGTATTCACCCACGAAAACTTATGCTCCAATATGTCCGTTAGTCTATAAGATGCCACAGGACTCTTTGTCGCTTTTTATTGGTAGAATGATACTCTTCCTCAAGAATCTGGAATCTCTGGAATCAATCACTCCTCAAAGTCTTACCATCAAATCAGGTCCTCGATCTGAGGTGCTACATGTGCCCTGACACAAATTGAAGGAGGCAATGGCCAGCTTATGACAATGCCTATGAATGCACTTTTCCTAAGGATGGTTAAATATAACTTGTGAGCCTTTTTTCTAGCAATCCTTATATGAGCAACCTCACACCCTTGTTTATCTTTTTCACCATGTCTGATTTTTTCCTGCTTTGCGTTCCAGTAAGATGACTCGGCTCTTGCTCTCTTTTTGACCCCCACTTTCCTTTTCTCACCTTTTCTTTTTAGATGTGTTTTTCATCACAAACTTAATGGGCACAAGGTAAACAACAGTAGCTTTATGAGTTCTTAGGGGCTTTTTTCTAAAAGAGTTCACTGGTAGGACATGCAATTCACTGGCCTGGCCAATCTGTTTTACTAGCTCAAAAGAGGACATTGGAAACTGTGTAATTGTTAGTAATTATTAGTTCAGCTCAACTAGGCTGCAAGGTGAGGATTTCTTCTTAAATAATATTTCTTGAAATACATTAAGTGTTTTAATGAAAAAACAAACAAACTTTAAAAGACCTGAAAGTCACATACCCCATCTCTGTTATCCGTGATAAAAAATCATATACAGAATAATGCTAGTGTGCTTTTATCTGTCTTCCTCTCTGCTTTTCTCACACGAGATGATAATACTTGAATCATTTCTGCCTGGGCCACTTGACCACAAGGGATATCCTGAAGGATTTCCATTTGCATTTCTTTCTCTTGTTTTCAGAAAGCTTCACTTAATTTTGGAGATGTATCTGAAATCCTCATTTACTGTATTTGACAGCCTAATGGCTACAGTCATGACAGCTTTTCTGATCCAGAACTTTCTTGACAGTAGAAACTTCTCTACCCACCCACACTTCCCTCTATACAATAAGAAATGTCATTGTATATTATGTCCACAGTTGTTATGTTACCTTCAGTTATTGGATAAAATGGTATTCCAGCCTTTGCACACATCAAATATGGATGACACTTCTCCCTGGAGTTTAGGATTATCTTCAAAAGTGCTTTCCTGGAACTCAGTGTAATCATGATAGGATACCTCTGCCAGCACCTGTATTGAGCCATAAGTGGGAGTGATTATCCTGGCTTGTTGTCTCTTGCTGCTTGAGAGAGATTGCAATAATAGCTTCCATTGAGTCAGGTTTATCATCTCCAAGAGGTTAGTTTCTAAAATAAAGCAGTAGCAGTTGCATTGTTATGTAGCACTTGATGTGCTTTTTGGCTATTCACATACCACCTAGATTGTCACAAAGCTAGCAGTGGAATAGCACAACCAAGAAGGCTTTATGTGACCAGTTCAGTTCTGCCAATGGGACCCCTGGGGTACTGGCCTGTTAAGAAGAATGGAAAATAAGCATAGTAGAAGTTCCATGAGATTTCAAAGTCTCCACTTATCTTTCAGAGTTGAACTGGGTACAAAATATGCCCTTCTTAAGACACCATCGATTACCAGGATATGCAGGAGGAGAGTATACATATATGTCAGAGCAAGACAGATGTGTAGAACTTTTCTGTGTATTTATTTTAGGGTTTTCTGTAGTGTCCACGATAACTTAGTATCTAAGTGCCTTTGGTGCAGAAATCAATTGCTTATCTGAACAATCCCTGATACACCTATCTAGCATGGTATGTATTCACTGATACACAAATATGTCATCCTTACATAGAAGCAGAAGCAGGCTTCACAAAGGCAAAAAAAAAGAGTGTGTATTTTCTATCAATATTATATGGCTGTAGAGAGTCAAAATAGTTCACACAAGATATTCCAATACAAAACCTTGAGAAACAGTGTGTACCAGAAGGACAATAACTTACAGTGTTACTATAAAATTATTAAAATTTATTGTAATATTATAAAATCTATAAATTAACTAAAGCATGTACTTTTAGACTTATTTTTCATTGTAGTTGTAAATGTACTACTTCTACTATATCATTACCACATTAATGTAAGAAAAAGGACCTACAGTTTTTTTAGATCCATTCTGCTAATTGCTGCACAAACACATAGTGCGAAACAGTCCCTGCCCCAAAGAGCTTACAGTCTATGTAGACAAGACAGACAAAGGGTAAGAAGGGACACAGAGTCACAGGGAGATGAAGTGGTTTACACAAGCTAACAAAGAAGGAGAGTGGCAGAGCCAGGCTTAATATCCAGGTCTCCTGACTCTCAATCCAATACTCTGTCCACTGGGCGAAGAGTAATATATAATAATGTTAAATAACTATCATTTTACTACACTTGCTATATTATTAATAAAAACACTATAGCTTTACAACAATACATACTTTTCTTCCTGTTCCCATTTATAATTTAACTACATTTAATGTACAATAATGCTACTTTGTTTATATCAAAAATAATTAGGACCAAAATCAGTGCTCCTATCCATAAGGTTCGGGGGGAAGATTTGGTTACGCACAAAGGAACATGAAGGTATACAGATTGGATTGTATTTTCATAAGCACCCTTATTTCTGCAAAGAAGATATCACAATCTTTTTTAAAGAACAAAATACTTTATTATTCAAAGTGAACTACAATAGTGGAATCTACTGAATGTTTCTTGAAGAAATAAGCATATTAATTTAAAAGGATATTGAACATTTTCTGTTCATCTAAGTGATATGTGTGTTATAGATGTTTTTTTCTGCTGTCTTGAGTTACTTGAGGTAAGAGTAAGTTGAATAGAAAGGTGCTAAAGTGTCGTTTATATACTTGTGCTTACAAATTGCATCTTTGAGGCTGCATTTAACTATTACGGCTTATTCCCCTAGTTATATTCTCCAGACCAGTAAGTATAAACTTGTAATCAATCTGAGAAAAAATTCTAAGGGTGATAAGTGTGTCATATTTATCTTACACCTTGAGAATAAGGTAGTTTGTAATAGAAACCTTTTTTTTGTTATGAATGCATAATTTAAATGTATGTGTGTATATATATAAATGTATTCATATATGTAGTAAAATACTTTGGTAACATTTAATAGAATAATCTAATTTGACTTTCATGAATAAAAATACAATTTAAACATAAATTTTCTTCAGCTAAATGATCAGTATTTTTTCAAGCGTGTAATGAAACTGCACCCTTGTGTTCATGTTATGATTAATGCATATCTTAATTTTAAAATATTAAATAAACTGTGTATGTGTGTGTATGCGCTAAGAAGTCCTTAGCTTTTTGCCAGCCAAAGGTATTTTTCAGATAATACAGCTAAGTGAACAAAAGGGTTAAGTATACACACAGAGGTTTATAACTAGATTCAGTCCAGAATGAATGCCAAGTATCAGAGGGGGTAGCCATGTTAATCTGTATCCACAAAAACAACGAGGAGTCCAATAGCACCTTAAAGACTAACAGATTTATTTGGGCATAAGCTTTCGTGGGTAAAAAACCCACTTCTTCAGATGCATGGAGTGAAAATTACAGATACAGGCATAAATATATATTGGCACATGAAGAGAAGGGAGTTACATTACAAGTGGAGAACCAATGATGACAAGGCCAATTCAGTCAGGGTGGATGTGGTCCACTCCCAATAATTGATGGGGAGGTGTCAATACCAAGAAAGGGAAAATTGCTTTTGTATGGAGCCAGCCATTCCCAGTCCCTATTCAAGCCCAAATTAATGGTGGTAAGTTTGCAAATGAATTGTAGCTCTGCAGTTTCTCTTTGAAGTCTGTTTTTGAAGTTTTTTGTTGAAGGATGGCTATTTTTAAATCTGTTATTGAATGTCCAGAGAGATTGAAGTGTTCTTCTACTGGCTTTTGTATGTTACCATTCCTGATGTCTGATTTGTGTCCATTTATTCTTTTACGTAGAGACTGTCTGGTTTGGCCAATGTACATGGCAGAGGGGCATTGCTGGCACATGATGGCATATATCACATTAGTAGATGTGTAGGTGAATGAGCCCCTGATGGTGTGGCTGATGTTGTTGGGTCCTTGAATGGTGTCTCTAGAGTAGATATGGGGACAGAGTAGGCAACGGGGTTTGTTACAGGGATTGGTTCCTGGGTTAGTGTTTCTGTGGTGTGGTGTGTAGTTGCTGGTGAGCAATTTTCCCTCTCTTGGTATTGACACCTCCTCATAAATTACTGGGAGTGGACCACATCCACCCTGACTGAATTGGCCTTGTCAACACTGGTTCCCCACTTGTAAGGTAACTCCCTTCTCTTCATGTGCCAATATATGTATGCCTGTATCTATAATTTTCACTCCATGCATCTGAAGAAGTGGATTTTTACCCACGAAAGCTTATGCCCAAATAAATCTGTTAGTCTTTAAGGTGCCACGGGACTCCTCGTTTTGTTTTGTTTTTTTTCAGAATGAATGTATGCACAACTGAGTGGATGCATTTTTCTTGATTAAATCTCTGCTGTGTTACAGGCTATGTCTACATGGCCATGTATACTTGAGTACTGGATCATGTACATGCACATGCATGCTTCCCATACCAGCACATATGCTATGCTGGAATGGGTACACACATATACCCACACCTAGAATGCCATTGCTGTTATGCAATGTTAGCACTACCATTTCAGGGGTGGTATCCAGGGATCTGTGTGGACAGGAAGACACTCTAGGGGTATGTCTACACTACGAAATTAGTTCGAATTTATAGAAGTCGGTTTTATAGAAATCGTTTTTATACAGTCGATTGTGTGTGTCCCCACACAAAATGCTCTAAGTGCATTAAGTCGGCGGACTTCGTCCACAGTACCGAGGCTAGCATTGACTTCTGGAGCGTTGCACTGTGGGTAGCTATCCCACAGTTCCCGCAGTGTCCGCCGCCCATTGGAATTCTGGGTTGAGATCCCAATGCCTGATGGGGCAAAAACAGTGTTGCGGGTGATTCTGGGTACATGTCGTCAACCCCCCCCCCCTCCCTCCGTGAAAGCAACAGCAGACAATCGTTTCGCGCCTTTTTTCTGCCCAGACGCCATAGCACTGTGATCATGGAGCCCGCTCAGATCACCGCGGCAATTATGAGCACTATGACCACCACGCGCATTATCCTGGAGTATATGCAGAGCCGGAACCTGGCAAAGCAAAACCAGGCGAGGAGGCAACAGCAGTGCGGTGACGAGAGTGATGAGGAAATAGACATGGACATAGACTTCTCACAAAGTACGGGCCCCAGCAATGTGCAAATCATGGTGATAATGGGGCAGGTTCATGCTGTGGAACACCGATTCTGGGCCCGGGAAACAAGCACAGACTGGTGGGACCGCATAGTATTGCAGGTGTGGGACGATTCCCAGTGGCTGCGAAACTTTCGCATGCGTAAGGGCACTTTCATGGAACTTTGTGACTTGCTTTCCCCTGCCCTGAAGCACCAGAATACCAAGATGAGAGCAACCCTCACAGTTGAGAAGCGAGTGGCGATAGCCCTATGGAAGCTTGCATCGCCAGACAGCTACCGGTCAGTCGGACATCAATTTGGAGTGGGCAAATGTACTGTGGGGGCTGCTGTGATTCAAGTAGCCCATGCAATCAAAGACCTGCTGATATCAAGGGTAGTGACTCTGGGAAATGTGCAGGTCATAGTGGATGGCTTTGCTGCAATGGGATTCCCTAATTGTGGTGGAGCGATAGACGGAACCCATATCCCTATCTTGGCACCGGAGCACCAAGCCAGCGAGTACATAAACCGAAAGGGGTACTTTTCAATGCTGCTGCAAGCACTGGTGGATCACAAGGGACGTTTCACCAACATCAACGTGGGATGGCCGGGAAAGGTACATGATGCTCGCGTCTTCAGGAACTCTGGTCTGTTTCAAAAGCTGCAGGAAGGGACTTTCTTCCCAGACCAGAAAATAACCGTTGGGGATGTTGAAATGCCTATAGTTATCCTTGGGGACCCAGCCTACCCCTTAATGCCATGGCTCATGAAGCCATACACAGGCAGCCTGGACAGTAGTCAGGACCTGTTCAACTACAGGCTGAGCAAGTGCAGAATGGTGGTAGAATGTGCATTTGGACGTTTAAAAGCGCGCTGGCGCAGTTTACTGACTCGGTTAGACCTCAGCGAAAACAATATTCCCATTGTTATTACTGCTTGCTGTGCGCTCCACAATATCTGTGAGAGTAAGGGGGAGACGTTTATGGCGGGGTGGGAGGCTGAGGCAAATCGCCTGGCCGCTAATTACGCGCAGCCAGACACCAGGGCGATTAGAAGAGTACAGCAGGGTGCGGTGCGCATCAGAGAAGCTTTGAAAACCAGTTTCATGACTGGCCAGGCTACGGTGTGAAAGTTCTGTTTGTTTCTCCTTGATGAACCTCCCCCCCGCCCCCGCCCGGTTCACTCTACTTCACTGTAAGCTAGACACCCTCCCCTCCCCCCTTCGATCACCGCTTGCAGAGGCAATAAAGTCATTGTTACTTCAAATTCATGCATTCTTTATTAATTCACACAAATAGGAGGATAACTGCCAAGGTAGCCCAGGAGGGATGGGGGAGGAGGGAAGCGCTGGGTGGGGTGGGGGAGGAGGGAAGGACAAGGACACCGTGCACTATAAAACTTTAAAACTTTAAAAATTAGAAACTTCAAAACTTATTGAAGGCCAGCCTTCTGCTGCTTGAGCAATCCTCTGGGGTGGAGTGGCTGGGTGGCCGGAGGCCCCCCCACCGCGTTCTTGGGCGTCTGGGTGAGGACGCCATGGAACTTGGGGAGGAGGGCTGTTGGTTACACAGGGGCTGTAGTGGCGGTCTGTGCTCCTGCTGCCTTTCTTGCAGCTCAACCATACGCTGGAGCATCTCACTTTGATGCTCCAGCAGTCGGAGCATGGACTCCTGCCTTCTGTTCTCAATCTGACGCCACCTCTCAGATTCAGCCCGCGATTCAGCACGCAACCTCTCCGATTCAGCACGCGATTCAGCCCGCCACCTCTCCTCGCGTTCAAACTGTGCTTTTCTGCAGTCAGACATTGTCTGCCTCCAAGCATTCTGCTGAACCCTGTCAGCGTGGGAGGCCGTCTGGAGCTCCGAGAACATTTCATCCCGAGTTCTCTTCTTCCTCCTTCTAATCTTCACTAGCCTCTGCGAAGGAGAAACATTTGCAGCTGGTGGGGGAAAAGGGAGATAGGTAGTTAAAAAGACACATTTTAGAGAACAATAGGATCACTCTTTCCCGTTAAACCTTGCTGTTCACATTACATAGCACAAATGCTTTCGTTACAAGGTCGTATTTTGCCTCTATTTATATTGAGGGTCTGCCGATTTGGTGTGAGAGATCACTCACGCAGGGCCAGGCAACAGAATTCGGCTTGCAGGCAGCCATGGTAAGCCACAGTCTTTTGGCTTCTTTAACCTTAATAACATGTGGGAATGGTTTCAAACAGCAGCACCCTCATTTTCCATACCAAGCAGCCGTTGGGTTGGCCATTTAAAATGGTATGGCAATTTAAAAGGAGGGGATGCGGTTTCCGGGTTAACGTGCAGCACAAACCCAACTAACCCCCCCCACACACACACACCCAATTCCCTGGGATGATCACTTCACCCCTCCCCCCACCGCGTGGCTAACAGCGGGGAACATTTCTGTTCAGCCGAGCAGGAACGGGCACTCTGAATGTCCCCTTAATAAAAGCACCCTATTTCAACCAGGTGACCATGAATGATATCACTCTCCTGAGGATAACACAGAGAGATAAGGAATGGATGTTGTCTGAATGCCAGCAAACACCGGGACCATACGCTGCCATGCTTTGTTATGCAATGATTCCAGACTACGTGCTACTGGCCTGGCGTGGTAAAGTGTCCTACCATGGCGGACGGAATAAGGCTGCCCTCCCCAGAAACCTTTTGCAAAGGCTTTGGGAGTACATCCAGGAGAGCTTTCTGGAGATGTCCCTGGAGGATTTCCGCTCCATCCCCATACACGTTAACAGACTTTTCCAGTAGCTGTCCTGGCCGCGAATGCCAGGGCAAATTAATCATTAAACACGCTTGCTTTTAAACCATGTGTGATATTTACAAAGGTACACTCACCAGAGGTCCCTTCTCCGGGGTCTGCGAGCACGCTTTGGGATTGGGTGGTTTCGGGGTTTACTGCCTCCAGGTCCAGGGTGATAAACATATCCTGGCTGTTGGGGAAAACGGTTTCTGTGCCTCCTTGATGTGAGCCATCTCCCGTCTCTTCATCATCATCGTCTTCCTCGTCCCCAGAACCCGCTTCTGTGTTGCGTGATTCTCCATTGATGGAGTCATAGCACAGGGTTGGGCTACTGGTGGCTGCACCCCCTAGCATGGCATGCAGCTCGGCGTAGAAACAGCATGTCTGCGGCTGTGCCCGGACCTTCCGTTTGCCTCTCTGGTTTTGTGGTAGGCTTGCCTTAGCTCCTTAATTTTCACGCGGCACTGCTGTGCATCCCTGTTATGGGCTCTGTCCTTCATGCCCTTTGATACTTTTTCAAATGTTTTTGCATTTTGTTTACTGCTACGGAGTTCTGCTAGCACAGATTCGTCTCCCCATATGGCGATCAGATCCCGTACCTCCTGTTCGGTCCATGCTGGAGCTCTTTTGCGATCCTGGGACTCCATCATGGTTACCTGTGCTGATGAGCTCTGCATGGTCACCTGTGCTCTCCACGCTGGGCAAAGAGGAAATGAAATTCAAACGTTCGCGGGGCTTTTCCTGTCTCCCTGGCCAGTGCATCCGAGTTCAGATTGATGTCCAGAGCGGTCACAATGGTGCACTGTGGGATAGTTCCCGGAGGCCAATACCATCGAATTGCGGCCACACTAACCCAAATTCGAAATGGCAAAACCGATTTCAGCGCTAACCCCCTTGTCGGAGGTGGTTTAAAGAAACCGATTTAAAGAGCCCTTAAAGTCGGAAAAAAGGGCTTCGTCGTGTGGACGGGTCCAGGCTTAAATCGAGGTAACGCTGCTAAATTCGACGTAAAATCGTAGTGTAGACCAGGCCTAGAAACTGCTTTGCTGTCTGTTTGTGCTGTACCCTGCTTTTAAACATTTGCTGATTGCAGTTCCTGATCACATCACCACTTCACTGTTATTCCCTGCCAAACTGGGTGGACGACATAGAGCAATGGCATGATGATGTGGTTCTTCTCCTTCTCCTTAGCATGGAACAGATTATAATGCAGTGGTGTAGGAAATCGCTGTATGGAATTTGGGCAGAACTTTTGGAAATGTTGAAGATGGCTGACCTTGAGGGTTAATGACAACTCATTCAATTCACGTAGTACAAGTATGGTGAATGCCAATAATGCCACTGGCATGGACCATCACTTCTGCTGCAGGAGAACCAGCAGGGTGTGGAGGTATCACATCGTTCTGGAAACCTGGAATGATCAGCAGTGGTTTCAGAACTTCAGAGTAAGGAAACAGAACTTCATGGAGCTGAGTGAGATGCTTGCACCAAACTCCAGCACCAGAACACTTGATTTAGGGAAGCCAAATTGGTACATAAGCAGGTGGCTATTGCCCTGTGATAGGTGGCAACACCAGAGAGCTATAGATCTTTTGCAAACCACTTTGGGGTTAGAAAGTCCACTCTCAGGGGTGAGCAGGTTTGCAAGGCAATTTAGACTATGATCTACCCCAGGGGTCGGCAACCTCTGGCACGCGGCTCGCCAGGGTAGGCCCCCTGGCGGGCCGGGCCAGTTTATTTCCCTGCCGAGTCGGCAGGTTCGGCCGATCGCGGCTCCGACTGGCCGCGGTTCGCCGCTCCGGGCCAACGGGGGCGCCGGGAAGCCGCGGCCAGCACATCCCTCGCCCGCGCCGCTTCCCGCTGCCCCCATTGGCGCGGAGCAGCGAACCGCGGCCAGTGGGAGCCGCGAACGGCCGAACCTGCCGACGCGGCAGGTAAATAAACTGGCCAGGCCCGCCAGGGTGCTTACCCTGGCGAGCCGCGTGCCAGAGGTTGCCGACCCCTGATCTACCCACAGGTGGTTACCATAAGAAAAGTTCCAGAAATAATAGCTGGATTTGTTCAGGGGCCACCATTGGCACTCCTATCCCAATACATTGCACACCAAAAGGGGCAAGTGAGTATTGTGATCCAGAAAGGTTTCTATTCACTTGCCCCACAAGGCTTAGTGGACCAGAGAGGCAGATGTATAAGTAAAAACATAGGAAGCACTGGAAAGGCTGCTGAGGAGATGATGATTGTATTTCAAAGAGGAAGACAGGACTTTATTGCCCAGAAATAATATTGTTCTATACAGTGCGTCTGTGCCAACTGTTATTTTGAGGGACTCCACATACCTGCTCCTAACTTGGCTCATGAACCAGTATCTCAAGATCAATTATGCTAGGAAAAAGGGAATTCAGTTGCAAGCTCAGTAGCTGCAGAATGGTCTTGCATTGCGCATTTGGTAGGCTGAAATCTACACACCCATCTAGATGCCAGTGCAGCCAACACCATTCATATAGTCACTTGCTGCATGCTCCAAAATGCTTGTGAGGGTAGGGTTACCTTATTTCAAGTTCGCAAAAAGAGGACACGGTGGGGGAAGAAGGGAGATGGGGTGGGGAGGGAGAGGGTAAACTGAATGGTGAGTACAGTTGGGGGTGCTACAGGGGGTACCTGCTGCAGGGGTACACAGTGGAGGTGGGGAGCAGTGTTGCTCCATGTCATGGTAGCAGGGTAACTGGCACAAGCCCAGGACAGCCTTCAGTCAGTGCCCCTCTGCAGGACCCCATTCCCAGGGCTGGGTGGGCAGGATCCAGCAGCTGTGGCTGCAGGGGAATGGACCAATCAGCTGCTGATGCAGGGGAGGGACCAATCAGGAAACAGACCAATTTAGGCTCTTTATGAGCTGCATCAACTGCTCTGCAAAACTCCAGAACATTTCCTGTTATTTAAAAAATCTGCCCAGATAGAGGAGGCAGGCACACAAAAGAGGCAATGTCATGGAAAACCCAGACATAAGGCAACCCTATGTGAGGATAAATGGGAGAGCTTCTGTCCATAGTGGGCTCAGGACAAGTCTGGTTTACAATCTCTGTAAGGCAGTTGGATCCCACCCACATGCACACTGGTCCTGGTTCCCAGCTGGCAGGGGAAGCCAGGAATACCATCTGTGCACACATATTAGTACAGCAGGGAGGCAGAGGATGGCAGCCAAGACTAGCAGTTCTTAAAAGATGTAATACTAAAGCAGTGGTGGGCAACCTGCGGCCCGTGGGCCACATGTGGGCCATCCGGGTAATCTGCAGGTGGGCCACGAGACAGTTTGTTTACATTGGCCATCCACAGGCATGGCTGCCTGCACCTTCCAGTGGCTGCGGTTCACCATTTCCGGCAAATGGGAGCTGCGGGAAGTGGCAGCCACCATGTCCCTGTGGCCCGCTCCACAATAGAAGGAGGGGCATGTCACCAAGGAAGTAAACATGGGAATAGCACAAGCATGTAGAGAGAAAATCAGGAAAGCCAAGGCAATGAATGACTTACAGCTGGCAAGAAATGTTAAAGACAACAAGAAGGGGTTCTTCAAATATGTCACACAAAAAAGAAAGATCAGGGACGGTATGGGTCTGCTACTGAGAAAGTGAGCTGGTAACAGAAGATGATAGGAAGGCAAAGCTGCTCAATGATACTTTGTTTCAGTCTTCTCACGTGTGACCAGATGACTAGCGAAGTTACCATAGACAACAAAGGGGAAGGAATGCAAATCAGAATAAATACTTATCTTCTGACCAGTTTGAATGCATTCAAATCAGCAGGGCTGGATGCTATTCATCCAAGGGTACTGAAGGAATCAGCTGAAGAAATCTTGGAGACTCTGGCAATAATATTTACAAACTCATGGATGACAGTAGAGGTACCAGAAGACTGGAGAAGGGCTAACATAGTGCCCATCTTTAAAAAGTTGGAAAAAGAGGAGCTGGGTCACTATAGACCAGTCAGCTGACTTTGATACCTGGGAAGCTACTAGAGCAATGTGTAAAACATTCAATTTGCAAATACCTGGAGGATGAAGGGGTAATCACTAGTAGCCAGCATGGATTTACCAAAAACAAATCATGCAAAACCAGCTTGATTTCCTTCTTTGACAGGATATCTGATTTCGTGGATGGGGGTATGTGGTGGACATAATATACCTGAACTTCAGCAAGGCTTTTGACAGTCCCACATGACATTCTGAAAAGTAAATTGGAGAAATGTAGGCTCAACGGAACTACCATTAAATGGACACATGATTGGTTAAACAACTGCAAACAAAGAGTAACTATTAATGGAATGATGTTGGATTAGGGGAGGTCACAAGTGGGGTTGTGCAGGGATCTGTTCTGGGTTGGCGTTATTTAACATCTTTATTAATTACATGGATATAGAGAATATACTGATCAAGTTAGCAGATGACACAAAGCTAGGGGGTGTTGCCAATACTTTGGAGGATAGAGCTAACATTCAGAGGAATTTTGATAAATTGGAGAATTGGGCTATAGACAACAAAATGCAATTCAACAAAGACAAATGTGATGTGCTACACTTAGGGAAGAAAAACAAAATGCGCAAAAACACAATGAGGAAAAAATGTCTTGGTAGAAGCACTGCTGAGAAGGATCACACCCTCAATATGAGTCAGTAATGTGATGCTGTTGCAAAAAAAGCAAATGCAATTTTAGGTTGAATTAACTGAGGCATAGCATGCAGGTCATGAGTGGTGATAGTATCGCTTTACTTGGCGCTGGTTAGGCCTCAGATGGAGTGCTGTGTCCAGTTTTGGACACCAATATATAGAAAGGATGTAGAGAAACTTGAAAGACTCCAGAGGTGAGTGACAAAGATGGTCAAAGGGATGGAATGCAACCCCTATGAGCAAAGGCATAAGGAACTGGGTATGTTTAGTGTGGAAAGAGGAGATTAAGGGGGCATAAGGTGGTCTTCAGATACTGTAAAGGCTGCCATAAAAAAGATGGAGAAATGTTGTTTTCATTTGCCACAAAGGACAAGACAAGAGGTAATGGGTTTAAACTACAGCATAGCAGATTTAGATGGCATCTCAGGAAAAGCTTCCTAATGATAAGAACTGTAGGACAGTGGAATAGACTGCCTAGGAGGCTGTGGAAGCATCTTCACTGGAGGTTTTCAAAAGGAGGCTGGATAGCCCTCTGTCTTGGATGGTTTAGACACAACAAATCCTGAACCTTGTGGTCCTTTCTAACCCTATGATTCTATGGCACCTTCACATCCAGTTCAGCTGCTGGAACAGCACATGAGAGAACTTTGGCACATATTACATAGCTCTGTGAGCATTTTGTTCCCATGTAGCCAAAGGTCATTCAGCATTAATTCATGTGACAATGTACATGTTAAAGGCAATTATAATAGGGCACCTCCACTGGGTTGTCACCTTTGAGGTTGGGTTTGTTCTGTGGAAGGTAGGGGCAGAGTTGTGAGGAGGTCATTGTGCAGTGCTTTTCTCTTCACTGTTCACATTTGTTGACCAAACTCTGTTATCAGGAGCACTCAGTCTCTCTTAATGACCTTGTCAACATTTGCTTTGGGGGATAGTGGGTCCACTCATTATTTTTGTTTTTAAACCATTCTTTGTCAGTGATGCTAACTGCACTTAATGGCTTTTATGAAACACAAATCCCTGCTAAGATTGAAACTGGTCAGTAGGGTGAGGGGAGGGAGACAAAACCATTTTATTCCAGGCTAGTGGCCACTGCTGTCTTTCCCTGTACACTTACTAGAATTTTCTGTGTATGAACTAAAGCATAAGTTTACCTTCCCATTTCCTGTGTTCTGAAACTAATTTAATTTAAAACTAATAGTGCTTTCTGCAAGCACATAACATTAACTTCATTTCCCCCATCCCTCCTGTGTATCCTTGGGACTTTGGATATTTCGGAACCTGGGGTGGGGTGAGACAGATAGAAAAGTGTTTGCAGTATGATGGCACCAAACAGTTACACCATTCCAATTGTTCTGAGAATCGTGAGGCCTAATCCTGAATCTAAAAACATCTTACGGCTATCATACTGTACTTAGGAAGGAGGGTCCACACAAAAGTCAAGAAAATGTAAACATTTATTAAAAGTACTAGTGTATGTATAATTCAAATATTTTAAACAAAATGAAAACAGCAATATTCAAAACATAACAGGACTGAATCTGTGAACTCTGGCCAAGGTTACTTTCTCTGCACCCGTCTCTTTGTACTCCCTATGACAAGGGAGGGATGATGCAGGGGAGGGGGAATTGATCTTCAGGACATCTCCTGTGTGCAGTTTGGGGGAAAGGCACTTGGTGGAGTTCGGGGACCCCTGCAGGCTCATTGTTTTGACACGGTCTCCCACAGTATTCTTGCCAGCAAGTTAAAGAAGTATGGGCTGGATGAATGGACTATAAGGTGGATAGAAAGCTAGCTAGATTGTCGGGCTCAACGGGTAGTGATCAATGGCTCCATGTCTAGTTGGCAGCCGGTATCAAGCGGAGTGCCCCAAGGGTCGGTCCTGGGGCCGGTTTTGTTCAATATCTTCATTAATGATCTGAAGGATGGTGTGGATTGCACCCTCAGCAAGTTTGCAGATGACACTAAACTGGGAGGAGTGGTAGATACTCTGGAGGGTAGGGATAGGATAGAGAGGGACCTAAGCAAATTAGAGGATTGGGCCAAAATAAATCTGGTCAGGTTCAACAAGGACAAGTGCAGAGTCCTGCACTTAGGACGGAAGAATCTCATGCACTGCTACAGACTAGGGACCGAATGGCTAGGCAGCAGTTCTGTAGAAAAGGACCTAGGGGTTACAGTGGACGAGAAGCTGGATATGAGTCAACAGTGTGCCCTTGTTGCCAAGAAGACTAACGGTATTTTGGGCTGTATAAGTAGGGGCATTGCCAGCAGATCGAGGGACATGATCATTCCCCTCTATTTGACATTTGTGAGGCCTCACCTGGAGTACTGTGTCCAGTTTTGGGCCCCACACTACAAGAAGGATGTGGAAAAATTGGAAAGAGTCCAGCAGAGGGCAACAAAAATGATTAGGAAGCTGGAGCACATGACTTATGAGGAGAGGCTGAGGGAACTGGGATTGTTTAGTCTGCAGAAGAGAAGAATGAGGGGGGAATTTGATAGCTGCTTTCAACTACCTAAAAGGGGGTTCCAAAGAGGATGGATGTAGACTTTTCTCAGTGGTACCAGATGACAGAACAAGGAGTAATGGTCTCAAGTTGCAGTGGGGGAGGTTTAGATTGGATATTAGGAAAAACGTTTTCACTAGGCGGGTGGTGAAGCACTGGAATGGGTTACCTAGGGAGGTGGTGGAATCTCCTTCCGTAGAGGTTTTTAAGGTCAGGCTTGACAAAGCCCTGTCTGGGATGATTTAGTTGGGATTGTTCCTGCTTTGAGCAGGGGGTTGGACTAGACCTCCTGAGGTCCCTTCCAACGCTGATATTCTATGATTGTTCCCCTCCTGGATACTCATAGAATCATAGAATATCAGGGTTGGGAGGTACCTCAGGAGGTCATAAAACCGGGAACATAGAAACACAGCAAGAGGGGATATTTTCAGAGAGGCTGGAGGTCCACTGAAACTTGCCAACCTGGGGATCTGGTTCCTGTCACAGATCAGAGTCCTCCTTGGTTTCATCAGCGTGGGCTTCCTCAACTGGATGTGCTTGGTAGAGGTGAAAAATCACTTACTCCTCATCCTCCAGGTCTTCTGGGGCATCCCTACCCTGACCATCATCAGCATCCTGTTGTACAATGAGGCCGGCAGGGTTTAGGAGGGGATTGTGATCTGGGAGCCCATGACAGCATCCAATCCAGATTGTCATAGAAAGATCATGGACAAGAAGCCCTCCCGGAGTGACTGTTCGAGTTTTTTGCCCTCCTGTACAGAAGCCTCAAGTGCTTTATGTGTTCCCAGCACTGGGCCAGACTCTGCTCAGTGCCCACCTGGTCCAGCCTTTGTGAAATTTCCCACTAGAGGTGAATTCTCCTGCAACTCCAGGGGAAATTGTGGAGGATTGTGTACTCCGACCAGACACTGATCAGCACCTGGGTGGCTCTTGGAGCAGGATCCATGTTTGCCTGTATTGATCAAAAAGCACTGTGGAAAGCTGTTCTGGTGTGGTGAAAACGTGGGGACAGGGACCTTTATAGATTTGGTAACAGTCAGGAAGAAAGGGGTTCCGTGCATTGTGGGAATGGGGATGGAGGACTGTTGAAGCTTGAGACTTGATACACACACCTTACCATCATCCACACTGCAAATTGGCATGGGTAGGGGACTGTGCTATAGCCTGAGGTGTGTACTTACCGACACCCCTCAGACCTGCTAGCTTACTCGCCTGCTACTTGACTTCTCACACATGCTTCTGGGGTTTAGATGTGGACAATAAGGGGTTATGGCACAACTATGTGCATGGACATGTGTACAGTCACTAGTGTAGATGTCCCCACAGTGAAATAGTGAGGATTTTCTGAAGGTGTAGGCAGGTGTTACAGGATTCTGAATGCAAATGGAGTTTCATTTTATGTGGTATCTGGCAAGGATGTGTATAAATCCTTTACTAGATTACAGTTGACATATTAATAAAACAGAATAAAATGATACAATATCTTTACAAAGCTTAGGGAATCTGTCTTCCTCTAGTCCATAATCAATAGTGCAGTCTGTGAGTAGCATACAGTACCAAACACAGTCCATTACTAGTACAAGAACCTAACTCCCTTTGTGCAATGTTTAGCTGCTTTCATTTGAGCATCCCAAACCAATTTGTAAGTGTAACCCCTTTGGGGTTTAAAGAGCATGGCCCCTTTAAATCTTTTTTCCTAGGTGGAAGGGGGAGCGTAAGAAAAAAGGAGGGAAACTCCAGGGGGCAGGCTGGAGCTCCAGGGAGAGAGAAAGGGCAGCCGGGAGGCCTTAAAAGAGTGAAGAGGGAGAACCTGCCTGAAGCCTGAGAAGGACAGGGCCTATCGGGGACAGCCCAGGACAGGAGCCAGGAGGAGCACTGTGCCAGGGAGGAATCGCCCGAGAAGGACAGACCGGAGCTGGACCCAGTATCACGGCTGCCCAGAGCTGCATGGGGCTGTGAGTACTGGGGCTTGGGACTCTGCATTGGGAACAAGGAGGGAGGTTGCTAGCTAGTTAAGTGGGGAGGTGGTCGCTCTGTGTGGCTTTGCAGAGAGCGGCAGAAGAGGGCACCGGAGGGGTTTGTTGGGGGAAAGTTCACTGGCGCCGAAGACGACCAGGAGCACCCAAGACTCACCCCTGGACTGGAACTTTGCTCAGGACTCCTGAACTCTGTGTGCAGACACATTGCTCAGTGTCTGCCCTTTCACACTGTGCTACCACTGGGCCCGTGGGGCCTGGGTTTAAATGCAACCCTGTTCTACTGCTCCCCCTCTATTCCCCCTTGTTGTATTTCTCCTCTCATCCCTCTGTACATAAATATTTCCCTTTGTTATATCCATTGTACTTTTCCTGTGGGTGGGTGTGTTCACTCTGGGGGGTTTGGAACAGGTGCCCCTGGGGTGGAAGGGATTTCTCCTGCTGCATTCCTGCGCGTGCCTTCTCTTGGCCAGAGCTGCCTGCAGAGCAGACTCCATCTTGGCCACGAGGGTGCTAAAGTTACATAAATAAAAATGAAGTCTTACAACACCCATGTGAAGGATCCTTATCCCCGTTTTACAACTTGGTAAGCGCAAAGAGGTGAAATGACTTGCTCAAAGGAAGGTGGTGAATTACCAGCAGAAATGGGAATAAAACCTGCATCTCGAGACAAACAATCCAGTGTGCTAACTACTAAACAAAAACCCATACACAGGGTCTTGTGTATCTTCTAGGAGCAATAGAGCAGGCAGTAATTCAAGACGTCAGATACTAGTGATAGGCAGCAGTATAAAATCTAAATGGAGATAGCAAGTATAAGATTTTTACCCACAAAATTAGGGATATATCATCCCTGCTGTTTAACCCCAATCTCTCACTCACATCAGTGGGAGTTCCATTCATTGCATGAAAGTAGAATGTGGTCCAAATCTTCCTTCAGCATTTTCTGGTTAAATTCTCTTCTCTGAGATGAACACCAGAGCTCTTTAGGTATATTCTGATCTTTTTTTACATATGCAGAAACCCCAGTGACATCACTGAGAGTTTTTTGCATTTAAGAAGAGCAGAATAGATATCAAGGGATCCATTGTGAAGACTAGAGGGGAGAACTGAGCTTTAATGAGCCCATTACTGCCTGCTGGACTGCTAGGACTTGCCACCTGGAATCAGCCATTCTAGAATTAGCAGCTCTTCCTTCCATTGTGACTGAAAATGCCATATGTGAAACTTATAATTTTTGCATGTAGTTTGTAGTGTAACTCAGTAACTTGGTAAATTGTTTCATTCACTTTACACTGATGTATTTCATTATATTTTAATGAGTGTTTCATCCCCAAACATTGCAAAACTGGATACATATTATTTATTTTAATTAGTATGAGTCACCGAGTACTGAGTGATACATACACTTAATACAATATGTTTCCCCAAAGATACTGCATGGAGTTGTAATATCTGTCACACCAATAGCTGTCACAGTCGGATTTAAAATCATGGTATTGTGCAAGTGTCCAGTGCAAGTGTAGACACTGCGGGACCTATGTCAGCCCTAACAACCTCCAGCAACTTTCCCGCAATGCCCAACAATGACTGCTGTGGTCACAATTGTGGTCACTCTTCTGGTCGGGTTTCACAGAAACAGAAAGCCACACACACACACACACACACACACACACACACACACACACACACCCTTAAAGCCCCTACATATTTTTGAAATGACTTTTCCTGATTGCCGAGCTTGGTAAGCATACTTATCATCTGTCTCTTGTTGTGTGCAACTGCCCAACTACCAGACCAGCTCCATGCACTACATGCACTCCTGATTATAGTAGACAGGAGGCATTGGATCTCATGGGCCTGTGGGTAAAAAAAAAGCTGTGCAGGCACAACTACGGACCTTTTGTAGAAATATGGATATCTATGAAAAGATTGCACAAGGCATGTAGGCAAAGGGGAAAAACATGGCTCAGCAGTAGCGCCGCGTGAAAGCCAAAAAAACTAGCACGTGTACCACAAGGCCAGGGAGGACAACAATTGATGTAGTGCTGAGCCACAGATCTGCCACTTTTACAACAAGGTGCATGTCATACTTGGCGGAGACATCACCAGCACTCCGTAGACCACTGCGGATACCTCAGAGGAGCCCAAGACACAGACCCCTGCCATGAACAGTAAAGAAGAGAAATAGGGGGAACACACAAAGATTGGGTTCAACAATGCTGCAATACTCCATTGTGGTCCAGCCAGTCCCAACAGCTCAGCATGGACAGGCCTGATGAAGGGGAAAAAATCTCAGGTAAGTGTGTACATACATTTTTCCTTACAATTTTTCTAGCCCATTCCCAACTTACCAGGGCACAGATATTGATTTTTCATTGTTTTTTTCCCCCATTCAAGAAGAGGGAGCAGAAGTAGAGTTGTTATCTGCTTTTCATTCCTGGTAAGGTTAGATGGGGTACATGCAGAGCAGCTTGTTTATATAGGGATGTCCCTTGTATTCTCCTGAGAGTTATCAATGAGAGGTTCATGGAAGTATTCTGCAATTCTCTCCAGAAGATTTCTAAGGATGGCAGCTTTATTTCTTCCTTCATGGTATGACACTTTCCCATGCCACTCTTGCAATGACTTCGCAGGCACTGTTGCAGCAAACGGGCTAGTGACCTACAGGCCCAGGTGGCTTTGGAATGCCAGCAGCAGCTGTGTTCTCTGTGCCTTTGTTACCCTCAGGAGTGAGATATCAGCTAAAATCATCACTGCCTGTGAAAAATGGTTGCAGTACTCAGTGCTGTTGCCCTGTAGGAGCTGAAATTTTATTGTTTGATGCAACGGAACAATTCCCTCCTCGTATCCCCACCTTTCACCCCAGCGGGCCATACTCACCATGTCTGGTTCTGGAGAGTGGTGTTGTGGAGAGGAACTCCAAAACTGAAGTTTCAATAAGCATGTCTTATTTAAAACTCTTACGGGATCAGGAAATGAGTTCTGAAACTTAGCTTCCATTTTCCATTGTGACTTTAAACACAATGATATAGCTGTAGCTGCTGCCATTGCGGCTTTGAGGGGTGCCCTTTCAACACCTGTGGAACCATGAGGTGAAAGAAGCAGACTAGGGAGGAAATGTTCAGCAAGATCCTGCAAGTCAGTGCTGCATCACACCATGAACAGATGGCCTAGAGGGTGAAGATGGCAGACTGCATGCAGAAGGAAAGAGCTGACAGGCCCAGGAGTCCCTGCAGGAAAAGGAGAGGGATCTGAGTCAGGATATAATGAAACTTCTCTCACAGCAAACACAAATGCTGCAGACTCTTGTTGAACTGCAGGTCCAACAATCATGGGCTTTGTCTCCCTTTTGCAGTCAAAGGAAAACTCCATTTTAGCAGGTGCCTACACCACACATTTCATGTAGTATCAGGAACGTCATCCTGTTAGTAAATATTTTTACATTAGACTCTCTTGACTAGCCCATCATTGTTTCTGTGTCACCCAAAGGTTCTGGGTAAACTCTAATGTTAAAGAGTTTTTTTTTTTTTTCTGGATAAATAACTGTTTATGTCCTAGTAGGCCTGTATTATATTCTCCACTATGTTTTTACTCTGAACTTTAGCTGAAACTAGTGTGTTATCAATAAGCTGACATTTAACTGGACCTTAGTGTATTATTAAATAATGGATTGTGTGTCCTTTCTACTCTAAACTCTTGACCCTTAGAGAAATGTCCAGATGTCCAGAAAGGAACCACTTGTAACTAATATGTAGCAGATGTTTCTCTGATTAATAAGATAATGATCTATCAAATGATGCTTTTATCTTAAGGAATTACTCTAACACAGGGGTCGGCAACCTCTGGCACGCGGCTCGCCAGGGTGCTTACCCTGGCGAGCCGCGTGCCAGAGGTTGCCGACCCCTGCTCTAACAGATGACCTCTGTCATAATGAGTTGGTTATAGATCTGTTTCGTAATTGATAGACTAGTGGATGATTGAGCAGATGATTTTAGCTTATCAATTATGTAAACCAGAAGCCATGAAAAAAAAGTCCATGGTCAATATTTCATTTTCGTCTCTTGTCTCTGAACATACATAGTATAAAGAGATGCTTGTTGTTATAGATGTAAGTTGTAATGGACAAAATGGTGTAATTGATAAGGGATGTCTGTAAATGCTCTGTAATTGATAAACTTACTAATTGATTAAATAGACAAGGAACATGTGCAATAGCAGGTTTGTTTTATAATCAATATATCAGCAAATCATTGTCATATGGATTTATATCTAAGTATTAAAAGCTAATTCGAGTCACAGATGGTCCTAGGAGTGACAAATTTGTTACAAACATCATTGATTTATTGATTCAAAATAAGAGTGAGTGTGTTTTGAACAGTATATAAGAAATGAGTTTTAGGGAGTTAGTCAGAAGCGAACTCATGTAAGATGCCTCTCTTCTCCAGCCTCACATTTGGTTTCATATGTTTCCTTTTCTGCATCTGTATAGTGCTGTACAAAGTATTGCTTAATTGTCTTAATTAAATAAAACTTCAGCTGAGTTCTTTCTTTGACATCAGGACTTATTAAATCCAAACATACAACAATCCCTACTGCTGCCATTCCACACTGGGGACAAGCAGAGCTTCACAGACACTGACCTGTGGGAGCCATGACTGGTAGATGGGTAGCCAAAATAGACTGAAACTGTAGGAATGTTTGTATCTTTCTAATGTTGAAGTTTTGGTACATTAATTTATTGTAGAGGTTTGTATTGTATTTTTCTTAATTGCACATCATTTTTGCACTCTGTTAGTATACAGCAGGGATCGGCAACCTTTGGCATGCGGCCCGCCAGGGCAAGCACTCTGGCGGGCCGGGCTGGTTTGTTTACCTGCCGCGTCTGCAGGTTCGGCCGATCGTGGGTCCCACTGGCCACGGTTCGCCGCTCCAGGCCAATGGGGGCTGTGGGAGTAGAGTAAAGGGGCCTTAGCGTATATGAGAATGAGGAAATTAGTTTCATGATTTTTATTCTGACTCTCATGATATTACGTACTTTGCTTAAAGTCCCAGACCCTGGAGATATCTGATTGCATGAGAATCTTTCATCTTTCATTTAATCAAAAATAAAATTTCCATTCCTCATGTTTGCAGAGGAAAGCTTGAAAATGTGACCGCAGTTCATATAAAAAACTCAGACATCAGAAGACAAATAAAAGAACCCTAGTTGTAGCAATAGTATTAGTCCTTTAATCGTAAGATTTTTGGGGACCTGACTCATGATTTCAGTGATTTGAGTTGGGAATACTGTTAGATTCATCTCTAAATTTAGCTCCTTATGGTTTTTACACTGAAGAGCAAAGCACACCGCCAGTGATTAATACATAATTAATACATGTACAAAACAATTTGATTGGATGCATTTATTCATGTATTTGTAAATGGCACCCATTGTCTCAGTACTCGGTGACTCATACTAATTAAAATAAGTAATATGTATCCAGTTTTGCAGTGTTTGGGGATGAAACACTCATTAAAATATAATGAAATACTAAAACAGCGGGGAGTGATGAAGGCGAATCACTCACATTGTTGTCGGCGATCCCTCGAGGTCAAGGATGATCTCTTTCATAGGTTTTATTTTTCATGGGTACTTTGGTGACTGAGGATCCTTGAGCCACAGACTCATTGGCAGACATTGCAGGTGGTGTTGGAAGACAGAGTTGGGTCGTGATTGCTGCATGACAGTTGTCTTTCCTTTCTTTTCTGGCATTTTTCTGCGACCAGAGCAAGGCAATTTTCCTCAAAAGTGGATGTTCCCTCTCTGACAATTCTTCGCCAGTTATTCCTATCCTGGGCTGCTGTCTCCCAGCATGAGGTGTCAATGCCACATCTCTTGATGTTTATCTTGAGGGTGTCTTTACAGCATTTCTCTTGGGCTCCCCGTTTCCTTTCTCCTTTGGTGAGTTGGGCATACAGCAGTTGTTTTGGTAAGCATACATCAGGTATGCACACACAGTGCCCGCTCCACCTCAGCTGTTGCTGGATAATCAGGGCCTCAACACTGAAGATGTTGGCCTCTGTTAGGACACTGACATTAGTCGATGATCTTTCCACTTTATATTGAGGATCTTCTGAAGAAAGTGCTGGTGCTGGCATTCCAGGTTTTTCAGGTGTTTACTAGAAGTCACCTAAGTCTCATAGCTGTAGAGGAGATTTGGGATTACCACCGCTTTATAAACTAAAAGTACAGTGTGTGTTCTGATGTTGTGATTGTTGAACACCCGGCGAGACAGTCTGCCAAAAGCAAGGCTGGCACAGCAAATTCTGTGCTGAATCTCGATGTCTATGTCTGCCCTCTGTGAGAGATGGCTGCCAAGATAGGCAAAGTATTTTACATCTTCCAGTTCTTCTTTGACTGTGTAGATCTTCCTTGCTGAGTCTTAGGGTTGACCGGGGACTGGCTGGTGGAGAACTTTTGTTTTGCCCATGCTCAGAGTTATCCGTACACTTTTGTAAGCTTCAGAGAAGCAATTAAGGGCTGTTTGTAGATCCTCCAGTCGCAGAAAGCTTTTCTCTTCTGGTCCACAAGAGGTGTAATCCCGTTGTTGTTGTCAGACTAGTCCTGATGGTGGCGGGTAGCAAGGCAAATGGATTCCTTGCAAACCTCATGGATGGTCTGTTTTAGGGCTTCCCAGTCTTCTTTGACACTTGTGTTGTCATTTCCATGTGGGCATATGGTCAGTTTTTCACTGAGGGGTGTTTGGAAGTTCTCTTGGTGTACTGAGGATTGAAATCTTTGGATGTTGTATTGCCATCTGTCTGATTTGGATTGCTTTCTATGTTTCGGTGCAATCCTGATGGACATGACTGACTTCACCAGATGGTGGTCAGTCCACCAATCATCTGCTTTCTCATGACACGGGTGATTTGGACATCTCTGAGATCCTGTGTTCTTAGAATGACAGAGTCTAGGAGGTGCCACTGTTCTGAGTGGGGGTGTTGCCAAATTGTTTTGTACTCGTTGCTTTGTCTGAAGATTGTGTTGGTGATCACAAGGTCGCGCTCTGCACATTTGCTGAGTAGAAGGATGCCATTAGAATTGGTCTTGCCCACTCCTTCCTTCTCAGTGGTCCTACACCATATGTTAGAATATTGGCCAATGCTTGCATTAAAGTCCCCTACAAGGATTATCTTATCTGTTTTTTGAATGGATGACAAAATTTTATCTAGGTCAGTGTAGAAGGATTCTTTCTCTTCTTCTTCAGCGTCAAGAGCTGGTGCATATGCATTGAGATAATGTCAAGTGACTTATTTACCAATTGGATGCGGAGGGTCATAAGGCGCTCGTTGATGCTGACTGGGAGCTAAGTCAGGCTGTTGACTAGAAGGTTTTTGATTGCAAAGCCAACACCATGTATTCGCCTGTCGCTTGCTGGGTTTCCTTTCCAGAAGAAAGTGTAACCACCACCCTCTTCCTTCAAGTGACCTTCATCTGCACATCTTGTTTCATTGAGAGTAGCGATGATGATGTTGTACTTCCAGAGTTTTCAGGCAACAATTGCTGTTCTGCATTTGGGTCTTTCACTTTTTGATTCATCTAGTAGGGTACAGACATTCCAAGTTGCAAGAAACATTTTTGGTTTTTGACTGCATCGGGAGTGATCCCTCTGGACAGGTATGATGGGATAACCTATGTTTGGGGCACCTTTTCTAATCCCTTCCGCGTATGGGGTGAGCAGAGGGGTTCCTATAAAGGCCTGCTCAGTCATGACCGCTGTTGTAGAAAATGCTCTCCTATCCCAGTGCAGGGGCACACGACGACCATCTTGCGGTCACCGCCTGCATGTGGGTCTGTGACTAGGGATTCCTGGTGATCACTTCACCTATCCCCATTGCCACTCTCCCATCTCCGCAGGACTTTTATGGGTAGGGGTGAGGAAAAAGTTCTTCCCGTGAAAGAACCTGCACGTGAGTAGTTTAATGTGGGGGAGCTGTTGCGCAGCAGCAGCCACACAAATCTTGGTGGAAGAGGCACCTATGTCCGGTGGCAAGGAAGTCCAAGATGACCGGGAGATGATTCTGTTTCATCCACCTGTTCTGCTGTTGAGGTCATATACTGGGTTGTGTTGTGCTGGGCTGCACTTTGTCTGGTTCTTCACCTTTGACCTTACCGCCATGGGTGACCCTACCAGGAATACAGGACTCCAGACGGCATCACTCTTAGGGTTTTAAGTATACGCAAGCTTCTCCGTCACATCAAGGTGGCAGCCCAAGGTCACATTGTAACTGCCTCCAGACAGGTACCACCCTTAGGGAGGTTTGCAGATTCTTGTTTGAACTGAGTTTCCAGAGCCTGGAAAACAAAAAAGGGCTTTTGGTTTAAAAAGGCTGTGTTTAAACTGATTCAGGGCCTTCTTTCTGATGCAGTAAATGGACAGGACCTCTATCCAAAGAGGACACACATATATATACACATATATATGTCTCATCCCCTTACATAAGCATAAATAAACCTGGGGAACTGATAAGGGATGATTGTCACAGCAGATAGAGAAGAATGATTATGGAGGAAGAAAGATCCACTGAAAGATATTATCTTGAAGAATTGTTAATCCTCTCAGCTGTAAATAAGTATGCCTTTACACATAAATCATGTAAACTGAGAATGTATAGAAATGAAATCAGAAGATATGTTTCTCTTGGCAAAGAAGGTCTCTTTGTTTGAAAATGTATATAATGACACTGATGTTGGAACTTAGTTGGGGAATGAAACTGCTTGTTCCTCAAATAATAGTAAAGAAGATACACAGAGCCTGTTTAACTTTCATCAAGGGTGGTAATGTATCTATTCATTTTGTATTCTGTATAGTGGCATACTAATCTGTGATTAATAATCTTTGATTAACTAATTCCAACTGAGCCTGTTATTCAACAACCTTGAGTTGTTATTAACTCAAATTTGCAACATGGGTGTATTGAGTTTTTACGTATACGATATTACACATGATACATGTGTAATTATGTTATGAATTTTTCTCAGTACTTTACATTTAAATTTTTAAGGCCTATGCCTTTTTGTAAAATGGATTAATACGGCATGTTATAGACAAGATACACACTTTCAGGAAGAGCTTACTTTTCTCATTTCTTCTTTTGCTGAGTAAAATATAACTGATGCACAGTGTTGTTAGTATGTAGGTGTGATGGGTTTCCCCCCTTTAAGGTGCCACCTCATGTACTGGGATGCCACTGAGCCCACCTGTTCCACCAGCTCTTAAGCCTCCTCTAGCACACACACAGCTGCAGAAAGACACAGACACTGAGATCAACTCTGAGAAGACTCAGCTTAAGGGACTTGCCCTAGCACTCAGGTGCCCACCTCCCTTGGAGTGCAGACCCAAAGGTATATTGTCTTGTGCTGTATAGAAAAATCTGCACAATGCAAGCTCATAAAAATGTGCCCTCTCCCTCAATGAAAATGTGAAGACAGACATACACAGCTTCTTGCCCCCCCCCCCCCCCCCCCCCCCCCCNGAGAAGAGAGCAGATTACTAAGCAAATAAAACAAAACACCAAACTAAGCTTGATTCACTAAAAAGAGGTTACAAAATGTAATTTCTCACCCTAAATGTTGAATTAGGCAGGATGCAGAATTTCTATAGCTTAGAGTTCCAGTTATCTCTTCTTACAGACTGGACCCCTGTCACAGTCTGGATTCACCCCCGCCTTTCCCCTCAGGTACTTTCTGCATTCTTTCTTCTTGGGTAGGCAATGGAGGAGAGCCTAGATTAACCCCCTCCCCAGCCTTGAAAAGGATTTAATACAGTGAGAAACCTTTGTTTGATCCCCATCCCCCTACAGAGGAAAAGTACCAGCAGTGTCCAAGGTGGTATTTGTATCAGGTGACAGGACCACCTGACCTGGAAATGTCACAGCTACGTCCCAGGACACCTCTCGGGGAGGAGAGAGATTAGTATCTTCACAGCCTTATTGTTTCTTCCTAATGGCCCATCAAGGTTGTGATGGCCGGTTGTCTGGTGGGTGTCTCCCAAATACACACACAGTTGTAATTGTTACATAGACAATATTCCTAACTTTAGATACAGAAATGATACATGCATTCAAATTGTATAATCGCATTCAGTAAATTATAACCTTTCTAATGATACCTTGCAAGACCCATCTTGCATAAAATATATCTTAGTTAGGCCGTATTCATATCATAACCATATTTCCATGAAGAATATGGGGTGTAACGTCACAGTAGGCCTGTTAGTTAGCCTGAGATAGAATTTTGGGTTTGATTTTTGATACTCTTATATCCTTACTAATATGTGTGAACAAAGAACAAAGACACTATGTGTTGCTTCTGCCCAGCCACATTGGTACAATGAGAAAGGATAAGGGATAGAGTTAAAAGTGTTACTGGGTATGGTGGGAGTGTGATATATGAGCATACTCTGAAAGGCTGCCTGGCTTCTCTCTCAATCCAAGGTCAAACAATCAGCCAGGAGGGGCAAAGGGGGATGATGCGGGGAAGCATAAGACACACTAAAAGCCAAAGAAAAACCTAGCCTTGGCCAGTACACAACCTCACTCCTTACCCCTTCCATGGGAATCAAAAGGGGTAGTATCAGCCCCCAGACTCATGACCCTCCAAAATGGAACATGACCATAAGTTGTAAGGGGTGGGACCAGGGGTGTGCAGTTTCCCACCTTGCTGTGTGAAAGTCCAGTGCACGAATGTCCTTTTAATGTGACACTCACCTTTCTATTTGCTGCACCCTTCTCACAGTTGGTTATCCTTAGTCAGTAAAGACCCAGAGTTCAGATGTGCATTCATGTGGGTCTTCCTCCCACCCCTGCAAAGGGTGTGTATGTGTCCAGCAATGCCTCTGCTACTGCCTCTGTGACTAGCTCACTGCTGCAGGCTGTTATCTCTGCTGCCGCTGTCTGCTTGCTCCCACTCCTGTTGCTGTTATTTCTGCTGCTGCTATCACTGCTGCTGCTTGCTGCTCACTAACACTTTGGTGATGCTGTATTCTGAAGTTTCTCCACTTAGCCCAACTCTTAATGATTTCAGTGGGTAGTGGGAATCTCTATGCTTCATCCTCTTCATTATCTTTCAGTGTAACACTGTCCCCATACCTCATCAAAGGCTTAGCCCCTATACTGATTTCAGCTCTAACAATCACTGAACAAAAGCAAGGACTCTCACTTGAGTTCAATCAGCTATGTCTAAGGGATGGGGAGGGTCAGGGAGAGTCAAATGGTGCCCAAGCCTCTTTCGGCAGAGCACACACCATCAAGTGTAACTCCCCCCCTTTAGTGGGAATTGACATCCATACCCCCTGCTTAGCGAGTGAGGTTTAATGTAGGGCGACCCCCTCAATCAAGCCATATACAGTTGTCCTGGCCTTTACTCATACAATAAGGACAACAACTTTTCATTACCCCAGCATTCAATACTAAAGTGAATTGTGACCCAAAACCAGCCCAAATTGATCACTTTGGCAAAGCAGGTCTGTCTGCTGAAACCTTAGGCAGAGTAGGTGAGTCTATGCAAACGCAGGAGAGATCATTCAACCCCTTCTTACATGTATGTAGTGCAGAATAGACATTACTCAGGTTTTGCACACTGGTTTAAGGTAAGTATAAATGATGTTACTATGTAAGTAGAAAGTGATACATATAGAGACCTCATTATTGGTCATTTCTGAAGAAGAAACATTTCCTTGTGTAAAAAATTGCTGTAGTTTTGAAAAAAAAAAAAACCTTTAGTCATGGAGAATGAAAGTATTAGGATTCACAGCTGGTAACTGCAGATTACAAAGATACTTGATTATCATTGCCATTTATTATGACTGAAGAAATTGAGCCTACGTGGATTCAATGCGAGAATTACATGGCAAAAATAGAGTTAGCAAAAGGGGTAACTGAAAAGCTGCAATGGGTCAAAAATGTCACTTCTTCGCCATGCACTTTATAGAATCCTTAGATAGACAGAAATCTGCAAAAGCAAGAAATGTATTCCCATATAGGGAAGGGGCTGCACCAATTGCTAATCCTTCAAATAAATTGTGTCAGAGAAGTAATATTATAAAGTCAGCCTGCCTTCATTCCCTTTGAAAATAATTGGTGATAGTGGCTATTTTGAGTAAGGACAAACGTGTATAAGATCATTGGATATCACAAGAATAACGAGAAGCTTGAAAATAACTCCTAAAATCCCAACTCTGGTTATAATGTCAGAAGAATGGGCATCTCTGTTGTATATTTATTAATTGTATTCAGATTGGAGGAATAGAAAATATGTATATAAAGCAGCTGCCAGGGTAGTAGGCAGGATGTGTGTACGTACTTCCCCACTATTAGACTACCCAGTACTTGCTTAGGGCTAGATTCACAAAATGTCTCAGACCACTAGGTGCCATGTTAGGGTCCTAAATTCCAGACTCAGGCCCCACTGGGATTCACAAAACACCTGTTCAGCTGCTGCCAAACTGTATAGGCTACTCCTGAGGACATTCTGTGCCAAAAAAAAAAATATTCTGTGCACAATATTTTAAAATTCTGCAAAATTCTGCAAATTTTATTTGTCAAATAAATGTGGAGACTCCAGCATGGCATTGGGGAGCACAGGCCACTGGCTACACAGAGGAGGGAGATCTCTGTGCAGGTCTCCTGTCCCTCCCCCCGGGACACAGTCTCAGTGGTGAGGCTGCACCCAACCCTGGCACAGTGCAAGGACCAGGCCTGCCCCAGAAATACCCCAGGGCCCAGCCCCTCTGTGCCAGGTGGACCAGGTGTGGACAGGCAGGCTCAGCAAGGCAGGATCCAAGTGTGGAGGGGCTTAGTATGGGGAGCACCAGGTGTGGGTTGAAAAGGTTCTGTGTGGAGGCATTCTGGATGTGGGCAGCTCAGGGAGAGATCCAGGTGCTTGTTGGAGGGTTCTGGGTGCAACGGTAATTGGAATTTGCAGGGGGGTCAAGGTGAAGGTGGTTGGGGCTCAGCAGGGTGGGGTCTGGGTGTGGAGTGGCTCAGTGGTGGGTCCACATGCTGGGGGAGTGGGGCTCAGTGGGAGGGGATCCGGGTGTGGGTGGCTCTTCAGGGGTGTCCAGGTGCAGGGGGAGTGGGGCTTATTGCGGGGGTTCTGAGTTTGGGGGGTTGAGGCTTGGTGGGAGTGTCTGAGTATGAGGGCATCTGGATGCATGGGGATTGGGTGGATGGGGGAGAAGCTTCCTGTACAGGGATCCCTCCCCCTGCAGCTGAGGATCAATGGGTGCAGGAAGTGGTGTGTGTGTGTGGGGGGGAAAGTTTGCAGAGCTTTCTGCAGCTGGGAGGAGAAATCTGGGGGTGGGTTTGACCCGGCCCCGGTTGCCATGAAGGGGAAAAGGAAGTCCCGCCCTCCCCAGCCCATCCGGGAGGAGCCATCAGCTGGGTCTTCCCTAGTACTACCTCCTGCCCCACAGTTATTTACCTCTCTGCTGGCTGCCTTGGGCATCTGAAACATATTGCTGGGGTGGGTCACATTACCGCTCTTGTGGCTTCCCTTTGCTTTCCCCTCAGAAAGTCATTTTTCTGCGGGGAAGCAAAGACATCTGTGGGGGACATAAATTCTGCACATGCACAGTGGCGCAGAATTCCCCCAGGAGTAATAGGCACCTAAAATCACTTAGCACCTAAGCTTTTGCAGTAAATATTCCTTAACCGCTTATGCTTTTTCCTGTGAGCTGGTGCTTGGGGTGGGGGCAGCGTGTGGAGGCCCCTGGTTGCCCCTACGTGTAGGAGCAGGAGGGGGGACATGCCTCTGCTTCCAGGAGCTGCGCGGAGCCACGGGACACGCAGAGCGGGGTAAGCCCCCAACCCTGCTCCCCGGCTGGAGCCCCAGAGCAGGTCAAGCCCCCGACCCCGCTCCCTTGCGGGAGATCGAGGGCCGGATTGAAAGGTCTGATGGGCCAGACGCAGCCCGCGGGCCGTAGTTTGCCACCCCTAACCTATCAGCATGTTCCATAGCACAGTGGTGTGATCACTCACTTACGAAATGGCAGACCGCTGTTCAAACGCCTTCTCCCCCTCAGGTGGGCGTTGCTCACATCCCAGGTGAGTATGCTAATCAGTGGGCCAAAAGTTATGGGGAGCTCTATCTCCCCCTTGCAAAAACAGAATCGGGGCCTCATTTCAAGAGTGGGTTCATAGCTGAGAATCCCAAGTGGAGGCAGGTGCCTCCCTCAAGCCTGGACTTAGATGCTGAACTCTGTGAGAGGGGCATGGCTTAGGACACACCCCTCTCTTTAGTTTCTTCTATTGGCTCGCTTAGAGCACTGGCTGTTGTGAATCCCATTCTGAGACACCTATTTCTCGCCATTCATTGTACTAAAGCCTGAGTGCTGAAATCAGGCATTGTGAATCCCAATGATTTTTATGGGCATCTAAAAGTTAGCTATGGCAACACAGAGCATCTTCCTTGTGAATCTAGACCAGGGATTGGCAACCTTTGGCACGCGGCATTTTTGTTTACCTGCCGCGTCTGCAGGTTCGGCCGGTGGTGGCTGCGGGAAGCTGTGCGGGCCGAGGGATGTGCTGGCCACTGCTTCCTTCCGCCCCCAATGGCCTGGAGCGGCGAACTGCAGCCAGTGGGAGCCGCAATCGGCTGAACCTGCAGACGTGCCAAAGGTTGTCTATCCCTGATCTAGAACCTAGCATCTGATATCTCACTATATATTTTCCTTTATGGCAATAGTTAAATTATTCTTTCTCATTTTCCTCCACTTTCTGGAAAATGGAACTAGAGAAAAATATGTACATTTTAAAATAGTTGTTTTATAATTGAAATAGCTAGAAAATGGTTTGATAATTCTGTGTTTTCTCTTTTCTCTGAAGGCAAAGCAATGTTTTCTGTGCAAACTCTGTTTGAGCAGGCAGGGGAAAGCTGTATACAAATTCTGCTGGTAGGTATCCAAGGGGTTACAATTTATGCTGTGTGCTTTGTGTAAACTCCGCTGCTGGATCAGCCATGGGGGAGAAACTTGGCTGGTGGATCAGTTGACAGTACAATATAAAGCAAAACAGTTGGTTTAATTATTCAGGCTTTTCTATTTTCTGAGCAAATTCTACTCTTTTGCTGAGCTCACACATAAAGGATATAGAAATCTGCTGACTGCAAATCTCCTCTAACTAGGCCCTCACTATAGAAGGAACTCAATAAAAGCCATTAAATCTAACACTACTATCTCTCTCAATAGTAATTCCATGCTTGAATAATAAGAATACAGGAGTAGGGATATAATACTCACCACCTGATCAAGATGGTGGTAGTGACTGTGAAATGCTCAGGGAGATTAGAGAGGTTATAAAAATCAAAATAAAAAAAACCTCAATAATAATGGGGGATTTCAACTATCCCCATATTGACTGGGTACATGTCAGCTCAGGTCAGGATGCAGAGATAAAGTTTCTTGACACCTTAAATGACTGTTTCTTGGAGCAGCTAGTCCTGGAACCCACAAGAAGAGAGGCAATTCTTGATTTAGTCCTAAGTGGAGCACAGGATCTGGTCCAAAAGATGAATATAGCTGAACCACTTGGTAATAATGACCATAACATAATAAAATTTAATATCCTTGTGGAGGGTGGAAACACCAGAGCAGCCCACCACAGTAGCATTTGATTTCAGAAAGGGGAACTACACAAAAATGAGGAAGTTAGTGAAACAGAAATTAAAAGGTACAGCGCCAAAAGTGAAATCTCTGGCAGCTGCGTGGAAACTTTTTAAAGACACCATAATAGAGGCTCAATTTAAATATTTAAATACCCCAAATTAAAAAAAAAAAAAAAAACATAGTAAGAGGACCATGGCTAAACAACAAAGTAAAAGAAGCAGTTAGAGAGAAAAAGGCATCCTTTAAAAAGTGGAAGATAAATCCTACTGCGGAAAATAGAAAGGAGCATAAACTCTGGCAAATGAAGAGTAAAAATATAATTAGGAAGGCCAAAAAATTAGGAAGGCCATGTTGAGATTCATTAGGAAAGGGATAGATAATAAGGCAGAAAATATCATATTGCCTCTATATAAATCCATGGTACGCCCACATCTTGAATAGCAAGTGTAGATCTGGTTGTCCCATCTCAAAAAAGATAGATTGGAATTGGAAAAGGTACAGAGGAGGGCAACAAAAATTATTAGGGGTCTGAAACAGCTACATATGAGGAGAGATTAATAAGATTGGGTTTTCAGCTTGGAAAAGAGACGACTAAAGGTAGACATGATAGGGGTCTATGAAATCATGACTGGTCTGGAGAAAATAAATAAGGAAGTGTTATTTACTCTTTCTCATAACACAAGAACTAGGGGGTCACCAAATGAAATTAATAGGCAGCAGGTTTAAAACAAACAAAAGGAAGTATTTTTTCACACAACGCACAGTCAACCTGTGGAACTCTTTGCCAGAGGATGTTGTGAAGGCGAAGACTATAACAGGGTTCAAAAATAACTAAATAAATTAATGGAGGATAGGTCCATCAATGGCTATTAGCAAGGATGGGCAGGAATGGTGTCCCTAGCCTCTGTCTGCCAGAAGATGAAAATGGGCAACAGGGGATGAATCACTTGATGAAGACATGTTCTGTTCATTCCCTCTGAAGCACCTGGCATTGGCCATTGTCAAAAGACAGGATGCTGGTCTAGATTGACCATTGTTCTGACCAAGTATGGCTGTTCTTATGTTCTCATGCTTTGGATGATGTGAAGCAGAGGGGAGTAGGATGATTGGGCTGTGTTTACTATTGTTTATTACATAGGATCACGAGGGTGGGTACTGACACTGACTGTAAATGCTGTTTGGAATCTCCAGAAAAAGGATTTTGGAGAGGCTGCCTGTTAAAATGAGGCCATGTACCTGCTAAAGAATTGGAATAATAAGGCCCAATCCAACTGCTATCGACGTCAGTAATAAGACTGTTGCCCCTTTTCGACCTTAGCAGCTCGTAAAATTTCTGGGCCTTCTGGATGTTCTAGGGGAAAGTACAATAGATGGAGTCTTATATTTTCTTTGATACAATCTTGTCTATTTGCAATGAATGTGCAAAGTCCTGCTCCTCTGAACAGAGGCGTAACCAAAACAAAAAGAAACAGTTTCTTAGCATACATCCCTCAAGCGTCTTTAGTCATACCTGAAAAGCTCTCTCTCTAGTTTTTCCCAGGAACACCCTGTGCTCACAGGCTACCGACAGACTTTCTGCCTCTTTCTCTGTTCTTGTCTGTTCTCCATTTCTGTGTGATCTGTTTTCTTTCCCACACGCCACTTCCCAAAACAATATTCAGCCAAAAGCTCCTGGGTGGGTCCACACACACCTTTTTTGTCTTACATGGGGGCTTATGATAATGTTATGTTAGTTGAAGGGTGAGTTCACACTGATCAATCTCATGGGATTTTAATTCAGCCCATAACAAGTTTTCAATCGGCTTATAACGGGACATTTTGGATTGTTTCTCTGTGATGGGGTTTTCAAACCCAACACAGGAGAACAAGGTATTAAAGAGCAGCTCTGGTCCCAAAAGACCCTACCTGTCACACATGCTAACCCTGCACAAGCTGGAGGTGGAGTTTAAAAAGGGAAGCAGAGCCACTCAGAGGAGGTGGACAGTGCAAGTGAGCAGACTTCTGCTCTGGGGAAGTACAGTCCAGAGCTCGTGTTGCCTGAGTCCAGGCTGCACAGGCCTAACAAAGCCTGCAAAAAGAGACTGGCGACTGTTTGTGAAGATAAGAAACTTTATTTTTGGCTCTTTAATTTACTTCCTGGGGGGAAGTGGGGATTTAGGTAGGAAGTGATTCAGGAAGGCAGCTGCTTAGCACCCCAAGGTGCAAAACATAGCTGTCTGCCACTGGGATCTGGATCGGAGCACAATGAGAGGGTAGGCCCAGGCTCCCCTACCAACTCCAAAAGATGGGATATAATAGGACCCTTTACTTCAGTGGGGAATCCAGCTGGGGAAGACCCTGAATATTCACGTGTCCAGTCCCCCAGTCCCTGAACTAAGGAGAAAAGCCCTGAAGCCCTTGCAGGCACCAAAAGACTACTCTGATATTGAAGTTTCTTTTGTATATCCCGAAAGGCATGGACTGCAATGTGTGACCCGACTGGAGGGCTGAGCCACAAAAGAAGGGTCAGACTCCACAAGATAAAAACTGTAATGAAAAAGGGAGAACATCGAGGAGGGAGACAACCTGCCACACCTCTGCCTGACCACTAGGTGGCACTGGTGGTGAGCATTCCCTTTCATAAGCTCAAAGAAAGCAACTTAACTACATCCTTTCTGTCTGTACACTCTCCTGAATGCTCAGGATAGATAGATTCAACAATTCAGGAAACAAGAACTAATACTCTGACTGACTATAAGTATCTGATCAGTATCAGCCAAGCCAGTTCAAATTTCAAAACTACACAATATAAAACAGCAGCTAATTTTTTGCAGACACTAACATCGTGTAACACATTCTGATTTTAATAGCATTTTTGCTTCCATAAGAAATTCCATACATTTTCAAGAAAGCCTTGAAAAATAACCAGGACAATTTATTAAACTTTTCATTTTTGAAGCAAATGCTTCACACACCTCTAAAGATAAAAAATACTATAACTCTGGAAGATTTAAACTACAGAAATGGCTTCTAGATGATTAAAACATTTCTCTTGTGTTCCAATAGGACACATTCTATTGGTTCTTATGATACTGTATAACAATGAAGTGATTTTTCCAGAAAGATACAGATAATACACAACAAATGTATCCTTAGGTTTTATTTGGGCAGCTATCTGGGTAATAGAGATGTTGAATTTTTTTTTAGAAATGTAATAAAAAAAAATCCCAGTCAGAAATATGTCAACTTGTTCTGTGTGTGTGTGTGTGTGTGTGTGTGTGTGTGTGTGTGTGTGTGTGTGTGTGTTTTAAATTTACTGGGACTCAGGCTCCTAAATTTCTCAATCTCAGTGATAATATCTTCTGGCACAGAGAGTCGAGTACAATTTATTATCCTTGTGCTTCTTACACTCTGTTTTCGAAGTAACTCTCCGGCCAATGCTACCTGGAAAACTGTCCCACTAAGTTTTCTTATAGTACAAACAATAACATTCTACATGCTTTGTGTAGACTGACTTTTATCTCCTCTCTCAGAGCCCAAAGCTACTCAACCACTAGCCCCCATTGCTGTAATTAGTGCTATTTCTGGATACTGAGAGTATGTCTATGCTGAAGCTAGAAGGTGTAATTTCCATCTTGAGGATATATATCCTCTGATCGAGCTAGCATGCTAAAAATTGTAGTGTAGTCATGTAGTCATGCACAAGTGGCAGGAGGGGCTAGCTGCCTGAATATATATCTAGGGTCTCAGACAGGATTGTCCTTGAGGTGGCCAACCTCTCCCACTGTCCACACTACAGGACTGAATCTCATTTACATTTTGGATGTACAGCACCACTCTGGCAGTGCAAAGCAGCTTTAAAGTGAATGTAAATGTAATTTCCGCCCACCTTAAGGCCTTTTTGCACTGCCAGGGAAGTCCTAAGGGGACTTAATGTAAATGAGATTCAGGCCCTTATACCTCTAACCATGCTTATACACATTTTTCATACATATTTAAGATGACCTAGGGCATTCCATGATTTATTGCTCTATAACCATGTTATCCTATTCCACACAAAGTTACAACATAGGTATACTTAACTGTACCAATTAACCATCCCTGTCATAGTTAGATTTATAGTGTGCACTGGGCTCTAATTGGGCACTTAAGCATTCTATTTATTGGGAGGTCTCTGAATGTATTTTACACTGCAAGTGAAAGTGTGATTGTACCATGGGTAGGCAAGTTATTAAATGGTATTTAGCTGTGTGAGAAAGAGGGGTGAGATTCTAAGCTGTTATTTTAGGAAAGAAGTTGTCAAATACAAGAATAAAAGAAATATAAATAAATAATGTGGTAAATATTTTTCTTGTATCTTAGTCAATATAATACAGTACATCATGTACAGCTTTTTAATGGTATCATTTTAATTGGAACAGTTGCTTTATAAGAATAGTAGGCTGTCTAGAGTGGTGGCTAATTAAAAAATTCTCCTGATTAAATGAGAGACAGAGAGATCATGTGACTCATGCATATCAAATATTAAAAATAACACAAAAATTGAAATGAATGGAAAAAAGTTCTGTGTATCTAAGGAAACTAGGAACTTAGACAATAAATACCCTGTTTACTTTATGTCCCAAATAGGGCCTGAGCCATCTTCCATTTAAATCAATAGGAGTTGGATTGGTCACATATTCCCTAAGGGCTGTCCTCAGCATTTTTACCTTATTTTTAGCCATCTGTTATTTGTCTTCTTGACATTAAATATTCCATTCAGCATGAACTGTCACTAACTTTAATTGTTTGGCACTCCTATTATTACTTTTCTCAAAACCATTTTTTAGCTGAACCACCTCAGTGAATTAAAAAGCTCTTTTACCTTTTGAATATATTTTCTGTGAAATGGTAAAACTCAAGTACCATACTGCAGATTCACAGAGATATTTAGGTTTGTGTTTTTTTTAAGATATTGTCAACTGAGAAGTTGGTACACACTTTTATTTTTTAAATAAAATACAATAAAATAAAATACAAAACTATGCATCATTTAAGGTTAAGGTTACCATGTTAAATGCTGGGAAGTCAGGCAATGCAAAAATTAAAGTGGACTGTGTAACCTTAACTATGCAATGTTGTTGTAGCTGTGTCAGTTCCAGGATAGTAGAGAGTCAAGGTGGGTGATATAATATCTTTTATTGGATCAAATTCTGTTGATGAGAGAGACATGCTTTGGAGCTTACGCAGAGCTCTTCTTCAGAGCTCTCATAGGTCCTAAATATGCCTATCACAATGTGTGGTGTGCCTCATCCAGTACACTAAATGCCCCAATAACAATTATGTAGCTGAAACCAGACAATCACTGTGCTCTCGAATGAACTCACACAGGAAAATGATAAAAGACAAAAAGGCCCTATCACCTGTGGTGAACACTTTTCACAAAGTGATCACTCTGACCTATCAGTCCTCATCCTCAAAGGGAACCGGCAGAACACTTTCAAAAGACGAGCCTTGGAGCTTAAATTCATATGTCATAAAATCATGGTCTGAACAGAGACACTGGATTTATGGCTTATTACAACAATCTGTAACCTACTAACAACCCCTCCCCCTTCCTTTGCACTGGGGGAGTGTTAATGGGCCACTTCACCTTGAATTGTCCCTTGAAATATGTGTTAACTACTTATGCTAAATAATCTGTTCCACCTTGTATTTAGCTTTGGCACTCTGAGTTAGTTTCCCAGGGTATGTCTATACTACAAAATTAGGTCAATTTTATAGAAGTCGATTTTTAGAAATCGATTTTATACAGTCTATTGCGTATATCCACACTAAGCTCATTAAGTTGGCGGAGTGCGTCCTCACTACCATTGCTAGCATCGACTTACAGAGCGTTGCACTGTGAGTAGTTATCCCACAGTTCCCGCAGTCTCCGCTGCCCATTGGAATTCGGGGTTAAGCTCCCAATGCTTGATAGGGCAAAAACATTGTTGCGGTTGGTTTCGGGTACATGTCGTCAGTCGCCCCTCCCTCCGTGAAAGCAACGGCAGACAATCGTTTTGCGCCTTTTTTCCTGGGTTACCCATGCAGACGCCATACCACGGCAAGCCTGGAGCCCGCTCAGCTCACCGTCACCGCTACTGATGTTGTGAGCATTGTAAACACCTCACGCACTATCCTGGAGTATATGCAGAACCAGGCTAAGAGACACCAGCACGAGGAGGATTTTGATGAGGACATGGATACAGACGTTCCTCAAAGCACAGGCTGTGGCAATTAGGACATCATGGCGGCACTGGGGCTGGTTGATACAGTGGAACGCCGATTCTGGGCCAGGCAAACAAGCACAGACTGGTGGGACCGCATAGTGTTGCAGGTATGGGATGATTCACATTCAAACTTTCGCATGCATAAGGCCACATTCCTGGAACTCTGTGAGTTGGTTTCCCCCACCCTGAAGCACAGGAATGCCAAGATGAGAGCTGCCCTGACAGTTGAGAAGCACAGCGCCTGACTGCTACCGGTCAGTTGGGAATCAATTTGGAGTGGGCAAATCTACTGTGGGAGTTGCTGTGATCCAAGTAGCCAATGCAATCAAAGAGCTGCTGATATCAAGGTTAGTGACTCTGGGAAATGTGCAGGTCATACTGGATGGCTTTCCTGTAATGGGGTTCCCTAACTGTGGTGGGGTGATAGATGGAATGCATATCCCCATCTTGGCACCGGACCACCTTGCCAACCAGTACATAAACCGCAAGAGGTACTTCTCAATGGTGCTGCAAGCACTGGTGGATCACAAGGGACAATTTACTGACATCAACGTGGGATGGCCAGGAAAGGTGCATGACGCTTGCATATTTAGGAACTCTGGGCTGTTTGAGCAGCTGCAAGAAGGGACTTACTTCCCAGACCAGAAAATTACCATTGGGGATGCTGAAATGCCAATAGTTATCCTTGGTGACCCAGCCTATCCCTTGCTCCCATGGCTTATGAAGCCATACACAGGCAGCCTGGACAGTAGTAAGGAGCAGTTCAACTATAGGCTGAGCAAGTGCAGAATGGTGGTAGAATGTGCCTTTGGATGTTTAAAAGCTCACTGGCGCTGTGTGCTGAGTAGATCAGACCTCAGCGCAACCAACATTCACATTGTTATTGCTGCTTGCTGTGTGCTCCATAATATCTGTGAGAGTAAGGGGGAGACATTTATGGCGGGGTGAGAGGTTAAGGCAAATCGCCTGGCATCCGATTTTGAGCAGCCAGACACCAGGGCGATTAGAAGAGCACAGAAAGGTGCGCTGCGCATCAGAGAGGCTTTGAAAACCAGTTTCATGATTGGCCAGGCTTTGGTGTGACAGTCGTGTGTGGTTCTCCTTGATGCAAACCCGCCTCCTTTGTTGATTTTAATTCCCTGTAATCCAACCACCCTCCCCCCTTCGAAATAAAGTAACTATTGTTTTGAAACCATGCATTCTTTCTTTATTAATTAAAAAAAAAAGAGATAACGGACAAGGTAGCCCAGGTGGGGTGGGGGGAAGAGGGAAGGACACGGCCACATTGTTTATTGTAGTCACACTAAAAATCAAACTGTTTAAATGACAGACTTCTGTTGCTTGGGCCATCCTCTGGAGTGGAGTGGCTGGATGCCCGGAGCTTACCTCCCCCCCCCCCCCCCCGTTCTTGGGCATCTGGGGGGGGGGGNTGGAACTTGGGGAGGAGGGCATGCAGTTATACAGTGGATGCAGTGGGGGTCTGTGCTCTTGTTGGCTTTCAGCAGCTCCAACAGATGCTTCATCATGTCCGTTTGCTCCCCCAACAGACGCTTCATCATGTCCGTTTGCTCCCCCATTAGCCTCAGCATCACGTCCTGCCTCCGCTCTTCGCACTCACTTAATTCTTTGCTGGCCTCTGCCACTGAATGCCTCCATGCATTAAGCTGTGCCCTATGAGTGTGGGAGGACTGCATGAGCTCAGAAAACATGTAATTGCGAGTGCATTTTTTTCGCCTTCTAATCTGCGATAACCTCAGGGACGGAGATGATAGGGGGAGCGTAGAAACATTTGCACCTGGGGGGAGATAAAAAGGGAGAGTAAAATTTAATATGATACATTTCTGAGAACAAAAGGGAGACTCTTTCACGGTGAATCAAGCAATTCACAGCAGACAGCATATGTGCTTTAGTACAAGGTCGCATTTTGCTTTATATTGAGGGCCTGCCAGTACGGTGGGCAACAGAATTCGGCTGGGCAACAGAATTCGGTTTCCAGGCAGCCATGGTAAGGCTTTTGGTACGTAGGGTTGGCTTCTTATGCCTTCATAACGTGTGGGAATGTTTTCAAACTGCAGCACCCTCCTTTTCCAGAGCAAGCAATGGGTTGGGTTTCACATTTAAAAGGAGGGGCTGTGGTTTTCGGGTGGATGTGCAGCACACACCTACCCCCACCCCGACGCGTGGCTATTCTCTGGGATGATCCCTTTTAGTGAAGCACAAACAGCCCAGCACGAACGGGGTCCTTTTACTGTTCCCTTACAAAAATTCCCCTATTTCAACCAGGTGACCATGAATGATATCACTCTACTGAGGCTAACACAGAAAGATATAGACCGAATGTTGCTTGAATGCGACCAAAACCCAGGACCATTCGCTGCCATGCTTTGTGCTGCAATGATTCCAGAATACTTGCTACTGGCTTGGCGTGGTAAAGTGTCCTACTGTGGAGGACAAAATAAGGCAGCGCTCCCCAGAAACCTTCTGCAAAGGCTTTCAGAGTACCTCCAGAAGATCTTCATGGAGAGGTTCCTGAAGGATTCCTGCTCCATCCCCAGACATATGAACAGACCTTTCCAGTAGCTGTACTGGCCACGAATGCATCCCAGTTCTTCAGGGCAAATCAAACATTAAACACTATTGCTTTTAAACCCTGTACTGTAGTTACAAATGTGCACTCACCAGAGGTGCCTTCTCCAGCTTTAGGGTCAGGGATCCCGCCTTGAGAGGATATTGGCTCCAGGGTGATGAAAAGGTCCTGGCAACCGGGGAGAACGGATTCACCGCTTGCCTGCTGCGCATTCTCCTCCTCCTCTTCCTCATCCACAAAATACTTCTCCCTGTTGCGTAAGACTCCCCCCTTGCAGGTGTCCACAGACAGTCGTGGGATAGTGGTAGGGTCCCCCCCAGAATGCCATGCCGCTGATCATAGAAGCGGCATGTATGGGGCTCTGACCCAGAGTGACCATTTGCCTCCTTTGTCTATTGGTAGGCTTGCCTGAGCTCCTTAACTTTCACACAGCACTGCTGTATGTCCCTTTTGTAGCCTCTGTCCAACATGCCCTGTGAGATTTTGGCAAATATATTTGCATTTCTTCTTTTTGATTGGAGTTCAGCCTGCACAGATGCTTCTCCCCATACAGCAATCAGATCCAGTGTCTCCCTTTCGGTCCATGCTGGAGCTCGTTTGCGATTCTGGGGGGACTGCATGGTCACCAGTGCTGCTGAGTTCGCCACGCTGACCAAACAGGATATGAAATTCAAAAGTTCCCGGGGCTGTTCCTGTGTACCTGACTAGTGCATCGGAGTTCAAAGTGCTGTCCAGAGAAGTCACAATGGAGCACTTTGGGATAGCTCCTGGAGGCCGATACCGTTGATTTGCGTCTGCACTACCCCAAATTCGACCCAGCAAGGTTGATTTTAGCGCTTCTCCCCTCATCAGGGAGGAGTACAGAAGTCGATTTTAAGAGCCCTTTAGGTCGACGGAACAGCATTGGTTGTGTGGACGCATTCATTTTTAAATCGACCTAACGTGGTTAAATTCGACCGAACCCCGTAGTGTAGACCAGGCCCCAGACATGAAGAAGATCTCTGAGCAAGCTCCAAAGCTTGTCTCTCTGATGAAGAGAAGTTGATCCAATAAAAGATATTACTTCACCCACCTTTGTCTCTTTAATAACCTTAACTGTGTCCATTTGCAGGAGCCATATTGTTCCATTATTTTGAAGCAGAACTCCTCATTAAAGTGAAAGGACAGTTTACTTAAACTTGATAATATGCTATGGCTCTTTGAATACACTAAGATTTAGGCCTTGATCCTGCTTAACTTTACTCACATGAATAGTCATATTGAAGTTCTAGTGACTTCAATGAGCTTTGGACCAGATCCCATGGGTGTAAAGTTAGTATGTGCAAGTTTGGAGGAGCAAAGCCTTAGTTTAACTACTTAAACATATATTATTATTCAATAATGTAATTTTGGTGGGGTTTTCGTAGGAGCCAAAGGGAGCTAAGTAAATTCAATGGGATCTGGGCACTTAGCTCCATTAGGATCTTCTGAAAACCCCATCTAGTGGGACCATCCTTTCTACAACATTAGACACTCTTGTGTAGCTCTTGTAATGTTGCATAGATTTCTGGTTGCATAGATTTCATAGGTTCCTAAATGTCATTTACCAAAATGTATGCAATAAAATGCACTTTAATAGTGTAATACAGATAGAGTATAATGAATTATATGCAGAATTTTCCAAAGAGCTGTGTGACCTAACTCTGATCCCACTGAAATTAGTGGGAGTTTTTCCCATGTCTTCAATAGAAACAGGGTTACCCAAGAATCAAGAGTCTTAAAAGCATGTAAAAACTTGATTTCATGTATGTATGGTAATAATTTGGTGGTTACTAGTTTAACCGTTTGCAAATTTAGTAGCAGAGACAGATATTATCTACACTATCTAATCTTTCTGTCTAGATAGGTAGATATATGGAGGAAATGAAGGGGCAAGCAGTTGTCCTTAGTAAAGAATAAAACCCATAAATTGCATTTTAGAATGCAATGGTTAACAGTAATTGAGGTATGTAAAAGCAAAAAGTTCTTAATTATTTATTTATAAAATAATGATAATTATTTTTTAAATCTTTTCCTAATTCAAATATGGGTGAATGAATTTAGCTCAAACTCTCAGACTCTAACTCTGGGTCTGAAATCAACCATGGAAAGTTTCAGCTGGAAAAGAATTATTTTCAAGAAGTTAAGACATGTGAGAGGAATGGATTATAATGATAGTTCTCATGTAACCTTCCTGAGGAAAAAAAATTAGACTTCTGCAAAGCATTTGACTTGGTACCGCATGACATTTTGTTTAAGAAATTAAAACAATACAAAATCAACATGGCACACATAAAATGGATTAAAAACTGACTATCAGATATTTAAAACTACAGTTTGAGAATTGGGGAATCTTCATCAAGCACTTACGTTTCTGGTGGAGTCCCTCAGAAATAGGTTCTTAGCCCTGCACTATTTAACATTCCTGCCCTGATCTAGAAGAAAACAAAATCTATCTATCTATATATATTTTGGCAACTGACACAAGGCTTGGGCGAGTGGTAAAGAATGATGAGGACAGGTCACTGATGCAAGGTGATATGGAATGCTTGGTAATCTGGGCACCAGCAAACAATATGCCTTTCAAATGTAAGGCCATACATCTAGGAACAAAAAATGTAGGCCATACTTACAGGATGGTTGCCTATACTGGAAGTAGCAACTCTGAAAAAGACTTTGGGTCATGATGGATAATCAGCTGAAAATGAGCTCCCTGCATGAGGTTGTGGCTAAAAGGGCTAACGTGGTCCTTGAAAATATTAAATGGGGATTTTGAGTAGGATTAGAGAGGTGATATTACTATGGATTTGGTGCTGATGTGACCATTACTGGAATACTGTATTCAGTTCTCATGTCTACACTTCAAGAAGAATGTTGATAAATTGAAGAGTGTTCAGAAAAGAGCCATGAGAATTTTTAAAGGATTGGATAACATGCTTTATAGTGCTGGATTCAAGGAGCTCCATCGATTTAGATGATCAAAGGAAGGTTAAGGGGTGGCTAGATCAGAGTCTATAAGTACATTCATGGGGACAGAAATTTTATAATAGAGGGCTCTTTAATCTAGCAGAAAATGATACAACAGATCCAGTAGCTGGAATTCAAAGCTAGACAAATTTAAACCAGAAATGAGGCACAATTTTGAGGAACAATTTACCATGGTCTCCTTTGTATTCTCTATCAGTGAAAAATTTTAAATCAAGAGTGGATGTTTCTTCTAAAACACTTACTCTAGTTCAAACAGGAATTCATTTGGGGAAGTTCTATGGCTTGTGTTATGTGGTTAGACTAGATCAGGGGTCGGCAACCTTTCAGAAGTGGTGTGCCGAGTCTTCATTTATTCACTCTAATTTAAGGTTTCGCGTGCCAGTAATACATTTTAATGTTTTTAGAAGGTCTCTTTCTATAAGTCTATAATATATAACTAAACTATTGTTGTATGTAAAGTAAATAAGGTTTTTAAAATGTTTAAGAAGCTTCATTTAAAATTAAATTAAAATGCAGAGTCCCCCAGACTGGTGGCCAGGACCCGGGCAGTGTGAGTGCCACTGAAAATCAGCTCGCGTGCCGCATTCGGCACGCGTGCCATAGGTTGCCTACCCCCGGACTAGATTATCACAATGGCCCTTCTTGCTTTATAATCTATGAAAACTTTTGGCTTGTGCTGTACTGAAAGTGATAGCAAGGGCACATTTAAATGATGAGTGTTTTTTCTTTTTACGGAAACAAGGATTTGTTGTTAATGAATGAAGTGGCAAAGTGCAGAAATGTGCCTAAGGTAGCTGGAGGCAGCTAGCGAACAAGTAAGAACTCAGAATCAGATTTAGTGGCTATAAAAGCTTTTTGGTGCAGTTAATGATGTAACTGTCCTGTCAGACCAAAATAAAAGTCTGACAGTTTCATTAAAGAGCTACATTTCACTTTTTAAAAGAAAAGGAACATTTAGTACCCTGCGAGATTTAAATGTTCTGACATGAAAAAAGGGTACAAACCTTGTAAAAATGACATTTAATTTGGTACATTTCTCTAAATTCTAAAAGACTTTACTGACTGAGTCATCTCATATAGATCAAGAATTCTCAAACTTTGTTTATAGGGTGTGTCACATTTACAGGGCTAACTGCACCTTTGTCTCTTTCTTAGTCTATTAGTGCACCCCCAAATGTGTCAGGCTTTGTGACTTTACCTCTCCTGGGGTGGAATCAGTTTTCCTAGCCTTAGACTAGGCTACAATAACTTAGACATCAACAATGTTTACCCAGCAGGGGTGACTGGGTTCAAGAGTCTGTAACCAGTGGTGAAGATAGTGACCGAACAGCCTTCTTAAAACCAGTATTGTTTATTGTAGGAACAAAGCATTTGGAGAAATGGGGTTGTAAAACAGTGTACATGCATGTTTACCTTATCAAAAGTCTTACTATCCCCTGATGGTAAGCTAGGCAGGCCTAACTTCTTCAGACACTCCAGCACCATCCTTTGTGTCAATGTGGTCCCTCCGAACAACTACTTCCTCTCTTGAGAGAGAGATCCTTTTAACAGAGCCAGCATTCCTTTGTTCTTGTCAGTTCCTGAACTTTGGCTCAGCTTGTCAAAACCAGTTCTGTAAATTGGCCAGAGCCAAGAGGAAGAGTCTTCACAGCTAATGGTTTAGGCAGTCTCTTATCAACCTTTAATATTGACTGAGGAGTGGTTTATGCTAAGCCATTGTTTTCTTCCTCTTTGATTTTCCTTGCAGCTTTCTATTAAACACATGTACTGTATTTATACAGCACACATGCCAATAACAAGGTCAATATACAGTATTCATAAATTATTGCAGCCCACTTCATCATCCATTCACAATCATATTGATCTTTGTAGCAATTTCAGCAATAAGTAATTGCATACAAGAGGGAGAGAAAGTTCTAGAGCTGAGAAGCTCTTATAAGTCGATGCCCTGCCTGCAAGCCTCTACAATTTCAATTGGGGATGTTCAAGCTTGAGCTCTACTACTGATCACAACTGTGGTGCTTCTTCTATGTTGGGAGGAAAAGAAGTCCCTCAGATAAATTTTCATGGCTTTATAAGTTAAAACTTAGATTCTACCCATACATTAATAGGAAGCCATTGCAGATTACCAGGGAAAGCATTGTGTGCTTAACAATTAGGCAGCATCACTGTGCATTTGTTTGATAGATAGATAGATAGATAGATAGATAGATAGATAGATAGATAGATAGATAGATAGATAGATAGATAGATAGATAGAAATGTAGTGTGTCATATATTCTTCCCCAAAAGCCACAGATTAAAGAAAATCTTCTATTGGGTGTTTCTGATCATTACTACGGTCACTAAGAACAATATTTTCTTATGACTGGCTAACATGATATCCATTAGTATACATAGACCATTTAGTAGCATGTTTCTGTGGATTACAGCCCTTAACACACCTTTCTTTTAACTGCATAGAGGACCACAAAGTCCCTGGTTAGACCTGGGTGAACTTTTTTACATCTACTGGTGTGTGTGTATGTGTTTTAAATGGCCTTTTTGGAATCCTCCACCCCATGTTTATTTTTCTTTCTTGAAAATATTTACCATTTTCTGACCATTCCTGCATATGATCTTCCAAAAATAGCATACTCCTCTCACTAAATAAATCAATAAATCATAACTTATTATGGCCACCATCTTGTCTCACACACCAGGGATTGAACTGAGAACATTCAGAGCTAAAAGCATAAACAGCTATAGAAATAAAAACCAGGCTTTATACCTGGGGCCAGGCCCATTGAGAGAAATTTGGGGCCCTGGTACATTATTTTCACTGGGGCTATACCCCCTCCCATTTCACTGTATTTATACAGACATTAGAGTTGTTTTTGGCCCTAGTACAATTGTCCCTCCTTATTCCCCATTTTGTCAGTGCTGGCTAGGGTGGTAGCAGTTTCACATCCTCTGTGGATTGGTCACAGAATGGGGGGAAATAACACACACTGACCTGTGGCTTATACACTTCCTGTAATCATGGGAAACTCATCCTGAACATGTATGACCTACCAGAGTTGAAGTCCTGGATGATCTCCCACTATGTGAAAGCTGCCATTTTCACCAGAAGCAGTGACTGAATTGTAAACTGCTTGAGCTGCTACAACTTGATCTAAAGGGCCAATGCTCTCTAGCCGGGGCTGCAAGATATTCATATCCTCTGTAGGTCAGGCAAAGAAGGGGATCTATAACACACTCAGCACTGGGTTACAAAGTCATGTCTATTTTTCAGCTGTGCTAGCAATGCAATTTAATTAAGGAAAATGCTGGAATCCAGAAGCATGACAAAAAGATGAGCATGTCATGATAGCCCAGGCTATTTCAGCTAGTTCCGGCGGTTTGTTCTAGATGGCTGATTACTAAAGGCATCAGTCTAAAATTTTGTTTTAAAAATGTAAGAATTGGTAGCTTTCTCCAGAGGAGGATAATACAGACATAAAAGCTCCTTTGCTACATTGTATAAATGATTATCAAATGATTCATTAACAGTTAGCTACTACTGGAAATCCTAAAGTAAGAATCACACTTACCATATTAAAAGAACCTTGCATAATTATCAGTTGTGACTGCAAAAAAGAACCTGAAGTAGATGAGTCTTTATTGCTCAGCTCCCAGCTTGAGGACTAGTATATCTACAATGATTAAAAAAGCATGAGTAAATCAGCCTTGCAGTAATGTCAAGAATATGTATTAGCCCAGGCAACTCACTTGATCTCAACTATAATGATCCAATGAAAAAGCTAATAACATTACTCATCCATCAGAAACAGTTAAACTCACCACCCCAGAGTGAATAAGTAAGTAAAATTTTCTTAGGTTGGACTGAAGCAATAGGAAAAAACGACATATCAAACATTATTGGAACTTTAGTTTAACATTACCTAAATGATACATTATAATATATGATTTGGGGGCAATTGCAGGATATACAACATGAGTGATAAGAAATAAGCAAATGCATAATTCAGATTGCAATCATACTTTATTTTGGCATCTGTTGCTATCCATATTATAGTCTAGACCTTTTTTCACCACTTTAATATGCTAAACAACTTATTCATTTTCTGAAGGGGAAAAAAAAAAGAACTTTCCTGTTATGGCTTCTCTTGGTCCAAGAGCTCTCCTTCTTCTTCTTTTCTTCCTTTTTGTTGTTGTTGTTGTTGTTGTTCTTAGCATATGCACAATGTGCCTCAGGTGGCACGTGATCAGGATTCATCACCGAATTTGGTCCGCTGGTTGGATCATCTGGTTGGGACAGGTACTAATGGGGAGTGCGTTGTAAATGCTGATCATGCCTCCTATTCTTTTTGTTTATTTTTAAGGACAATATTGGTTATCTTAATGGCAAACAACTTTTGGATTTAATATTTTCCTTAAAAGAGCAGTTAAAAGAGTAATATAAGAAATTACTATTACTCCAATACATTTTAATAATGTACAAAAAGATTCAAAATATATATATCCATTCCCACTTTTATGTAATTCCATCCCCAATTTCTGTGCCTGAAAGAGATAAAGGAAGAAGGGACAAATGGGAGAGAGAGAAACGATGTGAAGCTTTCTAATTAGGTATCTATCATAGTTAATCTGATTTAATATAAGGTTAAAAGGAAAAAAGATAACATAATAGTGAGTTGTCCTGACTTATCAGGTAAAATGCTTTGGACTGCTAAACTGTGCTGATGAGTTTCTGTTTTGGCTTAGTCAAATGAGTCAACGTCACTTGATAACTTGTCAGTTTGAATTTTTCCCCCCAGAAAAATGAGCATCAGGCTTAGTTTCCTCATAGATTATACTTTTATCGGTTGTTTAATTATAAATTATTTTTAAATGCATTTTTCATTTAACTCATATCCGCATATCTTTTACATTATATGATTTTTATTACCTTATTTAAAATCAGACCAATAATACACAGTTCCAAGATGCATTCAATTTGTGCATTTAATTTGGACCTCTAATTTTTCTCCTATCATAAACACTCCATATGCATTTGTCAAACAGGAAAAAAAGTCAGAATGCCAAATAATAAAACACAGGAATTTAAATAACACCATATTTCATGTCCTAATACCTGGCATTAGATTGTACATACTGAAACAAACATCTAGCTAAAGAAGAATTCACATTCTGCTCCAATGACACTTGACACAAGTTCTTTACTCTTTTAAAAAAACAGTTCGTTAAAATTACGCAAATTTAAATTGTCCCTCTTTTCATTTCCCCCCACCACTTGTTTTCTGTAGGGTTTCACAACATGCTGCCACTCACTTTAAGAAAGGAATCCACACAGATTTAAAGTTTAGTTTGTTTATAAAGGAATCATGCTGTATTTCTGCCACATGTAACATTGGGGAGAGACATATTTCCAAATCCTTACTCTTGTAAGATTTTACGTTTTTTCCAGTTATGCTATTATCTTTAGTTCACTTACTGCACTGAAAGTTACCTTGGTAGTGAGAGCTTGAGAAACACACATATAGAAATCCCAAGTACAGCCAACAAAACAAAACTGATATTTTGTAAAGGAAACTTACCCCATGGCCCCTACATGCACAGAACAAACCCTCTTTTCTCTTAAAAAAATTACTTTAGATTATAAAATAAGCAAATATCATAAAACAATCTGCTCTCAGTGATATTGGTGCAAAGCCGGAGTAACTGGAGAGGAAGGATGATGAAGTGATGAGGGTGCTAGCCTGGGACTCAGGATATCTGGCTGCAAGTTGTTGCTTCACCACACTTAGTTTTTCTGTCAGCTCTCCAAACATAAAAGGGGATAATATCACTTCCTGTCTCACGGGGGTGTTGTGAGAATAAATACATCAAATGATTGAGAGTTGCTCAGATATTATGGAATTGAGGTCTATATAAGTACTTAAGATAGCGCTCAATTGACTATAGATTTACAACTGTGAAGCAAAGATCAGAATATAGGTCATTAATGGCCAAACCCAGCCAGCACCCATGCGAGTACCTCTACTCATTCAAAAGAGACAAGGTGGGTGAGGTAATACATTTTACTGGACCAACTTCTGTTGGCTAAAGAGACGAGCTTTCGAGCTACACAAAGCTCTTCTTCAGATCTCAAAAGATGGTCTCTTCCACCAACACAAGTTGGTCCAGTAAAAGATATTCCCTCACCCATCCTGTTTCTTTAATATCCTGGGACCAACACAGCTACAACAACTCTACTCATACAAGCTGTTCTATTGATTTCAATGGAACTACTTGTATGACTCCGGTTATAGACTTATTTGCAAGGTCAGACCCTATAGATGTGATTTTCTTTTAAATATAGCTTGTGCTATTCACCCAACAAACATAACAGTAGAAAAGAATTACTGTCCACGTGAAAGAACCCATACATGTGTACACTTGATTCATTCTCTCAAGTCATCGTTTTCTGCAGGCTATATCTCAGATGTGTCATGCAAGACTATATATTTTATAGGCAGACCCACAAATCTTACCAGCCTGTCAGCAGAGATACAAGTCAGAAAGTTTCTCTGGGGCTATACAAGTGCCCCAAATGCACAGCAAGTTCTGCATGCCTGACTCCTGGAACGCAACAAAGGAAGTATTCATGTGCTTCCTTATTCAGAGCACAGAGAACAAAGAAAGACAGAGAAAGAGGCCCTGGAATTTAAAATGAGCTAGCTGCCTTATTAATGGAAATAGAAATATCAATTATTTTTCCCAACCTGTAGAAAGTTTTACGACTTCCTATACTTTCAGTGATAAAATCAGTTATGTTATATGTATGTGTATATACTTAACAAAGAGACACTCATCTCTCCACAGTTAATTTTGCAATCAGCCATCCATTATAGAAGCACATTTTTCAGTTTTTTTTACTTAAGTTAATAAAGAGAGAAGCTTGTGTTTCTTCTGTCTAAGCTTAACAGACCAAACATTTTATGTTTTAAAATGTTGTTGCACATGACAAATACAAATAATTTTAAAACATATGGCCAAGACCTTGGTCTTTCAATGATTACATAATCAAAATTAGATATATAACTTAATGGAGATTTGTCAAACTCATTGATATAAATCTAGACATTCTGTTTTATATATATTAATTGTGAATGAATATATACATATAGTTCTGAAGTCTCTTTAAAAAGAGAGAAAAATGTTATCTTGCTATGCTGGTACTGTTGTTATTTATGTATTTGTTTTCTGGACTTTTTAAGAAAAGTTTATTTAGATATTTTAAATTTCTTCAAACACAAAAAAAATCTCTCTTTCTTTGACATTAAAATAAGAGCGGTACTGGTACCAAAGCAGATGACAGAAACTTTGATAGCAGTTTAAGAAGAGAAAGAATTGTGTGACATTCCAACTTTTAAGAAATCTGTTTGTCCACTGATGATTGTGTTCATGTCAGTGTGACAGAACAGAATATGTTTGTATCAAATTGTGAGCTCCATTTTGTATTAGGAAGTCCATTTTGTATGATGCGCTGAACTTACTTGCCTGAGGGTAGCCTATTGAATTGCATTCCAGATAGCTGCTCTGCCCAGGAAAGGGGCTTGAAACCTCATTGAAGAAATATAACAGAAAAGCCACACTACACTCTGGGAATATCAGCTTTTAATTATTCAACTACTGGCCCATTCCCATGGAACAATTTTTTTTTTGTTCTGTTGTTTTTGTTTTTTTTTTACTCAGGGGACCTGCAGGCTGGGCTGGGGAGAGGGTGGGGGAAGGGATGGGAGCAACATGGCCGTTGGAAGGAGTTGGAATATTCCTGTAGAGCACATGGCAAGGAGACAGAGACTCTATTTGAGAAAAGGATGCTGCTCTGAGTCAGGGGGAGGGACCATTGGTACATATAAGCAGGATGTTCAGGAGAGAGAGGGGAGCAGGGACTCTGCCCAGCCTGAAAATGCTGATAAACCTCAGACTCTCAGAAGGGGTCAGATCAAACTAGGGGTGAGATCATAGAACCGTAGCTCTCTAGTGCTTTTTAGAGTGAAGATACTGAGTAAAAAAAAAAAATCCTTTGCTAAGTCTGTGTTCCTTGCTTTGCTACAGTGATGTCCCTGAAGGGGTTAAATTAGAAACCCAGACTTGGAAGCACAAGTGATGTAGCGATTGATTGCCTCTAGAGTGGTGTACAGGCAGAGAGCTACTGGGCGAGGTTGTCACTGTCAGTATTTGGCATTTATAGTCTATAGAAGTTTACATTTTCAAAGCATTAAGTAATTAATCACCACAGCATGCCTGTGAAGTAGGTGAGTAAGAAAGAGAAAACATTTCTGCAGTTGAGAGACATGCCACCTAGTAGAGAAAGGGATCAAACTTCAGCCGCACTGGCCACTTTTTCTTATGAAGAACGTACAGTACTGCCAGTTGATTCTTTATTATGTGCATTGTTTGCTTTAAGGGGAAAGATATTCACCTTTTTCTCTAAAATGACAAATACAAAAATAAATGATAAACGTACTGCTAAATGATTAGAATACATGTGGACTAAGAATGAGAATAAGACTCCATTCATATTTTCTTTCATAGGCTTTGTGTTATCCTTCTTAGGCCTGGTCTACACTACAAACATAGGTTGATGTAAGTCACCTTGCATCAACATATGTGTGCATGTGTCTACATTAAAATTTGTCCCTGTGCAATGTAAGCACCCTATTACAGTGATGTAATAAAACAATGTCCCCAAATAGTATAGAGCAGGGGTAGGCAACCTATGGCACTCGTGCCGAAGGCGGCACGCGAGCTGATTTTCAGTGGCACTCACACTGCCCGGGTCCTGGCCACCGGTCCAGGGGGCTCTGCATTTTAATTTAATTTTAAATGAAGCTGCTTAAACATTTTAAAAACCTTATTTACTTTACATACAATAGTTTAGTTATATATTATAGACTGATAGAAAGAGACCTTCTAAAAACGTTAAAATGTATGACTGGCACGCGAAACCTTAAATTAGAGTGAATAAATGAAGACTCGGCACACCACTTCTGAAAGGTTGCCGACCCCTGGTATAGAGCCATAGTTGACCTACTGAGGTCAATGCAGTGCGAGATTGGACACTGCATGACCTGTGTCAACACTAAAAGTCCTCCAGCAGGTGTACCATAATGCCCTAGTCCCTGCAAGAGTGTCTGCATTGATCTCTATTTTAAACTTCACTGTCCATGGGTAAGAGAGAGAAAAGAAGCCACCCTCCTTCCCCCCTCCCCTGCCTTGAATGTCCCCTGTGTGTTTTTGAAATGCCTGTTCCTGATTGCCGAACATGGCAAGCATGCCTAATAGCTCACCCTTGTTGTGTGCAACTGCCCAACCGACAGTGCTTACTTTGTAATGAAAGAGGTGCCAGGGCTGAAGCAATTTTTTTACATTTGCAACTGATGCCCCAAGCCCAGAAGTGCTGGGGCTATGAACTGCCAAGCCTAAAGGTGCCGGGGATCAGCTCAGGCAAACTCTGGCACAAATTAAGCACTACCAACCAACCATCCTGGCTCCATGCAGTAAACCTGTTCATGTCTCATCTTGAATACTGTGTGCAGATGTGGTCGTCCCATCTCAAAAAAGATATATTGGAATTGGAAAAGGTTCAGAAAAGGGCAACAAAAATGAGTAGGGGTATGGAACAGCTTCCGTATGAGGAGAGATTGATAAGACTGGGACTTTTCAGCTTGGAAAAGAGATGGCTAAGGGGAGATAGGATTAAAGTCTATAAAATCATGACTGGTGTAGAGAAAGTAAATAAGGAAGTGTTGTTTACTACTTCTCATAACACAAGAACTACGGATCACCAAATGAAATTAATAGGCAGCAGGTTTAAAACAAATAAAAAGAAATATTTCTTCACACAACACACCCTGTGGAACTCCTTGCCAGAGGATGTTGTGAAGGCCAAGACCATAATAGGGTTAAAAAAAGAACTAGATAAATTCATGGAGGATAGGTCCATTAATGTCTATTAGCCAGGATGGGCAGGAATGGCGTCCCTAGCCTCTGTTTGCCAGAGGCTGGGAATTAGTGACAGGGGATGTATCACTTGATGATTACCTGTTCTTTTGATTCACTCTGAGGCACCTGGCTCTGGCCACAGTCAGAAGACAGGATACTGGGCTAGATGGACCTTTGGTCTGACCCAGTAGGGCCATTCTTATGTTCTTAGTAGGACAAGGAGAGGGAGATGCACTAGGATTTGCCCCTTGGGTCAAGATTGACAAGGTACCTCTCAGCATCCAGCAATACCTCTCCTTTAGAAAGGGTTACAGCAACAACCACCACCATCTATGTTTTTCACATGATATATAATCTTTCTTTCAGTGCACATGATCAGACGGAATGAGACAGTGAAACAGTTAAATAAACGCATAGTTCCCAAGGAGTAGAGTTGAGGTGCATATGATCTAACTTAATGTGCCTCACAGAAACTAGAAATTGGATTAATATTGCTTGTTCATGCTTGAAGCACAGAAAATTGCTCAAAGGCAGATGGAGAGGGAGCTAAAAATATAAAAATAACATTCCCAGCAGAAATGAAGATTTTCACAGTTCAAATTGGTTTGTTCTAGAATATAAGTCTCAAGACCCCATAGTAAATAAGTTACAAATAGGAAATTTAAGAATATTATATAGCTTGAACATGTTGCTGAATATAAAGAACCTGGAAATATGAATACAGAACAATATAATCATACAGGTTATTTGGAAATACTTGAAAATCAGACATTCAAAGAATATACATTAGCTATATACGTATACTGTTAATTATCTGTATTTTCCCCTGGTGTTACTTATATTTTTATTGCTTTACTAATCCCAGAGTGGGACAGAGAGAGAGAGAGACAGAGAGATTTGTTAACATTTCAACAGCACTGGAACTCAATGGAGCTTGTAACATTTTATGACATATGTCCTGTGGATATTTAAATTGAGTAAGATTCTTCTAACCGCAGTTTCTTTGCACCAATTGGTGAAAAGCTTAGTTCCCTAATTACTGTAATTGCAGTACCTACAAATAATAGTCCAATTCATCTGTAGATAACAGGGTAGGTGATCAGAGTAATTACAAATAAAGTGGAGACCACAAACATACAACATTCCCGATATGTTATTTACTGGTGTGACAGGATGTGACAGCCATATACATTAATGCACACTAAATACAGTCTATTTAACACTGATTTTATAATCATCAGCGAATCATATAAATGTTGTATTGGAAGGGACTTTGAGAAATTATGAAGTCCGGTCCCCCATGCTGAGGCAGGATGAAGTATACCTACATTATCCCTCACAAGTGTCTATCCAACCTTTTCTTAATAACTTCCAATGGTGGGGATTCCACAATCTCCCTTGGAAGCTTAAGTTCTGGAATAACTACCCTTATAGTTAGAAGAGTTTTACTAATATCTAACTAATTTTGATGTGGACATAGCGGCAAAATGAGAACAGGGCTAAATACTGGTACCTGGGGAATACTGGCTAATCAGCACCCCTCTGCCCCAGCTGGCCAGTGGGTGCCAGACACTCCCATGGTAGGTGCTACATATTGTCCCTTGGCAAGTGCCTCCCTCCTTTGCTACTGTGACTGGCCTCTTTCCCTGCCGTTCCCATCAATTTCCCCCTCCCGTTGATTCAGGCAGGTGATATTTCTTGTCCTTCAGTGGATGTGGACAACAATTGGTCACAGTCCTTACTATATCTAAAGACTGGTATCGGGTCCCCACTCAGTCTTCATTTTGCAAGACTAAACGTCCCCGGTTTTGTTAACCTTTCCTCACAGATCAGGTTTTTCTAAACCTTTTATCATTTTCGTTACACTCCTCTGGACTTTCTTCAATTTATCCACATCTTTCCTAAAGTGTGGCACCCAGAATTGGACGCAGTTCTCCAGCTGAGGCTTCACCAGTCCCGACTAGCTTGGGACAATTGTCTCCCATGTCTTATATAAGACAGTCCTGTTAATACAGCCCAGAATATATTGGACTTTTTTTCTCAACTGCACATGGTTGGGTCATATTAAATTTGTGATCCACTATAATCCCTAGATCTTTTCAGCAGTGCTACCACTTATCCAGTTACTCACCATTTTGTATTTGTGCTTTTGATTTTTCCTATTTTTCCTTCTTAAGTGTATTTGTCTTTATTGAATTTCATCTTGTTGATTTCAATCAAATCTCCAGTTTGTCAAGGTCATTTTGAACTCTAATCCTGTCTTCCAAAGTTTTTGGAACCCATCCGAGCTTGGTGTCATCTGCACATTTTATAAGCATGCTTCCCACTCCATTATCCAAGTCATTAGTGAAAATATTGAATAGTGCTGGTCCCAGGACTGAACCCTGCAGGACCCCACTAGCTGCATCCTCTCAGGTTGAATGTGAATCATTGAGTGCTGCCTTTCAACCAGTTTTGCACCCATCTTATAATAGTTTCATCTAGACCACATTTCCCTAGTTTACTTATGAGAATGTCAAGTGGACTGTGTCCAAAGCTTTACTAAAAACAAGAACTGCCTTCTGCTTCCTCCCTATTCATTTGGCCAGTTACTCTGTCAAAGAAGAAAATTATGCTGGTTTGGTATGATTTGTTCTTGACAAATCCATGCTGGCCATTTCTTATGAACCTATTATCCTCTAGGTGCTTACAAATTGATTGTTTAATAATTGTCTCACTAACTTTCCAGGTATCAAAGTTAGGCTGACAGGTCTATAATTGCCTGGGTCCTCTTAGTTCCCCTTTTAAAAGATAGGTACAATGTTTCTCTTCGCCGGTCCTCTGGGACCTCACTGCATTGTATTCATCCTTTCAGTGCTTTGCTTTATTCTTCTAGTAAATTTAGTAACAGTAGTGTGCCAATAATGCCCATGTTGTGCGAGGCCCTGTGCACACACAGGAAGACCGATGTGAATGCAGTTGTTGTGAAAGGTACCTCTTTGGTAGATCTGGAGATTCAAGTCAAGTATTTGTCCTAGTGAAAATATGTATATTAACAAATAACTGACTTGAATCTCCAGCTCTATCAATGGGGGACCTTTCACAAGCATTGCACATATAGAAACATGGAATGGAGCAGCGCAGTCTTCTGCACAGTGACTTGGAGAGTCCACATCTATGGATCATAGAGTGGTTCAGCCTCTAAGTTAACTCAGTCCATAGACTCTCTGCACAGAGTGCCTACAAGCCTAATGATTAGTACCAATTGTGAAAATGTTATCTTTGTGATTTCCTCTCTAGCTCTCATCCTCATTCACTCTTTATCAATCTACTCTCAGGGCAGGTCTACCCTACAGCCTAATTCAGTAAAACGTATGTCGCTCAGGGGTGTAACTTCTGCCCTGCGTGACACAAGTTTCGCACTATCCATACCAGCTCTATGTCGATGGGAGATGCTGTCCCGCTGACGTAGCTTTCACTTCTCACCAAGGTGGAGTAATTATGACGATAGGAGAGTGCTCTCCTGTCGGCATAGTGCCTCTTCACCAGACGTGCTACAGTACAGCTTCGCCGATGCAGCACTGTAGTATATACTTGCCCTCAGTTCTTTGTCTCCCTTCTTGCATCTTCTTTCTCCCTCACCTTACATCCAATACCTATGGTGCAGAGGTGAGTACAAGCATGCACACTGGTCCCCAATCTTAATATTGGGTGGTATCTACCTGTAAATCATGGCAGAGCAGCTTTGCTGCCTATAAGTTCACAGTATGGAGAAGAACCATCAGATGATCTGCAGGGAAGGCCAATATCTACAGAGGCAGAGGATATAGTGTGATCATACTAGTCACATTAAATTTCAGATGTGATAGGTACTGTTGTGAGTCTGCACAAGTCATCAGGAGGATAGGCCAAGAAAGTAGCCTGTTTTCATATGTCCTATTGCCTCCTAATGTATCTAGTATAGATTTTACTGTTTCCAGACCTAAAAGGTATCTATCCATGTATGTGTATGCCTATCCATCCATCCAATGATCATTTCCATGATATTATTCTACCATCCAGACAAAAAATATGTGGATGAATAAAACAGATCAGCAATTCTAAATTAAAGCAAATCAAACAACAAGATTTTAACTTGATCGTCGTCCTTTTTAACATTATAGTTTGCTTGTGAATACTTCCGCCTTTCTAAGTAGAAGCAGGTAGCAGGTGTTTCTCATACAACAAATGATGCATGAAGAATGAGCATGAATAGTTAATCAAGGCAAGAATATTCAGAGAAAATTGAAAAGACCCAAGCAGTTGTTCTCTGAAATTGAAAATATGTTCGTAATATTTTAATTAAAGAAGAAAATAAAACAATTTAAGGACTTCTAAAACAGTGAGGCTTCAATTTTGTATATGGGAAACATAATCTGAGGCCAACTGGATCAGCTTTTCTTAATAACAACAAAGAATCTTAGCTGTTACATATCACTGTAGAGATTAGGCAGCAAAGTTTCTTTCTTTTATTTGAAAGAATAGCAGATCCTTTCAGAGAGGATCAAGTAATAAGCTCCTGAAGCAAGGAGAACTTTGGGCCCTGTGAACTCGAATCTTACTTTTATTTAATTTTTATTGAATTTCTAACTCTTTTCTTTTTGAGAGTAGTCTTAAAAATACAACCCAGTCCCTAGTAAAGAGTAAGAGTCTGGTCTCAACACCCGACCTGCTCTAACCCTCCCTCTCCTCTCCTCTCCCCCATCCCACCCCCCACATACTCCATTTATGTAAAATGAGCCAAGTAAGTTTGGGGTATTTCCCAAGAAATCCTTTTGCTGACATTTCTGCAAAGTCCTTAGCTAGTTCCACAGGGCTATAAATAATGGTGGCAGAAATTGGGTATGTTTGAAAGAGGTTACAGTGTCCAATCCTGTCTGATTGTAGAACTGAGCTGCCTGCTGCTCACTCACACAGCTGCAATGTGGACCTTGCTGTTGCTTCAAGGAAGACAAATGCTGCTAAAAGAACATTTCCTACATAACTCCCACGTCATCCAGTTGCTCCTGCAGCGTGCGAGGATCGGAAGGAATGGAGGAAGAGTCAAACCGGTGCTGTACAGAGTAGAGTATTGTAGCCTTTGTAGATTTCTTCTCTCTCTGCCAATTTTTGCCAACCCAATCACAGCCTGCATTTTGAAGAGTCAGCTTCCTTGTGTTTCCTTCTCAATCCCATGTTTCAGTTCCCGTGTTTCCTTCTCAGTCCCCACCTCTAGTCTAACTTTCCACGCCAGGTAGAAGAGACTGCTAGAAATCAGAGGAGACCCACTACTCCGACCACCTTCCCCACAAATCAGGTTTGACTTGCCCACTTCAATAACCAAAGGGTAGCCATTCCTCAAGCAGTCACCCTGCCCAACACCAGAGGTTGTCTGTTCCACACCCAGTTAACAATTTCAAAGGCAGAGGCCACAGGATGCCCAGCCTTCAATGGGTACAGAACTGCTGTGCAGAACAGCAATCAAGTAGGTGAGCCACTTGGAGTAGGTGATGGAGTTGGGGAAAGAATGATGGTTTGAGAAGGTGGACAGATTGATGTATTTGTGTGTGTGTGTGAGAGAGAGAAAGGAACGAGATTTATTTGGAAAAGGGAAGAGTATGGAACTGATGCAGTCTTCTGCGTTAAAAGAGTATTTTACCCTGGGAATGTCAACATGTATGAGGGATCCCATTCTTAAAATTTTAGCAGTGCATCACTTGGATTAAGTGAGCAAGATTTCTCTAGTGACATTTTAAACAAAAACATGAATTCCTTATGTGAGAACACAAGCTCAATAGAGCTACACCAGCTTATACCAACCAAGGATCTGGTCCTTACTGTTTAGATCAGGGATCGACAACCTTTGGCACACGGCCTGTCAGGGAAATCCACTGGTGGGCCGGGATGGTTTGTTGACCTGCAGCGTCTGCAGATTCAGCCGATCGCAGCTCCCACTGGCCGCGGTTTGCTGTTCCAGGCCAATGGGGGCTGTGGGAAGCAGCAGCCAGCACATCCCTTGGCCAGCGCCACTTCCCGCAGCCCTGATTGTCCTGGAATGGCGAACCGCGGCCAGTGGGAGCTGCAATCGGCTGAACCTGCAGATGTTGCAGGTAAACAAACTGGCCTGGCCTCCCAGCGGATTTCCCTGACGGGCCACGTGCCAAAGGTTGCCGATCCCTGGTTTAGCTACTAAACCAATAGGCACAATAGAAATACACAAAATAGATAAACCAACTCTTTAAAGAAATCTTCTCTACTAAAATTACTACTAACTAAAATTAATTGATGCTTAAGGTGTCATGAGTCAATTAAAAATAACCTCTAAAAAAAAAGAACATTTGGAAGGTGCAATCCATGTCAGTCAACATTTGCATTATTGATGTATTACAACTTGCTATCACTTGGTAAGGAAAGCTCCCGTTTCACATGACTTCCTCCTATGAGATGTGAGATATTGAACATTTCCCATTGTTTGTGAGGGCACATGGCTGAAAAAATCAAGAGAAAGTTTACATTGAAAAGAAACCTCATGCTCTACTTTTTGTCTCTGTGAGTATAAGAATTGTCCAGAATTGGTTCAAACAGCCATTTATTTCTTCTTTTGCAAATATTTTATGCAAGTTTAAAATGTTCATTCTTCACCCTGCTTCCTTCCATCTGTCTAGTGAGCATGTCACATTCTAGCCACAGTAATAAAACCTCACCCTAATCTGTATCCTGGACAGAACACTTATGAATAGCCGTCTCTGACAGGAGTGTGGATGGAGTTGGAAGATAGAGATGCACCCCCTATATGTGGTGCATTTTGCACATCACTAAATCCAGATCTCACACTCACTTCTAGGTTACCACTAAATACAAGATTATGTCTGTTGCCTTTGTAGTACAGAAGGGAGGGAGCAGGCATAAAGACCGTCTCTCCTCTTAATCTTGCATATGAGTTGGGTATATTAAAAGCCCTCTGATGTTGCAGGCCAGGAACAGAACCTGGATCTCCTGACTCCCAGCCTAGTTCTCTGTCCACAAAACCCATTCTATCTCAACATTTTGAATTATTTAAATTGTGCCTCAGTTTCTTTCTGTATAACAGGGACAAATATTTATCTACCTCAAGGGGTTTTTTGAAGTCTAAATTATTTAATATTTGTGAAGTGTGATGAGATCGTATAGGAAGGCATTACAGCCCTTACTCTGAACCACTGAAATAAATGAGTTTTAAACTCACTTCAACAGATGTAGGTTGTAGATAAGCAAGACATATTATTATTATATTATCATCTTGCTCTTCTAAAAGGAATCCTGATTCATCTGAAACTATTTGAGCTTATTCATTAGGTATGAATTTTCATGTGAAGAAGTGGCTTAATGTGCTTCTCAGTACTTCCAGATATAGTTGTGCTGGAATTTCTGTGAGGAAGGTCTTCTTACTTCTCCTCAGGCTAATAATAATATGTTCAAAGATGTCAAGAAAAGAAAATTAACTGAACTTTTACAAAACTCAGAAAAAGTTCTATCTCAATTCTGTTTCAGTTGCTTACCACATATTCTGGTTGATTTTTACATTGTCCGTACTGGTTTGCTCATCTGTAATAATTTAATTATTCTTGTGTCATAGATATTTTCACACTATGCAGAGAAGTGGGAAGTTGATTCTTTTTTACTGACACATATTAAATTAAAACACTGACATTCTTCATTAAGTAGTAGTTTGAATTTCTTTAGGTTTGAAGTTTAAGTTTAAGTTAATTTAGGCTTGAGATACTTTTAAGTAGCTTTTCTGTTAAGTGTGATGAAATGAACATATGGCTATAAAAAAGAAAGATGTTATTTCAGATTTAGGAAATTTCCTTGAGCTTTCAATTTCTGTAAACAATGAATTTGTAACTAAGATATATAAAGCAATTTCCTAGAAAATATACACAGTGGTAAAGAAACTAAATAATGGCTCAGATGTACATTCTAATTTGAAATGATTATCTGTAACACCATGAAAACATAGAAAAGGTTTATTTTGTTTGGTTATAGTTTTGTTTGTTTGTTTATTTTTGGTAAGTTTAAATTACAAAATGCTATCAATTATATGTACAATAAAAACAAGCAGTCTCCCACTTGGATTTATATATCCCCATAAACATCATATACCAGATGGCTATTCAACACATTTTCTTTCAGATTTCTGGTGGGAGGAAGCAGGAGATTTGCAGAACTTTTAGACCATTTTGCTCAAGGTGTATTTTTGTCATCTTGTAGCAATATGGGGTTTGCTGACATTGATGGCAACACACCCCACAGGTTACCTGTTTGCTAAGTACTCAGAAATGTTCTAATAAATGTCAACAAAGAAAAGGCAAGCACCCATCTTACTGCTTTTGTAAGCACCTCCACTGTTCTTTCAGCATATGGCACTAAACAGATTAAGTTTGCTGGCTTCCTTTAGTGTATGCCTGAAATTATCAAGGGATAGCAAACAGTACTTTTAGTTAGGTTGAGTGTAAAGAGTCACAGTAAAATAAAATACCTATGTAAATCAAATAAAATTAAATAGTGAATTAGACATAAAAAAAGGTCCTGTCATTTCCAAGTATATTACTGCTTTTGTCCAGCAAATCTGTAACTGAAGTTTGTATGTGTATTTTTGGAGTGCTGCTGATGCATTTGTTAAATGCCATGGTCATGACATTTTTGTAAGATGTCTGGAAACTTTAAAACAGTATTGTCACCATTGGGATTTAATTGTCTGGGTATACCGCAAGAAGGACAGGAGACTTGTTATGGGTTTTAATCAGGCCGCAACTTTATTATATAGATGTCTGGGACTATCTGGCAGATAAAGTGTACAGTGCAGGCAAATCAATGCTTATTCAAATCAAATCTCTGGGGCTTCCACCAGCCCCCCTTTGTTTCCATCCAGGTCCTCCAGCCGACCCATGCCATGGACCTTACCATCAACCAGCCTCGTAAAAGGGTTAAGGAGGGCTATGAGAACGGGGGGGAGGGGAGGTTGGCTCCCTGCCGTACCAATCATAAGAGTCCCAAATCCCCTCCCCCATTCTGTTCCATTATCCAGTACCTCTTTTAAGTCCTTTACCAGGCCATTTATCTGGTCACTGGCTGCCCTCCCTATGGACTGAACATCCGCCACAAGGAGGCACCAGCAATTTGCTTGGCTGCCTCCCCCACAACCCCGCCAGGTTCCCAGACATCGCCAAATGGCCTGTTGCCTAGCAGCCCTACTGGGGAGAAATAACCCATTGTCCCATGTGTGATCATCAAGGGGCACCAGCAGCTGCATTGTCCTTGACCCGGTACTGCAACAACCGCCCTCCACGGAGGGCTGCATAGGCGACCCATTCTCTCCTGGAATTGACAAGACTTCTTAAAAGAAAACAAAATAAACAACTTGTAAGCTGGAGCCAAAAGTCTCCATTACGCTGACCACATCACATTCCGAGGTTCCAGAGAGCCAGCGGCATCTGCTCGGGTTCACTGCTAGCCCCTGGTGCAAGCTTACGAAATCTGTCAAACTGGAAACGAGACAAGGCGTCTGCTATGCCTTTATCCATGCCCGGCACGTGCTTTGAAGAAAAACAGATGTTGAAGAAAAACAGAAGTTGGTAAGGACATTGTAGAACAAACACCCTTACCAACTTCATAACCCTGTCTGATCTGGAAGTTTGGTGATTGATAACCTGTACCACTTCTATGTTGTCGCCCCAGAAGCACAACCTTTTATTAGCCAGCTCCAATCCCCAAATCACCACCGCAACTAAAATGGGGAAAAATTCCAAGAAGGTCATGTCACGCACAACCCCATTTTGTGTCCAGGCAGCGGGCCATTTTTGTGCACGCCATTTGCCTTGATAAAATACCCCAAAAAACTGCACCCCCTGCCGCATCGAGTGGATTTTTAACCCCCTTTGTAATAACCATTCCTCCCTCCACAATGATACCCCATTAAATCGAATCAGAAATCTTTCCCACACCCCCAAGTCTTCCTTCATCTCTCTAGTGACTCGTATGTAATGGTGTGGCCTGGCTATGCCTGCTGTTGCCACTGCCAGCCAGGCACAAAACACTCGCCCCGGAGCAATAACCCTGCAAGCAAAGTTCAGGTGCCCCAAAATAGATTTCAGTTCCTGCAGCCTGAGGTTTTTTTTAGCCCCCAGTGCTCTCTGGAGCAACCCCGATAGCTCCTGAAGCTTATCCTGAGGAAGCCGAGATACTCCCTCCCTGGTGTCCAGCTCAATGCCCAGGTAGGTCAATGTAGTGGAAGGGCCTTCTGTTTTCTCCTCTGTTAGGGGTACCTCCAGATTTTTAGCCAGTGTGTCCATCCAACAGATGAACACACTCATTTGACCCAGCTCGCCCTGCAAACAAAAAATCATCCAAATAATGTAGTATTTGGTTTAGTCCCACTGACTGCACCACTGCCCAGTGCAACATTGTACTGAAATTCTCAAACGCTGCACAAGACACTGAACAGCCCATGGGCATAGCCTTGTTGAAATAAAATTGCCCCTCAAAACAGAAACCAAACAGGTCAAAGTCCAATGGGTGCACTGGCAATAGTCAGAAAGCAGACTTGATATCACATTTAGCCATTAGTGCCCTAGGGCCACACGCCCTAACGATATGAACTGCTTCATCAATGGAGGAATAGCGTACGGAACATAGTGCCGGGTCTATTCTATCATTAACAGAGCCACCTTGCGGGTATGACAGGTGATGAATTAATCAATATGTCCCTGGGGTCTTCTTGGGGACCAACCCCAGAGCAGAAACTCTCAAATGTGCTATAGGCAATTGATTAAATGGCCCAGCTATCCTGGCCCAGCTATCCTTTAATTCTTGTGCAATCATTTTTGAACAATATGTCCCATCCCAGCTACTGACTTTAATTTTTTTGACATCAAATGAATTCCATTTCCCACAAAAGGGATCCGAAATCCTCCTTTAAATCCCTCCCACAAATATGCCCCATCTGCCCTGTTAGGGTAATCCCATAGGAGAACCCTTAACACATTTGGCCTAACTGGCATTGGAGCCCGTGCCCATTGCACCACCCCCAGCCCATTGCACCACGCCCAGCTCGTCCCCCTCCCCAGCTTGTGCTCTGTGTCCCAGACCCTGTTCCACCCGCACCAAACCTGCGGTTGACGCTTGCCCCACTCCCATTCCTGTTTCCTCCCTGTGATCTTCCCTTTCCACTCTGGCAAGAATGGACTGAATGAGTCCCAAAACATGTCTCGCAAACATGCCTGTATCTACGGGGGTTGCGAAAACAACCACCATCATTAAATGCCCAGCAAATACTATTATGTGCCTTGGGCCCCTCCTGAGCTTGCTGTGGTATGAACAAACCACTGTCTGTGTGAACTCCTGGCACCCTTGGTGTCATCCACTCCAACCACAGTGTGTGATGCGGTATGTCCCATCTTATCCCAGTTTGTGTTACTGCCCTTAATTGAAACTGCTCATCATAATTAAATCAGGACATGGCCCCAAACGTATTTGTGCCTACCCTGTCACCCTGTGCAGACCCCTCACACCTAGCTGTCTGAAGCTGCTGTAGTAAATGCAAATTAGCATGCAGCAACTGTGTAATACCATCAGTGCCCCTACTGAAAGTGCCACCCCTAGGTGAGTCTGCTCAGGGTTCTGGACCTCCCACTCCTGGGCCCAGAGTATTTACTCCTGTCCCCCTCAGGTGAACTCACTGAGTGACTGGTTGAGCTCGGTCCCTGCACCTCACTGTGGCCCCTGCAACTGCCACCCCTTGCCAGACTGGAAGGCCGGATACCACCTCTGCCACCCATCCCCCCAACCTCTGTGTGGTTCAAATCACACTCACCCCTGGGATCAGCATTACTGCCATCCCTTGTGTTCAGTGGAAGAGAACATCCTGGTTCTAGGTGACCTTGTGCCCTTTGAAAGTGCTGTAATGCTGTGGAGAAAACCTCAAAAACAACTTCACTGACCATTTGCTGCACAGTTCCGCTGACTACCCCATTAACCCACCTGCATGCGTGGACACTTCCCCTTGGTCATTTCCCTCCCTCAGTACATGAGGCTGTCCTGGGTTATGCCTTGGGCTGTTAAACACACCATCCAGGGCATTAGTAGCCCCCATACTTGTGAGCACCCCGTGCCCCTGCTGCAATACCATCTCCCTTGGGTCCCCTTCCAGCCCTTGGGCTCCATTGGGACTACCCTGTGCTGCAGCTGCTGCCTCTGCTTGTCCCCTTTCCAGCAAAGGTACAGGCACCTGAGCAGCAACCTGCTCTCTGGTACATGAAACAGTTAAATTCCCTCCCCCTCCAGGTTGATTGTTTCAGAAGTTGACTAGCCTGGGGTGCCAATTCACCCTCCCCGATTGCAGATTCCAGCCTGCCTATGGGTGGAAGTACCTGGGGCAGGGGAATGCTAGTTCCCCTTCTTTCCACTCTCCCCTTTCTGCATGATCCTGAAGCCACACTGTCTTGTGACTGCAGTAGACGCACAACTTCACTTACTAAATCACCCCCCTTGTGTCCTACTTGTAACTTGCCTCTGCCTCCCCTTTCCTGCCTCTGGAAACAGCCCCCTGTTTTCCGGAGCTCACCCTTCTCCATGGCTTCACAATCCTGTTTGCTGCTTCCCTGGAGCCATGCTAGCTTTCTCACTGAATGGAGCAAGGAGACTTGCCCCACCCAGGTTTCATACCTTTATGCACATTCCTGGGTGGGGGGGGGGGAGTGAGTCACTGCTGCAAAGCTGACCACTGAGCACCTTTTTTACAGCAGTTTCTGACTTCCTTCCTCCCCTGTCCCCCACAAAGCAGAGCTGCCCTTCCTTGGGTAAGCTTCAGACAAATTCTGCCCCACTTTAGTTGTGGTGCAGTCATTTGGCTATTTCCTATTTACAGGACAGTAACACTTCTATGGTTCTGAGCTCAGCTGAATGGCTCAGGTAGTAAGGGATATCCAAAATGCAGATCTTAAAATCACAGTCTTTACAACTGCCAGATATTTGAAAGGGACAGGGGCGCTTCTTTGAAACTGCCTGTTCCCCCATTTTTAATTTTATGAGGCTGCTGTAGGGAGTGTGACAGCCAAACATACATTTTATCCAGTTACTAAATGAGTAATATTCAGGGAATGTTCACAAAGGGTGTAAGGTCCTCCCAGAAACAAGTGCGATTCTAAAATTCACCCATTCTTCTCCATCCCCGTTACCAAAAGCCTGGTTGATGTTATAGATCTCTTATCTGGTCTACTCTTAACTTCTTCCAGAGCTCCCTGACTCCTCCTTTTCCCTCTCTTCAGTTTACCAATAGTTCAGAGTGACTAAATGAATCTTCTTCTCCAGTCACTCTGAACTGTCATCCCCTTTCTTGAGTCCTGTCCCTGGATCCCTGTGTACTGCAAAGTTCAATCACCCTTTCTTCCTATTTTTCTTTTCTGTATTCACACAGGAATTAATATTTTCTGTGTGCCACATGGAAGAATGTATTTATCTTTGGCCCTTCCTCCCAGGGATATTGTGAATAAACTCATTAATGTTCGTGAGGCACTGAGATACTACAGACACAAGCACCATAGCAAAGCACATAATTATTAAGCAATAGTCTCTGTGTATCTTTCTGTTCTTGTGCATATTCTTCCTGCAAATATGGTTGGGGTATTTGTTTGTTTTTTTCTTCTTACAACAACCCTTGCCATCATATATCAGGCATTTGAATTTAGGGATGCCTTCTAATTAATTACATTAACTACAAAAAACAATTAAAATCTGTCTTTTTGTGGAAGAGACAAAGAGTGTCCATTTTTGTAACGAAGATTATAAAGTACAAGTGAATCCACTTTCTCAGAGAGAGGATGAACGCACTATAACACTCTGTCCTAGATGCCACTGAGTAAGGACGCAACCCCATTGTTTCATGCTAAAGGATTTCATGTTAGAGCTCTATCTTGCCTTTGCCAAACTGCAGGGAAACAAAAGCTTTCTCTTCTGATAAAATAACATCTTGAGCAGCAATTAATAAGAAATTGTCTGCTTGGAATAAAAAAAAAATCTAGACATACCACTTTTTTGGCCGTTATCCTGTTTCTATGGAGAAATTACAACAGTTAAATCACAGCACGTACGGGTGGATTTGTCTATGAAGTATGTTCTTAGTATCACTTTCCTCATTCTTTTTAGTGACAAGTGGTATAAGTGGCTAAATGAAGCCAAATCAGGAATAATTTTGAGTAACAGATATGTGTTCCTTAAAATATTAATGTCACACAGCACTGTTTTGACAAGATGTATTCAGCCTTAGTGTCTGCTAAACAGCCCCTACAGCAGCTCAGGCAGGAGGAGTTGCGGGAGGTTTACCTTTTTGATGAGTACTTTATCACCTCTCCTATGATGTGTAACTTTCTCATCTGCAAATGCTACAGGCAAGTTCTCAGACTGAGAATGTTCCTGCATTTTGTGACTAAGGTGTTTTTGATGTATGACTCCATGTTAAAAATGCATTGTGTTTACTCAACCTGCCATTATGGCTTGTCCTAGCTCTATATTGTCTTGCTTTATTTACCTTACATGTATTCAGCAACCACCACTTCCCTTTCCAGACTTTTTGAAGATTAACTTGATTTTTCATAATCAGTGTGTCTTTCTTAGCTACTGATGTGGCCTCCATTACCATAGCAACTGGGCGCATCACAATTGTTAATGTTGTGATCCTCAGACTACCCCCATTGGGTAGAGAAGTATCATTATCCCTATTATTTAAATCTTTTTCTTTTAATAGATCAGGGAACTGAGTCAAAAAGAGACTAAATGACTTGCCCAAGGTCACACAGGAAATCTGTGGTGGAGCAGGGAATTAAACTTTTGAGGTAGTTACTTGCTTGTCCCTAACCACCCCTGGGAAGGATGGACCAAATCTACTTCAAGTACTGGGTGATTCCCGGAGCAAAGCCACAATCAATTACATTTTTACCCCCACAAACATTTAAAATGATTTACTTGGCAATCAGCTGGATTTGACACAATTTGTCTTTTAATTACAAAGGATCAGACTGGAACCTATCCTCACTGGTGATCACTTCTTGACTTCAGTGAGTATGTGTTGCATGAGTAAGTGTTCACCAGGGTGAATAAGGGATCCACAGTTTGCCCCTAACTAAATTTCAGAATAATGGTTCAAAACTCCTAAATGAAGTATTTTTTTCCAGATCTTATAAAATCACATAATATCTGTTTATAAGGATATCCATGCAAGTCTAGACAAATGTAACATATTATCATCAAGAGTATACTGCTGATGCTAGAAGTTATTAACAGTTACAAGCAACAGCTTGACATTCAAGATTAAAACATGTTAGATAAACTATTTCAAAAATAAAGTGTCGTGAAGCATAACTTACAACCATTTTGGAACCATGCTTCTCTCTTAAGAAGAATGTTCCACTTGCCAACTCTCATCTGTGCATTTGACCTCCCAGGTACCTAAGTTATAGTATAATATCTTACAGATAATTATCTAAACCAGCACAGAAGTCTTTATATTTCCCTGGTGTCTTTCGTCTAATGTAATCATGGTGGATTTTGCTTTACAACCCTATTTTTTTCAACATAAAAAAATAATCTGTCTCCTGCGCTGCAGCTTCTTTATTGCCTACCTGCTATTGCTCTGTGACCTGAAATCCTGAGCCTTTGAAACCACAGATATCAGATTAGAGTGCTCTGTGGTTGAAGAATAAGCAGTAGGAGCTGTCTTGTATGCAGCCAAAAGATCTGTATCAGCATATACTCACTGGTAAAACAATCTTAAAAAAAAAAAAAAGTTTTCAATTTTAGCTCATTGTCCCTTTGTTCTCTTATTGAAGGGAACTTATGTTAGCAGCTAACATTCACAAGTCTTTGAAGTGACCGATTTTCTTAAGCCAGGAGCGAAGAGGGTTTGTTGAAGGTCCATTAGTAGTTTTATGAAATCTTAGAAAAGAAATGTTGGCAAACCTTGATGCCTGTGTAGATAATTTAACAAGTTAGTATTTTTGAATTTCAGATGTTCTACAGTTAGAAAATTGGCAATTAATTATCACTAAGATTTTCCATTCAAATTCAAAATTAGATACATGCTCGATGCTCCTCCTGTGGGATGTTGGACAAGAAGCTTATCTGTGCCTCAGTTCCTCACCTGTAAAATGGAGATAATAAAGTTTTCCTACCTCATGGGATGTTGTGAGACACTCAGGCCTGGATGCACAAAAGGAGTTAAGAGCCTAAGTTCCATTTTTAGGCACATAAGTCACAGTTTCAGCCCTATTGTGATATACAATCCCCACCTTGCAGAATCCTATAGTTGCCTAAACTCACTGCTGTTAAAGTTCCCTAGGTGCCTATGTTTCGGCCTCTGGGCAGGTGCACTGCTGTCTCACATTAGATGCCAGGGCACCTTTCTTCTGCCTAAGCCCATGAGAGATACACAAAGCAACTGAGAATAGATGATACATACCTATCTTGCCAGGGCACCCTATCTGGTAGCTGGAAACAGGAGCATCCCATGGTTGTTCCTGTGTTTTTTGTTTTTTTAGCTGCCTAATAGTTGGGCATTGTACCATTGAGTGTCACAATGCCTAACACCTTTTGTGCATCTAACCCTCAGATATATGGTAATGGGGACCATATAAGTACCGTAGATAGATAGGTGTTTCCTTGGATTTTGATGGGGTTTGCTTTGGAAATCTATCATCTTTGTTTACAAGTTTTTCAATCAATGGGAACACTAAATCTGTGTTTATGTTCTGTTAATATCATAAGAACATAAGAACGGCCATATTTTGTCAGACCAATGGTCCATCTAGTCCATTATCCTGTCTTCCGATAGTGGCCAATGCCAGGTGCTTCAGAGGGAATGAACCAAACAGGCAATCATCGAGTAATTCATCCCCATTCATCCACTCCCAACTTTGCACAAAGGCTGGTGACACTCAGAGAATGGTGTTGCATCCCTCGCCATCCTGGCTAATAGCCATTGATAGATGTATCGTCCATGGACTTACCTAATTTTTTTAAACTCTCTTATAGTTTTGGCCTTCACATGAGGAACACAGTGCAGAGGTGGGGGATGGGTGGGTGGAGATACTTGTCTTGAATTTGAGCGATTTATTTATAGATGAGTTTGGTGGCAGCACATATTATTAAGGCTCCCTGAGACATACCATTATAAGACTCCATATTTAATTGCTTATAACTTTGCCAACCTTTTACTATGTGGGCTGAAATTTTCCATGCTGGGTGTCTGCCATAGACTGAATTATTCTGAAAAAAATTCAGCCAAACCAGTTCAATCATTTCCACGAACAACGGTAGGAGAAGATATGTTGTTTTGCCCATGTTAACAAAATTCTGAAGTCATTTTCTTTGGAGTCCTCTAGCAACCCCACTCCTTGGAGCAGAGGTTTGAAATTTTGCAGTGTGGTGGGTTTTGTACCGGGAATGTACCTTTTGCAATCTCCATGAAAATCCACCCAAATTTGACCATGTTATAAGCCTCTTTAAAAAATTGCAGTTTGCATTAGTAGAGACTTAGATTTTAGCAACTAAAATCTTTGAAGATTCCATCTGCACTAATCATGCTCCATCTCCTCACAACTCCTAGCACCCTCCCCACAGAGCAATTTAGCGTCCCCTCACACCTATGACCTTAATTTGCCCCCCACCCCTGGAGAAGTCTCTAATTACATGATCAAATACTCTCTCTTTCAAAGATCCCTGCCTCATTCAGTACACAGAATGGATGGGGCGCACTTAATAAGAAATGGGTAAATAATTTATTTTATCCTTGTTGTTCAATGTGTGGCCCCAGGCTTTACTTACTGCACATTATTCAAAACTTGAAGACAGAATAAATAATTTTGCATAAGGCTCATCTAAGTACTTCACCGACAAATGAATTTATCTACACAACATCCCTCTGAGCTGAGGGAGTAGTATTATCCACACTTGATGATGGGAATTTGAGGCACGGAGATTAAGATCAAAACTGTCCACTGGAGTTTGGTGGAGAACAGTAATTCTGATCGCAGAGGATTTTGAGATTTCAACATTTGTTTCCACTCAGATTCAGAACAACCACAATTTTCAAAATTCTCAGCAAAATAGAACACTGTTCTCTTCCCAGCTGTACTGGGTGACCTGAGCCTAGGAGTGAGTGCTCCCAGGCTCTTGGCTCCCTGTAAGCCCAATAGATAGGTGGGCAAGCTGGCAAGGGTCTGTCTGGTTTCCAAGGGAATTTTGTCAAAGTAGAGCCATAGCCACAAAACATTTTGATTTGAATGAAGTGGGACATTCCAACTGTGGCAAACAGGGGAAATGGCTCTATTATCTTCCAATGAATATGTGTGGCTCCATTTCTACTTACCTGAATGCATATAGTTAGGTCAAAGAAAGTAGTAAAGGGGGTGGCTAAAGAAACTGGAAATATAAAACAACGACAGAGCTAAGACAGCCTCTCAGGTACACAGCTTCAAAAGATTTAAAATAACAATGTCTGGACCATCAACTAGGGGAGAAGTTACTTAGCTGGCTCCATCCAGGATAGGGTGATTTACTCTTCCCAAAGATCAGCCTAGTATCAAAGGAAACCTCAAAGACCCCAGAAAAGGGAGGGACGGGTTGGGTGATCTGAAAGCATCTGGCCAGGATGTGTCAATAATAAGGCTGATCTTCTGACTGAGACAAGCAGGGTATGTCTATACTGCAGTTAGACACCTACGAGTGGCCTATGCCAGATGTCTCAGGTTCACGGGACTTGGGCTGAGGGGCTGTTTATTTGCAGTGTAGACTTCCAGCCCAAGCCTGTAAGTCTACACTGAAATTAAACAGCCCTGTAACCCAAGCCCTGTGAGCCCAAATCAGCTGGCATAGGCAAGATATGGGTGTCTAATTGCAGTGTAGACATACCCTGTGATCCATGTGAGTTGGTCTTTTAGTATTTTATCCTTTGCTCTATGCACATAGGGCCTTTGAATAATGAATAAATGATATTTTGTTTTGCATACGTTTTTTTTTTTCTGTTTCACTGGAAACATGTGCTGTCAAAGGCTCCTGGGGAAAAAAAGGCTTGCGGGTACCAAACAGCATTGCACCTGCTGAAATAGTCATGGTGAGTGCCCAGGGGACTTTAACCCAACTCCTACTTTAAGAGTGGGTGAATTCTGGAGAGGTCAGGCTAGAGGCCTGACACCAATGAACACACTCAATACTTTATATAGAGAAACCACAGTGGAATAGGAATGTGAAAGTGTTGATGTTAGAGGAGGTACTGTCCAGAATTAGGGTTACCTTACTGTATACTGACCCTACAATATTGCTTAACATCACTTTTAATAATTGATCCGTTTCGTTGTAAACAATGACAAGATTTGTAGTTATACTTGATGCCTATATGGACGGGCTCAAAATGAGTTGGAAAAAGGGAAGAACAGAATTTATCCCTTTTAGGCAGTTGGAACTTATAAACAAGTGTTGGAATTGCACTAGGGTTTAGGTCTTTTGGAAGTGAATATTCAGACAAATTAACCTGATCCTAAAATGTACAGCTGGCTATTTTACTTAGTGTGGATAATGCCCAAGTGTATAGAAAAGTTGATTCTCTTTTGCACCCTCTTAACTGCCTGCAGATTTGTTGGGAGTTGGATTTCCAAAAGTGCTCCGGTGTTGGCCTGGACATCAATGGGAGCAGAATGTGATCAATGCTGAGTGCTTCTTAAAATTTTATTTTTAAGGAGATAAAAGTTACTCATATTTTATAACTTGGCTACCAATACTTTGTAAGTTGGTTGTTTCTCTGATTCAGATACTGCAATGGCTCAAACTTAATATTCTTTTGATTTTATTAATATTGTCTTATAGCAGGGATCGGCAACCTTTGGCATGCGGCTCGCCAGGGTAAGCACCCTGGTGGGCTGGGCCGGTTTGTTTACCTGCTGCGTCCACAGGTTCGCCCGATTGCAGCTCCCACTGGCCGCGATTCGCCGCTCCAGGCCAGTGGGGGATGTGGGAAGCGGCATCCAGCACATCCCTCGGCTAGTTCAGGGTAACATCTGAGTGTCCACAGATACGGCTGCTCGCAGCTCCCAGTGGCATGGGCCGAGGGATGTGTTGGCTGCCGCTTCCCGCAGTCCCCATTGGCCTGGAGCAGCGAACCGCAGCCAGTGGGAGCCGTGATCGGCCGAACCTGCTGATGCGGCAGGTAAACAAACGAGCCGGCCTGCCAGGGTGCTTACCCTGGTGAGTCACATGCCAAAGATTGCCGATCCCTGTCTTATAGTAATGTTTCATCTGTATTCCTTGATTGAGCCAACTGCAACGATTTTTCCATTACTTAAGATTGTTAAGAATACCTTGCCAATACTCAATGCCTTTTTCTATAACTATACTCCCTGTTACTTTTTCTTTTTTATTGGTGAATCCTTAGAATTACATACATTTATCTCTAATTACATACTTTAACTTTTTAACCCCTGGGGGAATGAGAACAAAAAATGATAATGTTAAGTTTTTACCTGTCAAGCTTTGAATATCCTCCGCTTCAACCCACAAAAAAAGAAGAAGAAAAAAGCTGGTAACCTGGATAACTGCATTTCTTTTAAAGCTTTGATTATTTATTTGGACATATGTGTGTGTAATAACTTGCTAATTGGTTTGCTGATGGCAATATTTGATTCCGTAGAAAATGTACTCCCCCGTGTGTCTGGTATGTGAGTGTTCTATTTTGATACCCTCTGGAACTGAAATGTTTTACTCCTGTGGCAATGTACACCCACTTATTCATTTTATGAACTGTATGTTTAGAAAACATTTTTTTACCCGAAGGAATCCAGAAAAAAAAAAAAGAATGATGGATCCTATATGATCTCCTCGTGGGAAAAACAACAACCCTTATTTTAATTAAATGTATTACAGAATACTGGAATGCTATCCAGAACTAAACATATAGGGCCTTATTAGCTACCCTGTTAAACCAGTTTTATGCTCATCTAACTCCACTGAAGTCAGCGGTGTGTCACTGACATAAAACTGGTATAATGGAGTAGTGAGTCAGGCCTGTCATATTAGCCTATGCTGGCTATATTTCTTGTAGTTATCAGCTAAAGTCTTTGTATTTATCACTTAATGCTCAGTCATTATATTGGTACTATATAGTTTATGGGTCAAATTCTACTGTCCTTTATTCCATTGTGAATCCATCATAACTACACCCAGAGGAGTGGAGTGACTCTGGATTTATACTCATGTAATAGAGATCCAGATCCTCCACTCCTATGGTAAAACTTTCCTGGGTACTCCACATGGATTTGTGGAAGGATGATGTGGGTTCCTTCAGCCAATTCTCACCCAATTCTGGGCCACACATTCCATGCCCGCAGTATATTGTAGTGGGTCCAGAGCGTCAAAGGTGTTAACATGACCCTGTAACCATCCAACAATACAGAGTTTTAAACAAGGTTCGGGGTTTACACAAAGACCTCAGCCTTAGTTTCATGGCAAACACATCACTAACAATTGATACAACCTCTTATTAAAAATACAGCACAGAAGGAAAAATAGTTAAACTGTTTGTAATGTAAAATCTTTTGTAAAGCTTTTATTTTAACAACACTGCTTGTTCCCTTTTCCTTCAGCTGAAGAGAGTTTTTAGAAGGAACCTCTCCCTCTCTCTATTCCCCCACTGACTCTGTATGACAGTCTCTCAGATGGTATTAAAGATCATAAAAACTGTGCTTTCTGAGGAAGAGAGAAGTTAGTTGAGAGGGGTTAAAGCTGTTGTTATTAAAATCCAAACCCATTTCTTAGAAGGCAAAACAAGACAGACACACACAAAAGAGTAAAGAAAAGAATAGCAAAGATAGAAAATGCAGTTTCTGCCTCTGTTGTTGATACTTACAGTACTTGCAACCTCATTGCTAGAGAAACAGAGGCACAGCATACCGTCTTATCCACCACCACAAGACCTGCCAAACTTGAACCAGCATTGGGCTAATTAGTAAGTGTCTCTTTGGTAACAATCTTACAACAGTGTTTCAAAATATACAGTCTGGGCCAGCTAAGCCACTCTTACTAGAGAGAAGGCAAAAGGCGAAGGATAGGGAAAAGAAGAAATAAGGCAGGGAGAAAAAGGACACACAACGGAAAGGGGATGACAAAGTATCACATCTCAGGTAGTGTTTAGGATTTAGCCAAAGCAGGTGGAGGTGGCAGGGGCAGAGTCATTTGGGTCCATCATTGTGGCCCAGTCTGGTTAGGACACCTTTCAGGATCAGGACAAAGAAGGCCCAACCACGTCACAGTGGATCTCAGGTAACCACGAGACAGTATGGTGAAACTTACTCCTTCCTGTTCTCCCATCTTTCAGTCAGCCAACATCCCCATCTGCTCATCTTTCCCCAAAGTCTCTTTCTGAGGACCCAAGAGTGGAGTGTCACAGGGCACTCACCGTGGATTCTTACTTCAAACAGTCCTCATACACATTAGTGACAAGTTCAACACAATGTACTTTATAAATGTTTTTTTCTCCATCACATAAGGCTTTTCCCCATGTCTACCTACTATCAAGGCACAGGGGAGGAGGAGAGCAATCCCATCTCTTTGAGATTTTTGGCTTTTCTAGCCGTTCCTTCTAGCCTTCCCCCTCTCTACTTGTGACAGGAGTTCTAATGATTTTGTGCAATTTCAGAGGTGCGAGGGCCTGCCTGTGATATGGCTTATTCCAGAGTACCAGATATTTCACTACATGGTGTTGCTGGCAACCAATGGGCTGGCATCATCTACCATCTCCAGCCACCTATCAGGTCTTATATTTGCCAGTAGAATGAGGGCTTACCCAGATCCTTGTAGCAGGTTCTCAGTTTGGAGATTATTAGTGGAGTACTCTTGAAATACAGGTTTATGGAGGATCTTTGATGTCCCATCACTGTTCAGCCATTTAGGGATCTGGAGCAAGTCCTCAAACAAATATGCAGAAGTAGACAGGTGGTGACTTTGTTCAAGGCTGCATTCCTGGTAGAGTTTTTGGAGATTTTAGAGTCAGTGAACTAGTATGTGGGTCAGTGAGGAATACCTCAGGAAGTACTTTGGAGTGGAGGGATTTATAGTGGGAGGAGAAAGTGGTCATCTTGACTCTAAGGATCTCTTCAAAGTTGGGGCTACAAGTACATGAATTGGGTTCCCACTCATCTAAGGTCAGGTCTGTGACAGCTGTCGGCCAATGGTTCAAGCAGTTGGCAATGGCATTCAAATGTACATAGAGTGTACATGAGACCCCAGGTAGAGGATCAGAGCTAATTGTCTGTGTTTGCAATATCAGAATCATGCAAACAGGCCAAGCGAGTTGTGGTGGGCACAATATTGTGTACTGAGTAGATAGGCAGGCTGCTGGGACACCACAGCTTGGCCTAAGCACTTAGCATGGCCTTAGCATGGAAGGAGGGGCATGCTCTGGGTTCAGATGATGCCCCTTGTACTCTCTTTGGAAGCCTGGAAGCAGGCACCGGATGTGATTATTCTTTGCCTGAGTGAAAATGATTTGGGAATATGTAAGGGGGTTAACTTGATCAGAGCTAAGAGAGATTTGGTGTGGATCTAGGTTTTGTTCCTGGGAGTGAGGATTATTTGGTAAAGCAGGAAAGTGTGAAGCATCAATGGGTTGATAAAGCAAAAGGCAAGGAGGTTCATGGATAGCGGTTAGGCGAGGTATTTCTAGTAGAGATAAGGAGGTGCTAGTCCCGTTATACAAGGCGCTGGTGAGACCTCATTTGGAGTACTGTGTGCAGTTCTGGTCTCCCATGTTTAAGAAGGATGAACTTAAACTGGAAAGGGTACAGAGAAGGGCCACTAGGATGATTCGAGGAATGGAAAGCCTGTCGTATGAAAGGCGACTTGAGGAGCTCGGATTGTTTTCCTTAACCAAAAGAAGGTTGAGGGGAGATATGATTGCTCTCTTTAAATATATCAGAGGGATCAATATCGGGGAGGGAGAGGAATTATTTCGGCTCAGTGCTAATGTGGATACGAGAACAAATGGATATAAATTGGCAGTTGGGAAGTTTAGGCTTGAAATTAGGCGAAGGTTTCTGACCGTCAGAGGAGTGAAATACTGGAATGGCCTGCCGGGGGACATAGTGGGGGCAAAAGACCTCTCCGGCTTTAAGACTAAGCTTGATAAGTTTATGGAAGGGATGATCTGATAGGATAACTTGATTTACCCAATAGGTCAATAATGTGCCACTGGGAGTTAGTACCGATTTTAAATGTTGGGATATTGGGAGTCTTTTCCTAAGTGTCAGGATAGAGAATATTGGCCACATGCTCGGGGTTCAGCTGATCGCCATATTTGGGGTCGGGAAGGAATTTCCCTCCGGGGTAGATTGGCAGAGGCCCTGGAGGTTTTTCGCCTTCCTCCGAGCATGGGGCAGGGGTTGTTTGCTAGAGGATTATCTGCTGCTTGAAGTCACCAAATCAGGATTTGGAGACTTCAACAGCTGAGGCAAGGGTGAGAGTTATTTCAGGGGTGGGTGGGTCAACTTTTGTGGCCTGCATCATGCAGGAGGTCAGACTAGATGATCATAATGGTCCCTTCTGATCTCAAGTTCTATGATTCTATGATTCTATGATAGGGATGTGGCTACATTCATATTTAGCCAAGCCCGATTAGTAATTACTCATTTGGACATAATTTACTGGGCACCTGTGTTATTCAGGGAGGATAGAGTACACCTCTCCGACTGGGGAGCTGATATATTTTTGTCAGATATTATGGAAGGAATTGCTAAATATTTGGGAACCTAGGCGGAGTAGAGGGATGCAGCCAGACTAATCGTAGGCACCTCTTTGTGGCAGACACCAGTGCAGATACTCATCATGTAAGGGATACAGTTATTGGACAAAATGGATAGGAAGGAAATTTAAAGGAAAGCATCCCTCAAGGTAGCTGGGGAAGAGGAGTTTGGGGATCCTAGCATCTGGTATAGTGGAGATGCCAAACTCCCTACTTTTCAGTTCTATTAACCCTCATAAGAGGATAGGGCAGTGGGGTTCCAGCAGTGGGCTAGTTCGGACAAGGTTAGGAAAGGAGAAGGCTGATGGCAACCCCCCTAAATAGGTGGAAATGATTAAAGAAATAATGATGACCTGCACTGTATGATTCATTAATGTGTATTCACAGATATTTTAGGTGAATGAAATTGCAGCCTAATTAAACCACATCCATTGCCTCCTGTCTTTCTTCCAACCTGGCCTCACAAGAAATAATTTTGACAGAGAGACTAAATGTGTAATCCACTGAGTTATTGTAGGATGAGTATGAAAGACAGAATCCATTTTGAACTCGGTATGTTCCCAGATTTTATTACTGTCAGTAACTGTTATTAAGAATAACCTTGCACAGCATTGCCTGAAGAAAGGATATGCTGTCTCTGGAGTATTGTTAATAGTGTGATTGGAACTCAAATGAACTTTTAAGAGTCTCTGTATCCTCTCAATCTAAAAAGGGAGAGCAAGAGAAGGGGAGGGGGAAATAGAATCTCTAAAGAAGTGTAAATGCCAATTTATGAATACAATAAGACAATGAAACCAGTAATTATAAAACTACTACAGTAACTGTCCTGTAATTCTTTCTGAAGGTGGACTCTCAATACCCATAACTTCCTGAAATTACAATTATCCCAAAACAAATGCTACGGGGCTTGAACAGTGGCCTTCTATTTGTAACCCTTTTGCCAGGTAGAGTCAGCTGCGACAAGGGCTGGGTTTAATATTTAGGGGTTCCTTTTTTACAATACAACACAGAACCGTCTCGAGCCTCCACCCAGTAACCTGGGAAAATTACCCACATAAATCCCTCCACCCCAAAGTACTTCCAGAGGTATCCCTCACTGACCCACATATTAGTTCACTGACTCTAAAATCTCCAAAAATATCAAATGGGGTATAGAACCCTTAGGCAATACCCACACTATCAGGCACAACCCCCTGTCCCCATTTCTCTCTCATCTGTAGTAGGCTTTGGCACCCCTACCCCCTGCTTAGCAACCACAGTTCAGTTGAGGATGAACCTCTGAATCAGGGCATACCAAGCACGGTTCTGATTGATTCCCTTTGATTCACACGACAAGGATAACAACCCTTTAGTACCCCTGGACTCAATAACAAAGTGCAATCCAACACCGGTCAAAAGTGATCATTTGGGCAAAGCAGCTTCATCATGTTGCTCATCTATGCAGAGTGGGTATGTCCATGCAAACAAGGTTGGCTCCTGAAATCGTCTTCCATAGCTCTTCAGTAGATGTCAGGGAAGAGCTCATTCAGACCCTACTTACATATTACTAAAGTGGATCATGCCTTAATAATATCTGTTTGTAGAAATATAGTGATTAGATTTGTCTTTCCCACTTTGTTTGTTGTGCAATATAATGTACTACATCTTTGTTACTCTTAAGAGATAACAGATTATTTATAACAATTATATCTCAACAAATACAGCTCTCCTTCCCTTCCAAGTAAAAGTGGCAGTGGTCAGCTGCCTCTGTGGCATCATCCTGCCTCTGTCCTCCCAATCTTGAAGAGGCTGTCTGTATAGCAGGGGTCCTCTCTGGAGGTGGGGAAGAGGCTGGTCATGTTGAGAATAGAACTAAGGGGCACACCGCATTGTCCCCTCTCGAGTCCCACCTGAGCTATTATATCTTTTTTCTGGAGTCTGCACTCAGCTATGGCCAGAGAAAGTCCCTGGTACCACTGTTCCATTAGTGCCTGTGAAGGGCCACCAGGCACCATTAGTGATTCAGAAGCATACAGCCTCTGTGCATATGGCCCTGATCTCCAGTAGTTGTTCCAAAATCTTCTAGGAGATTACCTAACCTACCCAAGGCTCCTGCTGTGAGTTTTATTGATGGAGGGATGATTCATCCAAGGCACATTATTTCATGGGTAATCTGGAAAGAGCACTGAACTGGGATTCAGGAGTCCAGGTTCTATTCCTGGATTTGCCACTGGTCTCCTGTGTGACCTTGGGCTAGTCATGTCACTGCTCTCTGCTTCAGTTTCCTCATCTCTAAAAAGGGGACAATGATACTGACCTCCTTTGTAAAGTAATTTGAGATCTAAGGATGAAAAGTGTTGTATAAGAGCTAGGTATTATTATTAGTACTGTTTATACTCAAGCAAACTCTCATTGTCTTCAAGCAGTGAAGTTTTGGGAGCATACAATTTGAAAAGATTTGTGGCCACTGAAACTTAAATAGTTTTTGTGGGATGTATAAAACTATGGACAATGAATCCAAAAATATAATTGAACACAGATATCGGTGACAACAAAAATGATATCAATAATCACTTCTGGTGGTATTAGTTTAATCTCGTCCTCAACTGAGTGAGACTGATGGTATTATAAGGAGAATTTGGTGAGTCTAAGAGTTTAAAACTGATTTTCCACTATCTGCCCATATTTGTAAATTGGTGTAGGACTCTATGAGGCCCTTATAGTTTTCCCAAGCAAAGCTATTTTGATTTAATTTTGGTTGAGGATAACAGTTCTCTTGTAACCACATAAGGCAAACATTAAGTAATAAACAGAGTTAACATTAAATTCCTTCAGGTTGAGAGTTAACCCCGTCCTCCCCCAATATGTTAGCTATCTCCCTTCTCTTCTGTAGATAAGAATACACAGGAAAAAGTGGAGATAGAAACAGAGTTTGAAATGGTTGCTTTAAATAACTGGACTATATAATAAGAGACAAACCGTGTGCTTCTGTTCAGATCTCTGGGATTTCCTATGAATTTTTGGGATGCTTTACAGTATATCATTATTTTACAGATGCAACATGTGCACAGATCAAATATGTAGGTTGTGCACAAAGGACTTCTGCTGGGCCTGGGAGAGGTGAAGGAATCTTATTCTACCTAGACCATATGACTGCAGCATAGTCATTCTGTGGCTATTACTGCAGTCTATCACTAAAAGGGTACATAATGTACAGTGAATATTTCATGTGCCAGCATCATATATTTTCATTTGCATTTATCTGTAAAATTTTTATTGAAAGCACAGTCATTTTCAATAGACATTGATTACTAGTTACTCAGTAACCACCACCCACACTTTGTGATATCCTCTGTATAATGTCAACCTCAATTTGTCTTTTTCAGAGGAAAATGCTTTCAAAAGAAATATATTTTCCAGCAAACAGATATTTTAACAGGGCCAAATTCAGATCCTCTTACTATCATTTAAGTAGTAATACAAGGACTAGTAATTTCTCTGAAGGTGCTATTCAACATAAGTAAGCGGATCAGAAACTGACCCATGATTAATAATTACTGCTGTTCTGTAATAATTTTTCTCCTTATTTCATTTTAAAAGTAAAAAATAAAGAAAAAGGCTATAATTTATAGAAGAAATGAGAGGTAGGTTAAAAAATAACAGTTCTTTATATCCTCTGCTACTGGGACAACACAGAAAAATAATTCAGTACTTTCAATACTTAATAATTCCGTATAGTGTAAACTGCTTCAGCATAATTCAATAATATTAATTATCAAGTCCAGCTGTGTCCATATGGCCCATTCTTTTATGAATAAATACATCAGAGTTGAGGTCTCTACATAAGTTTTTTGAGATTTTCAGATGAAATGCAGCTTTGGGTGCTATTGGCTTCAGGAAAATCTGATGAAGGGTGGTGTGCAGTGGCACAAGACATTCTCAAAACCCTTCCACTAGAGTAGCCCACAGTCAGAGTGCAAAGCCCCTAAGTGAAGAGCATTACTATCCCATAAAGGGTTAATAGAACCCTAGGGAGGCTGCGCAACAGGCAGCCAATTGGGGGAAAACCCTAGGGAGTCTGTGCAGAAGACAGCCAATTGAAGAGGGCTATGTGGAGCAGCCAATCAGGGCTGGGCAGGCCCATATAAGAAGAGCTGCAGGGCAGAACAGGTCATTCACTCCCTGGAGCACGAGGAAGGAGGAGGACTGTCTGCTTTGCAGGCAGAGGGCAGCTAGCACCTTGGACAGAGCAGTGCTGGGCAGGATCAGGGGAGCGGGAGTGAGCTCCTGGCTGACTGCTGACAGGCTGGCGCCCTGAGACAAGGGCGGAGAAGGTGCTGGGGCTACGAGGAAGTGGCCCAGGGAAGTAGACTACGGTACTGGCGGGGGACGCAGCATGTGGCTGCCATCTACAGGGTCCCTGAGCCGGGAGTCAGAGTAGTGGGCGGGCCAGGGTCCCCGCCCCCTTTGCCCCCAATTACCACCAAGGAAGTGGCTGGACAGTGGACTACGGTTCCCTCAGAAGGGGGCAGAACAGAGTGTGACACAGCCAGAGGGCTGTGTCCTGAAGAGGACGCTGTGTTCTTTGGGACAACACAGTTCCTGGAGCAGATGTGACGGCGGCAAGTCACCACTAGATGAGGGCTCACTGATGAACTAAGCTAATTCCCAGGACAGCCAGCAGGAGACGCCTCAGTGTTCAGTCGAGCTCCATCACATGGTGGGATTGTAGTAGAGCGTCTGGGAAATATGCTGCTTCACTTAATCACTAGCAAGTTCCATCAACAGGGTTTTTTAAATGTCCTAGGAGCAAATTTAAGACACACACCGCTGGAAAGCACAATAGTGCAAACCTGTTCTCTTTAATGGTATTTCCCCTCTGCTGGTATGCAGTCTCCCACTGTTGCAGGGAGAAACATTTTATACTTCTCAACAGGAGCAGAGGGAGACCTGAATATATCATTTGTCTAATAGCTCATGCATCAAAGATTAGTGATGGCAGAAACTGTTCGTTGGGCATTCTGAACTACTTCTGGGAATTATTTAAGTTCTGATAATTGAAAAATTAGTGTTTGGATTTAGAATTGAAGATAATTTAAACAACTGCTATTCATTATTAGAATCTCTGTTTAATTTTTTTTATAATGTGCTGAAAAAATACAGTTAGCATAAATGTTTTATTGTTGTTATTTATTATTTGTATTACTGTTGCATGTAGAAGCCCTAATCATAGACCAGGACTATGCTCTCAGTAGCTTACAATATAACTGTAAAACAAGAGACAACAGATGGACATAGACAGAGAGAGGAGCACAAAGAAACAAAAGCTAGTATGTGTCAGCAGAATAGTCCATGGTCTCAGAACACCAGCAGCCTATTTTTCGTAAGCAACATGGCTTCACAGGTTTCAGAGATTCCGAGATTCCAAGGCCAGAAGGGACTTCTGTGATCATCTAGTCTGACCTTCTATATAACACGGACCATAGATCTTCCCCAAAATAATTCCTAGCGCATTTCTTTAAGAAAAACATCCAGTCTTGATTTAAAAATTGTCAGTGATGAAGAATCCACCACAACCCTTGGTAAATTGTGCCAATGCGTAATTTGCCCTCCTTGTTAAAAATTTACACCTTCTTTCCAGTCTGAATTTGTCTAGCTTCAACTTCCAGCCATTAAATATTTGTTCCCCCTGTAGATAATTATAGATGGTAAGCAAGTTACCCCGAACATTCACTTTGTTAAGCTAAATAGATTGAGCTCTTTGAGTATCACTATAAAGCATGTTTTCAGATCATTTAATCATTCTTGTCTCTTTTCTGAATTTCTTCAATTTATCAACAGCTTGAATTGTGGGCACCAGAAGTAGATGTGGTATTCCAGCAGTGGTTGCATAAAGTATGATATGAGTTCACAATTTACTTGATCCTTCTACCCTTTTGCAATTGTTATTATATTGTGAACGGTTAACTTCCTTTTTTTAATTTTATATATGAGAAAGTAGTGTATATCTCATATTAAGAACATAACATAAGAAACATAAGAACAGCAATATAGGGTGAGATGTATGGTCCCATCTAGCCCAGTATCCTGTCTTCTGACATTGGATAATGACAGATGCTTTGGAGGGAATGAACAGTACAGGCAGTTACTGAGTAATTCATTCAATGTCGTCCACTCGTAGACTGAATAAATAGGTCAGTAAAATAGATGAGAGAATACAGCTGACATCCAGAATTTGACTGGAGTAAAGAAGCCAGTCCTTCAAAGTGGTATTATAACATACATGTAGATATCAATGAATTTAAGAAAATGTCCATCATACAAATCATTTTATTCCTAAAAGACCGCACTATTTCTGTATCAAAGATGTATAATTCCAAGGAGATGATTCATACTACAGAATAATTAAATCTACCTCAGTGACAACACCACAATTAATCATTCGCAATCCAAACACTGATTTTGAACAGATCAAAAAGTAAAGGTGGGGAAGAATATGGTCATTGTGAACTGTATTTTCTTTTCATTTAGGGATTAGCAGAATATTTGGCTTCAAGAGGTTTTTTATATATCATGAATATAAGTAAACAAATATTTAGTGCCACTTAAGATTATATGTTGTTAAGCTTCCAAAAGCACTGCCAATTCTCAGAGACTGTATTAGGACATTAATATTTTAAAGAAATAAGGCTGCCTATTGTTCTGTGTATCCCTGGAATTATTATTATTAGTTTTGATTTTGTTTCAATAGCAAGACTAACAGCTATATTTAACAATCCTATAGTTATTTTACCCCTTTCTTAGTTACTCATAACTCTGGCAAACTAACTTGTTTTGCAGTTCAAATTTTCCATACTTGGTCTCAACCTATAGGTGATTTAAAAAAAAAAAAAAATTTCAAGTTTCAGCAAAATCCTTTCAGCTTCTTCCCCACCCTCAAGTTCTGCATGTGTTTAAAAAACAACAACCCAAAAGCCCTTCCATAGAATGTTTTATTGAAGTGTTATTTCTTGAAGAGGGAATATTTTGCAAAGGAATAACACCCTGATTCTGTAAAGGCTTACACATATGCTTATCTGTACACATGGCTACTCACATTGACTTCTGTCGAACTATGTACAGCTTTTAAATTTTAATGCATGCATAAATCCTTATAGGATCAGAGCCTAAATTTGCTGAATACTGCAAACATGCCAGGTGAAGATCAGAATTTTACCAGATTTTACCATCTACCATAATTAGATGAGTTTTATAATATTGTCAGAGATTAAGGAAGCTGAAAAAATTGATATTTGAAAATCAGACTGAATAAAGCAACATTATAATGAATACTAGAAAATGTTAGAAACCTGCAGCAATGTGCAAGCTACTCTTTGATATTTTTACTTAAATTAAGCATAAAAACATATGCAAAACTACTTGCAAGAAATAAAGATGATCCAGTGCCACAATTGGTATACATCTCCCAAGTAGGAATTATAAAAGGGAAAATATGTGAAGTTCACATAGGAGTCTCATCAAACATGGTGGAGAAAGATTCGCACCAACCTGTCATTGATACTTCACTAGTTTCAGAAAAGGCATTTGGCAGGGAGGTGTGGAATTCTTTGTTTGCTGTTTTCAGACATTATAATTTTGAGGAGATAGTCAATAAGAGGATCAAATTAATTTATACTTTAATCCAGTAATTACAGAATACAAATTCAATTCTATGCAATAATATAGCTTCCAGGCATTTTGAAATACCAGAACGTACAAGATGGGAATTCACTTTTCCCCTTCTTTGTTCATGTTTTTAGTATCCCTGGCCATAGCCACTAACATACAGCCAATAGAAGGGATCATGCTATTACATATTGTATAAGCATTACACTCATTTTAAAAAATACTTATAAAATCAGATAGGTAAAAAAAAGAAAATTTTGAAGGAATTTCCAGTGGCATTGTCAAAATCAACTGGAAAAAGAGCTACAATTTGCTATTTTCAGGTTTTTGCCAAGGCACAACATTATCAAAATAGCCCTTTAAATGGATCAATAAGAGAATGAAATACCTCGTAACAGTTGTCAATGTCACTTGAAAACACTGAGTTATATTATATTACTAAAATCTATGTGCAAAGAGAGCTGTGACAGAGCTCCATACATTAACAGAATAGGCTGAAGCTCAATGGCCAAAGTATGGGGGCGGTCATAGACTCCAGAATTTGAGCAATATTTGCAAAGTCTCCCCAAAAAGTCCCGGGTGAGGGTGAGGAGGCATCAACCCACAACAGCAGATCCAGTGGTTAAAGAGGACGATTTGTCAGAATTGGGAGATGGGTATTCTGACCTTCATGTCAGAGCAGGAGTGGTCGTCCTAGTGGTTAGAGCTAGAATCCAAGCCAGGGGTCAGCGCTAGAATCAAAGTCCAGGAACCAAGTCAGGGGTCTGAGCTGGAATCAGAAACCAGGGATCAAACAAGAGTCACGTTCAGTGCAGCAGCCAGTCAGGAAGTCTCTCAGTTGCTCGAACAATTTCCTGTGCCTTCTTTGGCTTAAATAATGTGTCCAGCCCATTGGTGGGGCTTGTCACTGTCCCCAATCAGAATCCATGTGGGTAGTGCCTCTGGGAGGGTTCAGAGTTCTACTATCCCCTCATTTCTAGTAGTTCTGGGTGAGCTGCCCAGTGGTGGCAATGGTGATGGCTGCCTAGGAACCCATGCACCTGGGTTTCAGACTTGTAGGCCCTTAAGGATTTTCTAAGAAAGGGGACCCATCTGTTCAGAGGGCAGGAGCCAAGGGAAAATGATGATTCCCAAGTTTCCCAATGATGAAACCAGCTGAGAAGAAACAAGAAACAAGGCCAATAAATGTGCTATCAATGCGGAGGTCAAAGGAATGAGAAGGAGACTGCCCCTATATGGTCTCCTGCGTGGCCGAGTTTTGTGTTTGGACTGGAATATTGGGGAGTTGCAAAAGGAAAAACAAAAACAAAAACAAGAACCAACTGTCTCAGTGAAGATGGGGAAGAAATGGAAAAAGGGCCTGATGGACACAACTGTGGGATCCTTGTTGGTACAACAAGGACCTGGTGAAGCCCCATTAGGTGTTCCAGGAGTGTATCAAACTCGAGTGTATCCATGGAGAACAGAGATCCTGTCCAATGACCAGAATACCCTTAGAGATCTGGGGAGAATTCTGATGGAAGTGGGTTGAGGTGTAAGCACGTAACCCCACCTGGTAGTAATTGTGACAGACTGGACATCCTTCTCTTTGCGGAAGAAAGGGAATGCTCAGAGTCCATGACAGCAAAGGACATAACTGACAGAGGGTACAAAGACAAGTTTGTTATAGGTGAGCAAATGATCCCTAGACAATGAGGAACAAGCCATGAGGAGAATGAGGTGAAGAGAAAAGTAGAGCAGGAGTTAGAAAAAATGTTCAAGTTAACTAGAGGGAAGTTGGAGGTCTTGGAAGTACTGGGAATGAAAGTGACAGGATATCTTACCCGAGGATGTGTTTTTAGGGACACTAGAACCAAAGGCCCTGGATAAGAGAGAGATTAGTGTATTTGAGTATGAGATGCTACAAGAAAAAGGGGATGACAACATTAAATCTAGACCCTAAGGCTTCCCCTAGTGTGAGGACCAGGGGGCTGAAACAAAGTTGTGGAGGTGGCATCCACCCACAGAGTGGCTTTTGTTGCTGGAGGATGGGATAATTTGGCAAAGAAATTTTGATGACCATTCTGGAAAATACTTTTGAGAAAGAAGGAATAATGCTTCCTGTAGCAAGGGAAGGCTGAGAGTTAGAAAAAAAGAGAGCACTGGGGAAAGAAAGGCCCCATCTTTGGAGAATGGGGAGGGGTGCATGACAGTGCTAGGAGCTTCGAGCTGATCCACCAGTCTGATCACTAAGCTACTAACTATTCACACCCAGAGTGAATTTAATTGGGGATGGCTGCTCAATGGCTCAATTAGGATGAACTAATGAGAGCAATCAACTCCTTACATCAGAACAGTTAAAGGGCAGGAAGGAAGTGCAAGTGGGGTGGCTAGCTGGGGTCAGGGGATACAGCATCTCAGGATGATAACTTGCCTTCTCCCTCCCTAGAGAGTGGAATAACAGGCACGTTTACTTCCAATTATATGTTACTGTAGTAGGCTGTACTGCTGGAGGAGACCCATTACATAAGAAACTGGTGCTTATAAATTCAGAAGCATCCAAACTGTTTGTGGTGGTCCAAAGTGTGGAAAAGGGAGCCTGTTACAGGGCACCTCCAGCTACGGGTTTCCATCTCTGAATACAGAAGGCACTGATTTGGGAATCAACTGCTTTCTGTGCACTGCTCCTCTTTCCTGAGACCCTATGCAAGGGTCTTTATGAGGTTGGGGTTCACTTAGAGGGAATAGGTGGGCCAGGGATGGAAAGCTGATCAGCTCACATTGGGTGGAGACCACCTGGGGCCAAGGAGATGCACAACAACATCTTTCCCCACCTCAGTCTTGCAAAGATTGCCAACAAAAAGCTACTATAGAACCAGGCTGCATTTCCTTTTGTATAAGGCCCCTCCACAGTGGCAAACCTCCTTTAACGGCAGACCCAGAGGCAGCCATGGTCAGAAGATGCCAGGCTGCCAGAAAACTGGTGGGAGAGGCTGTTTAAGCTGTAGATGGCCTTGATTTATTGTGGCAGGTGCTGGCAGGCAAAATAATGTGGGGGAAGCTCTGTGAGGGAATCTTCTCAGAATATTACTTACTCTTAATTCTCATCCACAGATTTTACCATGGGAGGGAGATGATCTAACCTAGGTTTAAACATTTTATGTCAATTTTTTTCAAAAGTGATTGGTGATTTTGGGCTTTGATATGATAGAGAACAGGGAGTCAATGTAAGAATGCAAAAAGAGGGGTGACAAGATCAAAGCAACAGGCTACACTAAGCAAAAAGATTTCACAGCCACATTCTGAATGGCTATGAGCAGGACAAGATTCCATTTGTCAAGCTGTCCACAATGATGCCCAGATCCCTTTCCTGAGTTGATGTATTTAATTTATAACTCTGTAAGGCATATTAATAGTTCTGATTTTTCCTTCTGTTGTATGTATTAGTTTTTTCATTTATAAATACTGAACTTCATCTGCCTTTGTGCTATCCATTCTCCTAACTTTGTTAAATCTGTCTGAAGATTTGCAAAACTCATTTGCAAATTTTGTTGCATCATTATTCATCCCTTTCCATATGATTAATAAATATGTTAAACATCAGCCCTAATACAAAACCTTGTATTTATGCCTGCCAATGCACCTAGGCTAGACTGCAATAAGTGTCAATAGTCCAAGGAGCATTTGACTCCAAAAGAGCTTCTCGTGGCAAATCTGTTTTATTAGCTGCATATCAACAACTTTGATTTTCCAAACTGGATGAAGAAAAGTTGCAAACCAGAACCATGGACTACTTAGAACCATAAGAACATAAGAATTCTTATCGATAAACTAGGCAAATACAATTTAGATGGGGCTACTATAAGGTGGCTACATAACTGGCTGGATAACCATACTCAGAGAGTTGTTATTAATGGTTCCCAATCCTGCTGGAAAGGCATAACAAGTGGGGTTCCGCAGGGGTCTGTTTTGGGACCGGCTCTGTTCAATATTATCATTAACGACTTAGATATTGGCATAGAAAGTACGCTTATTAGGTTTGCAGATTATACCAAACTGGGAGGGATTGCAACTGCTTTGGAGGACAGGGTCATAATTCAAAATGATCTGGACAAATTGGAGAAATGGTCTGAGGTAAACAGGATGAAGTTTAACAAAGACAAATGCAAAGTGCTCCGCTTAGGAAATAACAATCAGTTTCACACATACAGAATGGGAAGAGACTGTCTAGGAAGGAGTACGGCAGAAAGGGATCTAGGGGTTATAGTGGACCACAAGCTAAATATGAGTCAACAGTGTGATGCTGTTGCAAAAAAAGCAAACATGATTCTGGGATGTATTAACAGGTGTGTTGTGAGCAAGACACGAGAAGTCATTCTTCCGCTCTACTCTGCGCTGGTTAGGCCTCAACTGGAGTATTGTGTCCAGTTCTGGGCACCGCATTTCAAGAAAGATGTGGAGAAATTGGAGAGGGTCCAGAGAAGAGCAACAAGAATGATTAAAGGTCTTGAGAACATGACCTATGAAGGAAGGCTGAAATAATTGGGTTTGTTTAGTTTGAAAGAGAAGACTGAGAGGGGACATGATAGCAGTTTTCAGGTATCTAAAAGGGTGTCATAAGGAGGAGGGAGAAAACTTGTTCACCTTAACCTCTAAGGATAGAACAAGAAGCAATGGGCTTAAACTGTAGCAAGGGAGGTTTAGGTTGGACATTAGGAAAAAGTTCCTAACTGTCAGGGTGGTTAAACACTGGAATAAATTGCCTAAGGAGGTTGTGGAATCTCCATCTCTGGAGATATTTAAAAGTAGGTTAGATAAATGTCTATCAGGGATGGTCTAGACCAGTGGTCCCCAACCTTTTCCTTCTGGCGGGCGGCCAAAAAAAAAAAAAAAAAACACCCCAAGCGCTGCCGGCGGAGAAAAACAAAAACAAAAAAACCCGAGGGCTCCATGGGTGCACTTACACCCCCCGGCGGGCGCAATGGCGCCCGCGAGCACCGCGTTGGGGACCCCTGGTCTAGACAGTATTTGGTCCTGCCATGAGGGCAGGGGACTGGACTCAATGACCTCTCGAGGTCCCTTCCAGTCCTAGAATCTATGAATCTATGAATAGCCATGCTGTCTCATCTAGCCCAGTATCCTATCTTTTGACAGTGGCCAATGCCAGATGCTTCAGAGGGAATTAACAGAAGATGACAATTTATTGAGTGATCAATACCTGTTGTCCAGTCCCAGCTTCTGGCAGTCAGAGGTTTAGGGACAACCAGAGCATGGGATTGCATCCCTAACCACCTTTGCTAATGGGTCCATTAATGAACCTATTCTCCATGAACTTATCAAATGTTGGGGTTTTTTTAAACCTAGGTATACTTTTGGCCTTCAGAACATCACCTGGCAATGAGTTCCACGGCTTGACAGTGTGTTGCTTGAAGAAGTACTTCCTTATGTTTGTTTTAAACCTGCTGCCTATTAATTTCATTTGGGTGACCCCTGGTTCATATGTTATGAAGATGTAAAAACAATTCCTTATTCACTTTCTCCATGCCATTCATGATTTTATAGCTATATATCATATCCCTTCTTAGTCATCTCTTTCCTAAAATGAACAGTCCCTGTCTTTTTAATCTCTTATCATATGGACCTTGTTCCATACCACCAATCACTTTTGTTGAACTTCTCTGTACTTTTCCCAATTCTAATATACCTTTTTTTGAGATGGAGCAAACAGAACTACATGCAGTATTCAGGATGTGGACATTCCATGGATTTATATAGTGGCATTATAATATTTTCTGAATTATTATCTATCCTTTTTCTAATGGTTCCTAATATTCTGTTCATTTGTGGACTGCCTCTGCACATTGATCATATGTTTTCAGAAAACTCCAAGATCTCTTTCTTGAGTGGTAGCAGCTAATTTAGACTCCATTATCCTGTATGAATAGTTGGGATTATGTTTTCCAATGTGCATTACTTAGCATTTATCAACATTGAATTTCATCTGCCATTTTTTTGCCCAGTCACCCACTTTAGTGAGATCTATCTGTAATTCTTCACAGTCAGATTTGGAATTAACTAGCTTGAGTAATTTTGTATTGTCTACAGACTTTATATCACCTACTATTTACTTTTCCAGATCGTTTATGTATACTTTGAACAGCACTGCACCCAATACAGATCTTTGGGGACCCCACTATTTACCATTCTCCACTAAGAAACTGACCATTTATTCCTACCCTTTGTTTCCTGTCCTTTAATCAGTTACTGATCCATGAGAGGTCCTTCCCTTTTATCCAATGACTGCCTACTTTGGTTAAGAACCTTTGGTGAGGGACCTTGTCAAAGCCTTTCTGAAAGTCCAAGTGCACTATATCCACTTGATCATCCTTAGCCACATGTTTGTTGACATCCTCAAAGAATTCTAATAGATTGGTGAGTCATGATTTCCCTTTACAAAAGTCATGGTGACTCTTCCCCAACATATTGTGGTCATCTATATATCTGATAATTCAGTTCTGTGCTATAGTTTCAACCAATTTGCTCGGTACTCAAGTTAAGCTAACTGACCTTCAATTGCTAGCATCATTTCTGGAGCCTTCTTTAAAAATCAATGTTACAGTAGCTATATTCCAGTCCTCTGATATAGAAGCTGTTTTAAGCAATAATTTACATACCACAGTTAGTAGTTGTGCAATTTCATATTTTAATTCCTTCCGAACTCTTGGGTGAATACCATCTGATCCTGGTGACTTATTACTGTTTAATTTATCAATTGTTCCAAAACTTCCGCTACTGACACCTTAATCTGAGACCAGTCCTCAGATTTGTCACCTAAAAAGAATGGCTCAGATGTGGGGACCTCCCTCACATCCTCTGCAGTGATACAAGGAATTTATTTAGCTTCTCTGCAATGGCCTTCTCTTCGCTGAGAGCTCCTATAGCACCTCAATTATCCAATGGCCCCACTGATTGTTTGACAGGCTTCTTCCTTCTGAGGTACTTAAAATAAAATACGTTGTTACAAACAAAACAGAATGGAATAATACAGACAACTAATGAAGATTAGAAATGGCTGCTGGTTCAAGGAGCCATGCTTGGCAAGAGATGGCATTTGTACAGCCACATCCAGCTTACAAATATGCTAAGTCCCCATTTGGCACCTATAGTTTCTTTGCTAATAAACAGTTTTAGCTTTATGAAGATCATGGTTAAAGGAACACATTTTAAAACTGAATAACTTTTCTTCAGTAAATCTGGAAGTTTTGCACAAGGTTTTAGCTTACAGTATTTGAATACATCAGTAAGAGGGAAATTGCACTTTGGCGTATGTCTTTCAGCACCATTCTAAAATAATAAAATTATTTCTCTATTAATTTCTGTTTATATAATACAGTTTAAGAGACTATATTTTTTCCTGCAACTTTGGATGCACACAAATTCTCTTCCCCAGGACTCTGAAAGCTTTTGTACATAAGGGATTAGAAAAAATCCAGGCAGTACGTAAGCCTTACATTCAATTTCCTTCACTTATTTTTCTTTCACTCACTTTCTTTCTCAATAAAGCAAAGAATTATGTAACACAACATGTTATAAACTGTTGACATGGGGAAGTGATTTGGTGTACTCTTTTGTGTGAAAAAAATTATTAAAATATAACATGCAGTTGAGTATTTTGGTGTTTCCTCCTACCTCCCCTTTTGAAGGTGGCTTCAGACTACCAGTTGGAAGAAACATATGTGCATCTTCCTCACAGTCACACCACATAACACGAAAGCATTGGGAAAAGAAACACACACCCTTTCACATAGCAGCACTACACCGCCTGCATATACCTTCAATTTCTAGACTATCTACACGCTTGAGGAACTAAAAGGCTTATGTCAATGAATAGGGCCAAGTCACATAAGAAAAGGAAGTCAGCAAAAGGGTATGATGAACCCCACCATGCACCTGGATCTAACACAGGACTGTTTAGTCAGATGGGAATTTGGAATGGCATGTAGACCTTCTCTCCTTTTCTACCACTTCCTTCTCTACCTAGCAACAACTACTTCCAAAGAGGGAGGAGAGAAGGGCCTGATTTAAAGGTACAATAAAAAATTATGACTAACTCGGAGTAGGGCAAAGAGAAGACCATTAAAATAAAAGCATACACATTCTTCCTTGCAGATTCTAAAGCAGTTTTGTGTTAGTCTGATACTCCCATAAAGCCTGTAGGAAAGAAAGACTCTACTGCATTTAATGTTATGTCATAAAAAGGCTTTTCTTTGGTAGAATTGTTTTGCGGAACTGACAATAATTTTCCTGCAAGGTATCTTTTCAGTAATTGTAAAGAAAAGCAAACAAACAAGCAGATGTAGCACGTTTGAATTGCTTATGGAATAGGCTTCTCTTTGTCAGGGCTTACTTGTCTAAAATAAAGGCATAATGTTAAAAAATAACAATAGTGGCAGAAGCGACAATGTTAAGAAAAGTGCTTGCCTAAAATCTCCTTAATTAATGAAATTATACTTTTTTTTGCACTGGTGGTTTAAAAAAAACTGTGAGAAGAGTAAAGTGAGTACAGTTCTGCTGAAACTTTAAAGGACTCAGTTTTCTTTGTTAAAAAAAATATAAAAACATGGTGGAATGCCTGGAGGGTTTGGGTAGCCTGTTAAGCTGTGACTTGGGCTCTACCACAGCTTGAAAGAGAGAAGAGAGAGTGTGTCTTCCAGCACTGATGCCCCCAGGCTCATACAGATTCATTTTACCTTAAAACATCCTTTTCTTCACGTAACCTTCATTAAAAAAAAATTATAGAGTAGCAGCTAATGTGTCACAATAGTTCAAAAAGTGAACTGAGTAGGTGTAAATAAATTTAAATTGCATATAATTATCACAATTACTTGTAACGTTATTCGCTGCAATATTACAGATAATTAAAAGAGGCCGTGCTTCACCTTTGTGTTCTTGTGTTATAACTCAAGATTCTTGACAAATTGCTTTTTATAACACTGCCAGTGCCTATGGCAAAATTATTCTCACAGGAAAGCAGACTGCAAACTATAACGGCATTGATTCCCCCGTACAGGCAATTTGGTCTAAAGGGATCTGGCAATTTTGGAATGTTGGTATTAAAATGACACATTTTTATAATAAAGCAAGTTTTATTCTATGTTATGTTTGTTTTTATGTCATTCCACTGGAAAATATATCAGGGTTTACCATTTTTACAAGAGAAGAAGTTTTTCTAGTGGTTAGAATTAGGGCCTGAAAGTCAAGAGTCTCCATTTCTATTTCCATCTCTGTCGTTTACATTGTAACCTTTGGAAAGTGGCTTAGGGTCCAATATTGAAAGATGTTTAGGCCCCTAAATACCTTTTAACAATCTGGTCTGTAATCTGTCTCTGCCTCAGTTTCCACATATTTTAAATGAATATAAACAGCCTAAGTCACAGGAGTCTTAATAAGCTTAATATTTGAGTTGCTTAGAAAAAAAAATGGCTGTATAAAAGTGTTATAAAAATTACAGTAAATTTCAAGACAACTATTTCAGTTTATTTTTTTGGTGTCAATCATGCATCTACTATATAGTCTTGTGGGAAAATAGAAACTGCACATATGTTAGAACTAGTCAAAATTAGGAATATAAAAGAACTCTGATAATTACTGATGGGAAGTTGGAAACCACAGTCTCCCTCTGAATTTTCCCACTTGGTTTTAAACAGATAGTAGTTTGTTGTTGTAGGCTTGCCCAGTAGTGCTGGGCTGATAACCTTTTAATGATGGGATTGAAAAGTTTCTGTTTTTTAAAATTCCCACATAAGTGCCTAGGAGAATTTTGAAAAATGTTAGAAGAATAAAAATGCTGCACCAGCTTCTGGGTTTGTCAGCCCTACTAACATCCCTTCATTTATTATTATTATTATTTTATTGGAGTGCCTAAAGGACCAATTGCACCCCATTGTGCTAAGCACTATACAAACACAGTAGCACACAATTCTCACTCTGAAGAGTTCACAATTTAAATAGATAAAGCAGACACAGGGATGGCAGCGGACCTCATGTTAGTTCCACATTTTTTGAGGGTGGGTTTAGTTAGGAGGGGATAAGCTAAATAGAAAGAAAAATGAAGGGCAGAGAAAGTGCCATCAGAATTGTAGAAAGTTCACTGCGTGTCCAAAGATCCCTTAGCACTTAGCAATACTTAGCATTTACACAGCATTATTCATCTTAAAAATGCTCTGTGGACATTAACTAATTAATCTTCCTAACATCCCTGAGAGGTAGGTATTATCTCCATTCTTTACACATGAAAAAACGGAGAACTTATATTACTTTCCCAAGGCCACCTAGAGAGTCAGTGCAGGATTAGAATAGAACATGAATTAGAACACCAAAATTCTTTGCTATCAATCCCATGCCCAACCCATGACTCTACCCCCTTTCCCTCTAAATGGGATCATGTTTTGTATATTTTACAGTTGGAAATGTTTTAAAAAAAACCCTCGACATTTCTATAGCATCTTCAGGGGGATGGCTGCCTTTACACTGTTGCATGGACTTTTAAGTTTCCTTGATCATTCCAGAGAAGATAAAAAATATATGTATTTTTTACAACAGGATTTACTAGGGCTTCATACAGTTCATAATTACCATAATCCATACTTCATATTAAGCACTAGCAGCGCCGGCTCCAGGGTTTTTGCTGCCCCAGGCAGCAAAAAAAAAAAAAAAAANTAGGGAGACTACAACACTATTGGTCATATATTCTGCTTAAAAATTAATTATAGATATAATTTAGGCTTAGCAGAAGTACTGTTCACAGTCAAATTCCATCTGGTAGTGTGAGGAAGTAATATTACTGTGGCCCTACAATGCTGCCAAATTATTTGATGTGCTGCTAGCTTTATGGTTCGAGTGCACTTAAAGAAGTTCCCTCTGGATTGCCCTTTGAAAACGAAGCATTCTTTTCAAAGAGCTTTCTGATTATAGAACCTCTGTAAATCCCCACTGAGTTATTCTCTGATGTCTTAAAATGTTTTGCTAGTTAGCGTCCTAAACGGTATGCATCTGCCTTAGTTATTGCTACATTTTAGACCATTATATAGAATATTATATAATACTTTTTAATAAGACGGTAGCTGAATTTCTAGAGTGAAGGATTTGTTTCGAGCTTCTTATCTCTAGAACGCCAAGTTCAAACATTGTTTTTCAGGATCATGCTATAAAACACCAGATGTTACACATTGCAAATAATCAGAACTATTGTAACATGTGTTACTATGGCTGTTTCTAGAAGAACACATCATGTGCAAAGTGCTCTACAAACATAACATTAGGCTCAAATCAGTGCTCAGTTTAAATGCTCAGTTTAAAATGCATTTATTTTCTTCCCTCCCAGTACATACTTTTTTGATGAAAACTCTTGCTCTAGATTAACAAAGAGGCCAACTGACAGTTACTATTGACTGGGGGTTATAACATGACTAGACTATAAAAGACAGGTGGGGATTCTCCCTCTGAATGATTTTAGGATTTGAACAATATTGTTCTATAACCTCAATATATTTAAAATTTTGATGTCAGACACAGAGAGTCCCTGGGGACCTACCTGCAGTATTCCATTATTGCTGTGAGACCCCCTTCTAGAAAAAGTCCTTCTATGGTATTCCATATATTTCCATTAGCATCATCTATGTGAGAGGAAGAATAGTCCAGTAGTTAGGGCACTAGTTATAGGACTTGAGATACCCAGGTTCAATTTTCTGCTATGCCACAGGCTTACGTTGTGACCTTGACAAGTGACGTGCCTCTCTATGCCTGAGTTCCCATCCATAAAACAAGGATAATAGTTTTTCTCTTTCTGTGAGCATAAATACATTAAAGACTGGCAACACTCACATACTACAGTGATGGGGGCCATCTACGTACCCAAGATACACAGAGTTATGTCTTAGACTGCCATTAAGGATGTTTAATCAGAAAATAAATCATCATGTCTTCCCTGGCTCCTCTTGAGAGGCAGAGGAATAGTACTGTGAGCCAGGGAGCTCCTCAATACCAACTGCAGAGGGCACACCATACTATAACTCTCATCAGGCCTGACAATCATTGCCCCAACTCACTGTTGTCATGATCTGTATCCAAAAGGTGTCACAAAAGGTATCATATGTAAACTGGTGACAGAGTATTCATATTGTTGCATAATATATACACAAAGCAACAGAGATTCCTGTGGCACCTTTAAGACTAACAGATGTATTGGAGCATAAGTTTTCATGGGTGAATACCCACTTCGTCAGACGCATGTAATGGAAATTTCCAGAGGCAGGTATAAATATGCAGGCAAGAATCAGTCTGGAGATAACGAGGTTAGTTCAATCAGGGAGGATGAGGCCCTGTTCTAGCAGTTGAGGTGTGAACACCAAGGGAGGAGAAACTGCTTTTGTAGTTGGCTAGCCATTCACAGTCTTTGTTTAATCCTGATCTGATGGTGTCAAATTTGCAAATGAACTGAAGCTCAGCAGTTTCTCTTTGGAGTCTGGTCCTGAAGTTCTTTTGCTGTAAGATGGCTACCTTGACATCTGCTATTGTGTGGCCAGGGAGGTTGAAGTGTTCTCCTACAGGTTTTTGTATATTGCCATTCCTGATATCTGACTTGTGTCCATTTATCCTTTTACGTAGTGACTGTCCAGTTTGGCCAATGTACATAGCAGAGGGGCATTGCTGGCACATGATGGCATATATAACATTGGTGGACGTGCAGGTGAATGAACCGGTGATGTTGTAGCTGATCTGGTTAGGTCCTGTGATGGTGTTGCTGNGGATGGCTACCTTGACATCTGCTATTGTATGGCCAGGGAGGTTGAAGTGTTCTCCTACAGGTTTTTGTATATTGCCATTCCTGATATCTGACTTGTGTCCATTTATCCTTTTACGTAGTGACTGTCCAGTTTGGCCAATGTACATAGCAGAGGGGCATTGCTGGCACATGATGGCATATATAACATTGGTGGACGTGCAGGTGAATGAACCGGTGATGTTGTAGCTGATCTGGTTAGGTCCTGTGATGGTGTTGCTGGTGTAGATATGGGGGCAGAGTTGGCATCGAGGTTTGTTGCATGGATTGGTTCCTGAGTTAGAGTTGTTATGGTGCGGTGTGTGGTTGCTGGTGAGAATATGCTTAAGGTTGGCGGTTGTCTGTGGGCGAGGACTGGCCTGCCTCCCGAGGTCTGTGAAAGCGAGGGATCATTGTCCAGGATGGGTTGTAGATAACTGATGATGCGTTGGAGAGGTTTAAGCTGAGGACTGTAGGTGATGGCCAATGGAGTTCTGTTGGTTTCTTTCTTGGGCTTGTCTTGTAGCAGGAGGCTTCTGGGTACATGTCTGGCTCTGTTGATTTGTTTCCTTGTGTGGATATCGTAGTTTTGAGAATGCTTGGTGAAGATCTTGTAGGTGTTGGTCTCTGTCCGAGGGGTTAGAGCAGATGCGGTTGTACCTCAGCACTTGACTGTAGACGATGGATCATGCGGTGTGTCCGGGGTGGAAGCTGAAGGCATGAAGGTAGGCATAGCGGTCGGTGGGTTTTCGGTATAGGGTGGTGTTAACGCGACCATCACTTATTTGTACTGTGGTGTCCAGGAAGTGGACCTCCCGTGTAGATTGGTCCAGGCTGAGGTTGATGGTGGGGTGGAAGCTGTTGAAATCGTGGTGGAATTCTTCCAGAGCCTCCTTCCCATGGGTCCAGATGATGAAGATGTCATCAATGTAGCGTGGGTAGAGAAGGGACCTGAGTGGACGAGAGCTGAGGAAGCGTTGTTCCAGGTCAGCCATAAAAATGTTGGCATATTGTGGGGCCATGCGGGTGCCCATGGCGGTGCCACTGGTCTGGAGGTATATATTGTCACCAAATTTGAAATCATTGTGCGTGAGGATAAAGTCACAGAGCTCAGCAACAAGTTGTGCTGTGTCATCACCAGGGATACTGTTCCTGATAGCTTGTATTCCATCTGTGTGTGGGATGTTAGTGTAGAGAGCCTCCACATCCATGGTGGCTAGGATGGTGTTTTCTGGGAGATTACCAATGCATTGTAGTTTCCTCAGGAAATCAGTGGTGTCACGGAGATAGCTGGGAGTGCTGGTGGCATAGGATCTGAGCAGAGAGTCCACATATCCGGACAGTGAGTGTGCCAATTCCAGAGATGATGGGGCGTCTGGGATTTCCAGTTTTGTGGATCTTGGGTAGTAGATAGAATAACCCCAGTCGGGGCTCTAAGGGTATGTTGACTTGTTCCTCAGTTAGTGTAGGGAGTGTCCTGAGTAGATGGTGCAGTTTCTTAGTCTATTCCTCAGTGGAATCTGAGGAAAGTGGCCTGTAGAATTTGGTATTGGAGAGTTGTCTGGCAGCCTCCTTTTGGTAGTCAGACCTGTTCATGATGACAACAGCACCTCCTTTATCAGCCTCTTTGATTATAACGTCAGGGTTGTTTCTGAGGCTGTGGATGGCGTGTTCTGCACAACATAGGTTATGAGGCAAGCGATGTTGTTTTTCCACAATTTCTGCCTGTGCACGTCGGCGGAAGCATTCTATGTATAGGTCCAGACTGTCATTTTGACCCTCACGGGGAGTCCATGTGGAGTTCTTCTTCCTGTGTTGTTGGTGGGAGGGTATCTGTGTATCAGTGCACTGTTCAGTGTTATCTTGAAAGTATTCTTTGAGTCGGAGGCGGCGAAAGTATGCTTCCAGATCACCGCAGAACTGTATCATATTCGTGGGAGTGCTGGGGCAAAAAGAGAGTCCCCGAGATAGGACAGACTCTTCTGCTGGGTTGAGTGTGTAGCTGGATAAATTGACGATATTGCTGGGTGAGTTAGGGGTACCACTGTTGTGGCACCATGTGGCAGGTAGGATTTTAGACAGCTTACGGTCCTTTTTCCTTTGTAGAGAGGTGAAGTGTGTAATGTAGATCTCCTGTCTTATTTTAGTGAAGTCCATTTGTATGGAGGGTTGGTTATTTATGAAAGTCTCCAGGTTGGAGATCTTTTTTTTTATGTTTTCCTGTTTGCTGTATAGGATGCTGATCAGGTGGTTCCTCAGTTTCTTTGACAGTGTATGGCATAATCTCTCACTGTGGTCTGTGCAGTATGTAGATAGTAATGGATCTTTCACCTTCAGTCCATTTGGTATGATGTCCATCCGTTTGCATTTGGAAAGGAAGACGATATCTGTCTGTACTTGTGCAAGTTTCTTCATGAGGTTGATAGATTTCCATTCCATACGGCTAAATGCAGTGCCTTTCATGGTGTCAAGAATCAGAGGGGTAGCCGTGTTAGTCTGGATCTGTAAAAATGTATACACAGTACAATTATACATGTGTGCTGTAAATATGTTCCTAAAATGTGTTTGTCAGACAGTACCTAAGCCCAGCCTGTTCTACACAAAGGAATGTTGTTTCACAGGTTATTTATTTGACATTGATAGACTGGTGGACAAGCAGCTTAAGCCAAGTGTGATCTACTTTCATTTTTATCATGTCAAGGCAGCTTAACATTTCATGTGTAATTAGCTATTACAATGGTTACCCTTAAAAATTTCTTCCTTAAAAAACAAAACAAAAAAAACTACACTGGTTAGAGAGCTATTCCCCATGCAGAAAATGGCAGTACACAGGTACAGATGTTAGTATCTCTCAGTCTTTTTAAGTGCACTAGCAATATTTATTTTACTCTAAGGACAGAACTTTAAATAGTTTTTTATCAGGAAACTTTGAACATAGGATTTTTTACACTAGGTTTAGTGGTTTATAAATTATTTTAAACCACATTTCACAATAGCTTTACATTTTTAGTTAATAACTGCTTATTCTATTCAAAATCATTATTCAATAAGTATTTCAAGTAACTGAACACAGTGAGTGAATTATGTGATGTAGTTATTAAGGAATGTAAATGCTAAAAAACACATCCACTGTAGCTGAGAATTTTTTACATTAAATAGTCATCAATTAGGATCTAAAGAAAGTCCTGGAGAGTATTAAAGTTTAAGACAGTTATGTGTTAAAAGCACCCTGCTATTTCCTTGGATAGATTTCTAAAATCACTGTAGGATATCAGCTCATGGAAAACCTATTTCCCCCCCAAGCAATACATGCCATTATAGTATTTGAAAAGCATATAGTGTGTGTGCCTAACAAGAGTGGAATATATAAACAGTAGACAAAAGAGAACAATGAAAAATATCCAAAGGATTTAAATTGAGGTCATACAAAGAAGCTTAACCTTTTTTACACACTACTGCACATGCAAGAAGTAGCTTCTAGCCACTAGTACTGTTTCTGAAGTAGTTATGATGTTGACTGCCAAAATGTTCTTGTTCAAATGGCATAAAAATGACAGATATTATGGCCTCCAAACATGTGCTTCTACTCACAGGTAACTGTAAAAGAACAAGATGCTGTGGGCTGAGTCACATCAAGTAATATTGTAAGCAATATTGCAATACAAGACCCAACATATACTCCTGTAGTCTAATACCACAGAACCACTGAATCCTTTATGTTAAAAATTAAATGTGAGGTTTTCCCCATCCCAGAAAACACAGGCAGAAGTAGGTACTTGAAGCAACTCAATATGTCTGGTTATCTTTAAGTGAATTAGTTGAATGTTGCCAGGTTCATATGTTCACAAACTAAGGCACAGATGTGTCTCCTAGTTAAATAAATGGCTTTCATTCTCCAGCGTCAAGGACATGAATGGTGGCATTCATGGTTCTAAGTGGCCATCCCAAACGCATCATATCCTTTAACTCTTTGTACGCTACCTTTCACTCCTTAAGCTCTGCCCAGGGACTTGCCAATATTATGCTTTATCTGATGCTTCCTTTCTTTTAACTCTGATGCATCTTGAACACTATAAGTGAGACCAATTCAAAGTTAAATGACTCCATGACCCCAGAACAATATAAACTGCCTGAATTACAGAATTCAAAAGTGGTTGAAGGGCTGAGGCCAGACATGAAAAATTTTAGTCCAAAAGTAATTTGTTTGCAAAGTTATATGCAACTAGAAGAGGGGTTATATTGGAACATGAAATTCAAATTAGCTGTAGAACTGATTACTGTGTCTCCTATATTAATGGCAGGAACTGATAATATGAAGTCACATAACTCAGCAGTAAATTATTTGAATAATCTTAAACTTATTTTAGATTCTGAGAAAATCAGATAATGGATAAATAGGAAAATAATTAGATGTTTCTATGCCAGTTTTACATACATTATTTAATTTTGAGTCTACAATATGTACAAAATTATAAGCTTCTTAAAGTTCTAAACAAAAATGAAAGATGGTTTTGTCCAAATAATAAATACATTGTCATAATTTATGTAATTAACATTTCATTGATATGCCTGTACTGTGTATTTTGTAGTCCAATTGGGAGCTTTCAGAAATTACTTTGGGAGCAATTAATTAAAGTACACTTCATAAAGAAAGCCTTGTAAGCGTTGGCTAAAATCAAGGAAACCATAAGGAAATGTATAATTAAACTAAAAGGGCCTCTGGGAATATTAACACAATATGAGGAGCATTTTTACATGAACAATTCCAAATTAATCTTGTTTAGTTTCAATAAAGATGATTTTACTCAGCAGAACAAATGCTACCATATTGAGATCACATTCATTTTTCTTTCCCTTTCCTTTCTCCAATTTCAAGAGAAAATGTAAGCATTGTAACTGCACAAAAGAAGTCTGATTTCCATTTATGTAGTGCTAAGGCTGAGATTTTAAATGTCAGAAAATTTGAAATTGTGAATCTCAAGTGCAGCCACCTTAATTAATTCAATTAAAACATAGTAGTTTTACCAAGGGACAGCTACTGTGTACAGCACTATACTTCCCAACTCTCGGAAATTAGAAAGTAAGATGCCAAACCTAACAGCATTTTGTATGTTACTTGTTGACTCTGTACATCATCAGTATATTGGAAACTGTAAAAAGGCTGTCCCTGGCTTTTGCAGATCCGTCAAGATAGAGATAGATCACACAGACCTCTGAGAAACATCAGGTTTAGGGATCTGATACCTTTCTTCCCCTTCTACATTTGCAAATATTTCCTCTCCTATATGAATGGAAGAGTTGGTAATGGTATAAAGATGATCAATTTGCCTATTTGTTCCTGTGTAGAAGATGATCTGATCCTCCTTCCTATCTCAGTTACAGAACCAAAAATATGTAGGTTTTATTATTATTTTATTTATATTTTGGTAGTACCTTGGGTCCCCCAGCAGAGATCAGTGTATTAACCACTGACTGGTGAATTAAAAAGTGAATTAAAAAAGACAGTCCTTACCCCAAATTGTTCATAATCTAGGGTTATGACAAGATATGACAGGTGGATGGAGACAAACATGAAAATAAGAATCAAGGTAAATGTATCATATTCCTCTATCATAAGTAGCTTACATATCCCTGGCAACTTATTATTTCTGCTCTCTTACAATAGTATTTACTTAAGGCCCCAATATTATACTGAGGACCATGTGGGTGCTGGGGCTGGAAGGGACCTCAAGAGGTCATCTAGTCCAGCCCCCGGGACTGAGTCAGGATCAAGGACATTGAGACCATACTTGACAGGTGTTTGTCTAGCCTGTTCTTAGCACTTGCAGTGGTGAGGATGATGTGGCTGTCAGTGTAGGATCCGGGCCTATTACTGAATTAATGTTTGGTGTAGAGCTTCTAAGGTGTTGGGAGGGAAAGGTTATGCAGCATGGCATTGGGAAAATGATTTATTTGGCTGTGCAAACAGTTACACAGAACCATAAACCTACCCACATTTGGTTGAATTGAGTTCTTTTAGTTTCATGGACATCAATCCAGGTTAACAATTGATTCAAACTTTTATGTTAATGTTCAGATTTGGCAGCCCTGTGGTGGGCAGCCCCTCTTTCTCTACAAGCTAGGAATTATGATTCCTTAGTTACTTATAATAGTAGTTATGATTTGTCTGTCAGCTTCTTCACATTCAAAGCATTCCTTCTTACCCTTACTATTTTGGACATCTAGGATATAATTAGGGTTAACTAATTATCCAAAAAATCATTCTAATTTACTTATAAAACCATCATATTGGGTTAATTTATTTGCAAACTACACAGCCTACAAAAATTAACCATTCCTGTTTTTTTATTTATTTATTAGGAAATGATTAAAGTCAAGTAGAAATAGAAACGTGAATATAAACCCCATTCCAACAAAGCGCTTAAACACAAGCTTAACTTTAAGTACAAGTAGTCCAATTAAAATACTATTGGTTCATGTTTTATTAAATATATCCAGCCTTCTGAGTGATAGTTATCCTTGTCCAAAGTCTTAAACGGTATGCAATGTTTTCTTTGTTAGCTGACATTTGCTAGCTGAGCTTTATAGTACTGTAGGTAACAAACAGTTAATTTTTTTTTTAGCAAGAATAGAAGCAGAGGTAGAAAAAGTTGTTATATTTGGAGAGTAGTTTCTTATTCCAAGGTGATAAAAGAATTGAAAACCTCCTGAAGCGTCCACTGCTGGACAATCAAAGCTGATAATTGTTAGGTCAATGGAATTCTGGATGTTTTTAGAAAATGGTGCTCTCGATTTATGCAGACCTAATTTGTAGGCAATACAACATGAATGAATGCACCTTTCAAGAGCACCAGTGCACCTTTCAAGAGCGTTAACAATAAAATGAAAGGTGTTCTGGATTTTAGTCATTGAACAAAATAATTCTAATCGGACTAGTACTACTGAAATCTCTTATTTGATGTAGCTTTATCACAATAAAACCACATTTAGAAAGAGAAAACAGAATAGAATGAAAAATATACAAAATAAAGGAAGCCTATGCCCTGCTGACTGGAAAGAAGTAAAAAGAGATAAATATATTGTTATGTGTATACATCATAATTTTGCGAAGCTCTCAAATAATACAGAGAGATTGGGGATACATAGAAGATAGTGAGAAGATAGAAGGTTGAAGGATGGTTAGATACTTTGAAAATTCAGATATTCATTTCTCTGAAAGTGGAAAAACTCAAATTTCACTCCATAAAATAGATAATACGTATTCCTATTTGAGTGCAAAATTGCATGCTAGATGGTCGTTTGGGCTGACATAGCTTTCATGTGGCCTACTCTTGCAGTCCCCACTCAAGTAAAATGCCCATTGACTTCAAAAAGTTTTGCCAGCAAAAAAATCTGTAGGATCAAGCCCTTTATGATAAACAGCATAACTCGGGTTTTGTCTGTTGGAAACTTTTGTATCCATTTTTGAATGTATGAATGCCAACAAACAGCCATTATTCCCCTATTCATTGCTCATGAGTTGTTTCTTTCACTGTGGTAAATATTAAAGATTAGATGACACTTCCAATTTAAAGTCACTTGCACCTTCATCAGAAAACATATTTCAAATTGAAATGTCTTATGTCAGCCCAGAAGCAATTCCAATCACACAATTTGAAGATAGAGGTGGAAGGAAATGTTGCTTACCAAGTACAGTACATTAAGTTAGTTGGATAACTTAAAACTAGCATTTTAAAATATGTCAAAATTTGCTATAAACACAGTCCTGAAGACAGAAAACTTTGACAGAGGGGGAATATTTTGGTTAAAAACAATAAATTTAAAGCCATTTGTAATTTCATGATGACTCTTTCCTAAACTTGGAGTAGGTTTGGATTTAGCAATCTTTTATAGGATTTTTTGAGATATCATCTGGTGCAATCCAAGCAGAAGGCTAATGCTCTCCTCACAGCCAACAAATGAAGCTTCTGCTCAACTGTATGCATGTGAGGCTTTGGGAAAATGGTAAATAAAGTGCTTGGTTAATGTGGAAATTGGAAACCACCTTTGTCAATAATTTTGGGTGAAGGCAGAGGTAAATTTTGTCCTTATGGAAAACTCTATAAGGAAGTTCTGAGACCGAGTATCTCAATTCACCCACTCTTCTTGCTGAAGTTATCACAATCAGAAATGCCACTTTCATAGAGAGGTGGAGTAGGGAGCAAGTTGTGAAGGTTCAAAGGGAGGTCCCATTAATTTTGTTAGCACAAGGTTTAGATCCCATGGGGAAACAGGTTCTTGCTCTTGAGGGTATAATCTGTCCAACCCTTTTAGAAATCTAACAGTTATGGAGCTGGAAAAAAGTGATCTATTACCCACTGGAGGGTCGAATGCTGAAATTGCTGCCAAATATACTTTAATAAAATTGCTTGTAGGTTGGGGTGGTGCAGACAGCCATGATCCTGAGAAGTCACATATGAATAAGAACATAAGAACATAACATAAGAACATGAGAATGGCCATACTTGGTCAGAGCAAAGGTCCATCTTGCCCAGTATCCTGTCTTCCGACAGCGGCAAATGCCAGGTGCCCCAGAGGGAATGAACAGAACAGGTAATCATCAAATGATCCATGCCCTGTCACCCATTCCCAGCTTCTGGCAAACAGAGGCTAGGGACACCATCCCTGCCCATCCTGGCTAATAGCCATTGAAAAATCTATCTTCCATGAATGTATCTAGTTATTTTTGAACCGTGTTATAGTCTTGGTGTCCACAACATCCTCGGGCAAAGAGTTCCACAGGTTGACTGGGCATTGTGTGTAGGAACTACTGTCACTGATACCATCTGAAACCCTTCCTGCATGGTTGAGGACACTGGCACCAAAAGGTTAAACAATTTTCTGGTGGCAGTGTATGCTTCTGGCATTATCAGTACCAGTATTGTGTCTTGAGTATGGTTGTAGGAACTTCAGGGGTCAACTCAATGGACCTGGCATAGGTTCTGGAGTCAATGAATCTCCCTTTATAGGAGAAGAAAGCTGTGGGGAATACTTCTCTTCAGAGTCCCTCCCAGAGCTCTTCCTTCTACTTGGCCTCAGTACAGAAGGGCTTGCTGACTGAGGTACCATGACCTTTGAAGATCTGTGTCTCTTCTTTGGCATCGGAGACACAGAACATGGTGGCAAAAACATTTAGGGAGTACACTCTGTACCAAAGGTGCCACACTCAGAGTATGCTCTGAACCCAACAGTGCTGATGGAGTGTGAAGTGCCGCCTCCATAAGGAGACACTTTAGTCTTGCTGCTCTATCTCTTTTTAGAACAAGGCTTAAACTCTCTGCAGTATGACACTTGTCACTGACGTGGGACTCCGCCAATTTTAGGCAGCTGGGATGTGGGTCACTGACCAGCATCCGTCTGGCACCCTGGATAGTGAGGCATGCCTCTGGTCCCAGTCCCAAGAATCAAACTTTTTCCAAAATGTACCTAAAAATTGAAACCTACACTAACACTAACTGTAAACTATATCCAACTACTAACTACTAAATGGCAAACAGATATACAAAGAGTGAGGGAAATAAGCTTGCAACAGCAAGACTGGAAACGTTCCAATAACCTTCACTAGGAAAACAGGGGGATCAGAGGTAGCTCCATCCTCTTACACCAGCATGCAGTGGCTCATGGCAACATAGGGAGCTTGAGCTGCCCTGATGGGTACCTCTGGTGGAAAAGCTCTCCATCAACTGGGCCCAAGGAGTGCACACACCTGCAGTGGAATCATTCAAAGAACTGGATGAAACTTTTCAGATAAAGAGTTTATTTGTTCAACCCCAAACAATATGTTTCTGGGTTTTCAGTTTTTTATTTCAGTGACAAAAACAACAAAATTCTGAGTTGGGGTGACCCAAAACTAATTTTTCTGTTTTCAGCTTTTTCGGTTCAGCCACCAAACCAAAAAATCAGTTATTCGTTCAGCTCTAGTATTCACCACCCTGCACTTTAAATAGGGAGCGTTTTGTCTGGCTGGCCAGGAGAAGAGGGCAATGCTTTCTGGCTTGGGGGCAGAGGGGAAAAGTAAAACTGCTGGAAGAGCAGTCAGCAGGTGGATGACTCACCACCTAGGAATGAGGGGTTTAAAAAGGTCAGCCTGGGCCTGGACCCTCCCTTCATTCACTTGGAACAGGCTGGGCAGAGACTCCGGTGCATGGCTTGCTGCAGGACCATGTGCAGTCAAATGGTGAGTGGAGCTAGCGGCAGGAGAGGGGGAACCCCTTCCCCATTTCAGGACATAAAAACATGCAGGAATTGCACACGGTGGCAGGGGGAATGGGCACAGGTTCCCTGCTCCATAAAACCCCCACATGGATCAGTGGGGGATGGTGTGGGGAAACAACCCCTTCCCACATTGTAGGGCATAAAAGCAGGCAGCAGTTGGGGACACGGCAGCAGTGGGGAGCAGGCACCAGTTCCCTGCTCCATAGAACTCCCCACATGGAATCAGTCCGGACGGTGAACAGGAACAGCAAGGGGGGAGCAGCCCCTTCCCCAATTCAGGCCATAGTAACAGGGTTGAGTTGGGACATGGTGGCAAGGGGGAGCAGAAACCCCATGTGAGGCAGCAGGGAGGGGGCAAAAAATAGTGCTCAATCCACTCCCACATAGAGCCAGACAGTGTCAGGTAGGGAGAGGCAGGAATACTCCTCCCCCAAATCACTGTAGGAGGGACAAAGAGGGCACTGGAACCAACACAATTTTGCATATAGCCCATCCAGCGGGGGTGCGGGGTGTGTGTGTGCGGGAGAAACCTCCCACTCTCTGGGAAAGCAGTGGCTGGTCTGGACTGGGGGATAGGAAGTGCATAGGGGGCTACAAGCCATTCCCTGTTTCAGTCGAGGAGGCAGAAGGGGCAGGCGCTAGAAAGCAGTCTCAGAATGGCTCCAGGGGGACACAGAAAGGGGAAAGAAAGGGGTGCACAAAAGGGAAGGCTTAATTCTTCTTTTCCTCTGGCACCAATGGAATGGAGTAGCAATAGGAGAACAGATTCACAAAGGGAGGTAGAGTTCTTTATAGGGGGTATATGTATAAGAAGGAAAAGGAGGCGGGAGTGGGCCCCTCCCATAGCAGTTGCAGTGTACATGACTGTTTAGGGAATCATGGTGCATTTTTTCCCCACTGTAGCCAGAACACAATGGGATGGGGGGAATTTGCCTCACCCCCTAAGTTAGTTTCGTTACCACAGGAACCCAGAAAGCAATCAAATCACACACAGGGCAGACACAGTGCAGTTGGTTGGCCCCAGGACTATCCAGGGGCAGAATCCATACAGCAGGGGCAAGTGGCTGGTGGAGCCTGGGGTAGTGCTCTGGCGTATCAAAGTCAGCATATCAGGCTTGGGGAAATGGGGGCACCAGGTGCAGTATTTGCTCACCCGAGTGTACTGGATTGTCACAGACGGCCTAGTGGGCTTGGGGAAATGGGGGCTCCAGGTGCAGCTCTCACTCACCCAACTGAGCTAGCGGCGTCTGATGGGGGGCCAGTTAGCATGCAGCTGATACGATTAATTAAATGTATTGCGTATGAAGTTGTTTCCACAGCACTACAGGCTGTACAAAGCGGAACAGGTCACGCCGATCCAGTACATCCCGCTCAGGTGATTTCAGGAGCAACGATAGATGCACAGGGCAGGGATCGCCATCCATGAAACCAGACAAATGCTGTTCATGGTAGGGAACCTTGGCATAGCATGGTTGTCAGTGTGGTACAGAGATCAGTGGCACCATGCACGTGGCACAGCTATGAGAAAAAAATTAATGAATTCATACAATTTCAGGAGCAGGAAGGCCAGTCGGCAATGTGGCCCATTACAGAGGAACAGGTGCTGCGGTACATGCTGTCATTGACAACCCGTCAACTGGCGTCCGTCACAATTTCAAATTGCATTTCGGCCATTACATTTGTCAGTAGGCTAAATGGATACCCAGATCCTTGTGGGAGATTCTTAGTTCAAAGGTTTTTGGCAGGATGGTCATGTAGCCGTGGATCCAGGAAGGATTCCCGTCGTTCCATCAGAGTTTCCACGCTCAGGGACCTTCTTCACATCCTCAGTGTCATACATAATAGCGCACAGGAGGTGTCCCTATTCAGGGCAGCATTCTTGACAGCATATTTTGGTCCTTTCAGGATCAGTGAACCAGTGCCTGGGTCCATCAGGGATTCTACGGGAAAGGCTTTGGAATTTCGTGACATAAGCTGGCACAAGCATGCAGTGATATTACACTTGCAAAGGTCAAAGACTGATCAAGTCGGCCGGGGTGCATTCGTTACCCTATTGGAGGGTGGCCAGCCTGGGGTCTGCCCCATTCGGGTGTTGAGGGCCTACATGGTGGAAGGGAGAAGGCCCCCTTTTTGTACATGGAGACAGGAGTCCCCTCATGGCATATCAATTGATTACCATGTTGAGACGGGAGCTAATGAGGTTGGGGCTGCCAGCCCATTAATTTGGTTCCCACTCATTCAGAATAGGGGCGGCTATGGCAGCAGTGCAGATAGGTATGGAAGCAGCGGCTATTCAGGCAATCGGGCGCTGGCAGTCTAATGCATACCGAACATATGTAAGACCGCAGGTGGAAAATCAACATTAATCGGTTGTGTTCTCATTTCAGATACGGGACAGCCGGTTATACACATGAGGGTGTGGATCTGTGGGCACAATATTGTATTTTTGGTGCATAGGCACACATCCAGGTTGCCCGAGGGCTCCCAGATTTCGATTCTGTGGCGAAGCATTACTCAGTTGGCACGCACGGAGGGGCATGTTATGGGATCGACTGATACTGCTGTTGTATGCTGTGCAGGCGCATCAGTGGCCACCGGATATATTGGTGATACACCTGGGAGAAAATGATCTGGGAACACTTACAGGGGTGGAGTTAATGCTTCGAACTAGGAGGGACCTGATCCTGGCAGTTTTTCCGGGCATTAACATTGTCTGGTCGGATATGCTTCAGTGCAGGGTCTGGCAGGAAGCAATAGACCCCGCCAGGGTGGACAATACCAGGAAGTATATGAACAGGGAAGTGGCCAAATTCTTGGTGCCCTTGCGGGGGGACAGTAATTTCACATCCTGGCATATTCTATGGGGCACCGCAGTTATTTCGGGAGGATGGGGTACACCTGTCAGACTCAGGTGCTGCCATATTTTTGGCTGATATAAAAGAAGGCATTGGGAGATGTCTGGGAACCTGGCTGGGTGTTGGGAGGAGGCAGCCTAGCTAATGGCTGGTGCCTCCTTGTAGTGGATGTTCAGTGCAGGTACTCCATAAATTAAGGCACAAAAGAATGGAAAAATGGCTTGGAAATGAATTAAGGAGAGGTGCTTAGTAATTGAGCAAGCCAGTGGCAGTTGGGGACTCCTCTGATTGGTACAGCAGGGAGCCAACCCCCATCATTATAGTCCACCTTAACCCCTCCTATGAGGAGGGGAGGTTGGTAAGGTCCTGGCAAGGGAATTGCTGGAGGGATCTGGATGAAAAGGGGCGGAGCTGGTGGACCCCCCCCCCCCCCCCCCCAAAAAAAAAAAATTGGCTGGAATTGGAGGTCCCGGAAGTGGTTCTGCTGGAAGGACATACATTTTTCACCTGCACTGCACATTTCATCTGCCGGGTTAGTCCCAGACTTCTATCTAATAATAAAGTTGTGGCCTGATTAAACCCATATCTAATGTCTCCTGTCATTCTTTCGGCATAGCCGGACAATACCTTCCTTATATATAGGGTAATACCATCCCACCTGCCTGAGTGTGTCAGCAAAAAAAAATAAAAAATCTAACCCTTTCCAAGCAGGATCAACACCTGCTAGCTTTGGGGAGTATATTAGGCAAACCCTGACATCCTTTTATACTGAAAAACAGAAATTATGCTCACTGGAAGCAAGTCAGTAAAGGAGATAGCCTAATGTATTTGTGATGCTAAAGGGTTGGAAAAAGCTGAGGTACATTTTTTAATGAATGTTAAGCCCAGGATGTTGTCTTCAAATAAGGATATAGTAGGGGGTAAAAAGTTGTATTACTAGATTTTTCACACACTTTCAGGGATCAGGACCTGCAGGAGAGCCAGTTATCTGTACAACTTAACAAGAGCAGCTAGCCCAGTAGGCTGCCTGATTGGCTACATCACCTGATTGCTGGGAAGGGTCCGCAGACCAGCTCTTAAACTAAGCAACAGTAGCCGTTCAGTGGCTCCTCAAAGCATTGATTCATCCATGGCTGTAATAGCTCCAGAGCCTTATCCCTAGCCTTACCCCCGCTGTGCCTTGTTCCAGTCCTGTTCCCTTGACCCAGCCCTGCTGCTGCCTTTCCTGGATTTGTATGGAATCTAATTTTATTTAGTATGTAATATATATGTTTTAATATTAATTAGTTGAAAAACTGGAAAAAAAATGTGAAAACCATCATAAATGTTATATCTTGCTTTTTGTTTACACAACCTGATATAATGGGAATTTTCCAACCGGATCTATTTGATATACAATATGTGTTGATCTACAGTATATAGATCAGCAGGTGACAAATCCATTTCTTTCTGAGATGTATGTGGTGCACAGTGAAAGGCTTTATATTATGTTCTCCAGGATCCAGTATAAAGAAGAAGGATAACCACACTTTGTACAAAATAATGCTATTGATCTTTATTGTGTCCTGTTGCTAGATTTTGTTGCATGGTGACACTTGACATGATGGTGGACATTGTTCCATACAACAATAATCCCACTTGGTTTAACTTTTGCAGAATATTTCATGTTCCCATAAGAAATCCCTTTATGAATAAATTTTACTATTTTATTTTTACTCTGGGAATATTCATTAAACCATGATAACATATGCCTTGTTATAACATTGCTATAGCAACAAAATGACCATGTTGTTACCTTGGCAACAGTTACATATTACCTGGGTAACAATGGGATTTCTTTCTTTTTTCCATTCCTCCACATACCTTTCTTAAAGAAACGTATGAGCATATTACAACTGCTGATGAATTAACAGCTCTGCTATTTTAATTGTACTTGAAATAGCTTGGATTGACTTAAAATAACTGGACATAAATATTGTGTTGATACTCTATAATATTTCCTTAATTCTTGTAGGTATCAAGTATTTAAGTTCTACTTTTTCTCTGTCACCCCTCTCCCCATTTGGATACTATACATAGAAGATTTTAGCCTGACCTTTTCTGGGTTGTGTCACATGGGGAGGGCTTCTAAGGGGGTCAGGCACCCAGTCTACCTGTGACAGAAAACGATCTGTGTGTGGATAGTTAATTAGATATGGAGAACCTGGACCTAATAAAGGCTTATGAGAGATTAGTCAGAGAGCCCCAGAGCAAAAAGGATCCTCAGCATAGCTGGTTAGGAAGCTATGCCATGTGGTATTTCCCAGGGAAGCAGAGACTCACAGAAAGTGGAACAGGCCCAGAGAGAAAGTACTTGCAGGTAAGGAGCAGCCCAAGAGAATTAATTGAATGAGGGATCCCTTGGAGAGTGACTAGGGACTAGTTTAGCATGGAGTGATGTACTTCTGGGGAGAAGACTGCCATCCAGCTGAATGCCCAACAAAGGCAGAGAATTCACCTTGAGAGTGCACTGGGGCTGGAAGGATGATATAGTGACTGATTAACCCAAAGGTGGAGAGTTTCCAGGGGAATAATTGACTGCAACTTTTGTTTGTTTGTTCTCCTTTCCTCTTAAATATTATAAACGCAAACATGAACTTGTTCATAGCCTGTATGGAGGGAAGCAGAGGCAGGGGTTCACCTGCAGCACCATGCCTGACCACATGGGGATGCACCAAGGTGCCTTCATGCCACTGGGGAGGGGAAATGTGGTCAGAAAACTCCACAATCTGTCAACCTGGCAAAAAGAGTTTGTAGCAAAGAAGAGAAGATAGCTTTCAAGCTGTATGGGGCTTGAGGATCCAGAGAAAAATTCAGATCCAGTCCCTTACGTCTTACAATCTATTTTCTAGACAGATTCCCTTTCCGTGCTTCTTACCACCTTTTGCACATGAACCCTTAACTGAACTCTCTAATGATCAGTCAGAACCCAAGAAAAATGGCTTTCTCTTTATACATTTCTTTGGAAAATGAGCAAAAGGCCTGTTATCTAAACATACTTGTTACTATCTTACTATAGCTTTGCTGTGTGGGTCTGTGATGGGACTTAACTGCCATTACCTGAAAAGCAAGGGGAAGGGCCTGAAATAGTCATGCTCTGCACCTGAGGGGAAAGTGGTCAGGGGGAATTTGCTTCCTGGCCGGAGGAGATGGAGCCAATACTTGTAAATTGACTGAGAGAGCTCAGTTGGGGAAAGACTGCAGAGGAGACAGGTCTCTCTGGTAGAGCTAAGCCCAAGAATAGGGTTTAACAGACAGGAGACAATGAAGAAGAACTCTACAGGAGCAGGTTACCTTCCTGCAGGGGAAGCTCTGGGGAACAGACAACAAGGGAAATTCAAGGTGGGGGGAATGGCTATTACTTTGAAGATTTGTTTGGACTTGTTCATGCTACTCTGGAAAGGGATTAGACTTTTATGTGACTTGGCTGACGGCCAACCACAAAACAAGCGGAAGGGGATTTGGGAGAAGACAGGCTGAAGTGGCAATTGAAGGTCTGAGCCCAAAAAGAGGTGCCAGAGATGAGGACCCCTTGCAATGCTGCAATCAGGCATGAGGAAGTGCCGTAGAGATGAGAACATGCTGCTATAGGGAACACGCTTCTGTCATATAATCTCATATTCTGTTGCCTCCTTCCTTCCCTATTTGAAATTTTATCTTCACATACAGACTATAACTGCATTTTCCTGTATTTTGGATTCTCCTGCAAAGGCCCTATCCTTTAGCATTGCTGTAAGGAGATTACATTAAGCATTTCTTCTCTCTAGGTAACATTGTCTATTTTTTTGGCGAAGGTATATTATGCACTGATCAGGATTGAATGTGTTTTTGATGTAGTTTTGATGTGATTAATCAGTTATATGAAAAAGCAACCATCATCTGATACTAATACTCAGGGAACAAGATTGTCCAATCCATGCTCATGTCAAGCAGTTTATTATGTTCCCTGCGAGTCAGCTGATGTAAATTTTAGTAGCTCTACTGAAGTCAGTGGATCTGAGCCAAATTACATTAGTTGATTATCTGGCTCATTGAAACCACATGACTAGCCCAGAAACCTCTTTGGTTATGTAATGCTCTTGAAATTAGCTTTTCCCTTTTGCTTCCAACAATCCTGGATCCTACTCTGACTTTCCTTCAGCTTCCTGTCCTCCCTCTCCTAGAATCTAAACTGAGTTGTCCTAAGACTCTGTCCTCCATCTTAGGCACTTCCAATTTGTTTAGGTTACTTTCAAATAGTTGTATCTTTGAGGAGAGGTCTGACCTTCCTCTCCGGAGCCTTCAGATGCAGTGAGCTGGCCTACTCCTGTTCATGACTCAATTATAAAGCATTACAAACTGAAACACAAAAACACTTGCAATGATTTTTTCTCCCATTAATTTTATCATAAACCAAATGAGTCCTTGTGCTGAAACCTTGTATTTTCAGCAAAGAATAAATTATTTTCAGACTGAATCAACTTTCACAGGCATAGCTTGAAAAGACAAATTCTGCTGATATAATAAGCCCTTTTTAAAATCGAAACTACTCTAAAATATAGAAAGATATTTTTAAATATAGGTCTGTGATCTGTTTTGGTCAGTGAATTGCTTACTACTGACACATGACAAATCTCTCTTACACTGTGCTCAAACTATAGTTTCCACAGAATACCCTTTAAGGGCCATAAACTCCAGAATGAAATGTTAGCGGATCCCTGAAGAAATGCTGGCACTATTAAAAACAAATGTAACAGAATACATTAAAGCAAAGAGATACTCTTTTCACTTCCTCAAGAAGGGGCCATGCTGGTAAAGTCACAGTTTAGAATTGCCTTCAGAGCTCTTTGACATGCAGCAGCTGCTAATAGTAACTGGAATCACCAGCATGCAAGAGAATTCAATTATTCCTTTTTCCTGGCCACTCCCACTCACTGTCAGCTGGGAGGGGTGGCTTAGGAGCCAACCTTAGTGCCTCTATGCTAACTGAGGCTTCCCATAGGTAGGAAACATCTGCTTCTAGCCCGATACTTTGGGTTTCGGACTGTTCTAATCTGGTGGAATAGTGCAAAGTCAACACAGGGCACAACCCAGAATTGAGGCCATTGTGGGTAAAATTAAGAAAATTCTCTGAAAATTGGCCCTATGTTTAAGAGTATCTAGAAATCTGTAGCTGTGGGTTTGTTTTTAATCTAGGTATTAACTAGAGCCAAGAGCCAGCCATGATAAAGTTGGTGATAATTCTTTCTGATGTCTGCTTTAATCCCTTGGGAATTGCAGGATCTGCAGAATATGGCCATATTAGGGGCATATATGGCTTTGCACTCGTTGGGTGTATATCATTCATTCTTTTCCATTAGCTGCACAGTCAAGCATTACACCTCTCCATGTCAAAAGTCATGGCATGTAAAGTGTAAAATATGTGCTGCACTATATCTCAGGATTCAAATCTTGTAAAAATGGAGAACAGCAATTGAATTCCCTCCACCCAGCCAACATAAGTTAATTCAGTCATTGGTACTGTGACACTAATGCTGGAAAAGTAAGTTTAATTCTGGCTGTTATCATCTGTTGTGATGGCCTCCTGGTGCTGCTTGCATGGATTTAAGACGCTGTCACTTTTTGCAGGGCCACTGACACTTTCATATGTAGTAAGAATTTAATACTCATTTTTTGAAGGTTTGCACATATGATCAATTACTAAAGTGAATAAATTATTACAAAGGACAGAGCATAATGCTGCTTGATATAGAATGCTGTAGTTTCTGCCAAAGAAAATTTAATTCAGTAAATCAAAGTATATTCAAAATTCAGAACTCTTCTCAATTACAAATAACTATTCTTTAATATATTTCTGCTCCATTAACCATATCCACCAAGGGATGACAGTGAAACAATTGCTTTTTTAACAGATTTTTCTCCTCTTAAAAGATATCCTCGAACAATCCATTAGAGCAGGGATGCTGCAGGAAGCAGTGTGGGCCAAGGGATTTGCTGGCCGCGGCTTCCCGCAGCCCCCATTGGCCTGGAGCGGCGAACTGCGGCCAGTGGGACCCGCGATCAGCCGAACCTGTGGATGTGGCAGGAAACAAACCGGCCCGGCCCGCCAGGGTGCTTACCCTGGTGAGCCGCGTGCCAGAGGTTGCCGATCCCTGCATTAGAGAAAATGAAACACAACTGAACATTTTAGTGAATTTTTTTTTTGCCACCAAATAATTTCACTCTGCAATGTTCACTATAATTAGAGCTACAGGGACTGCAATGTACTGAAACAAATTCAGATTTTCAGATGCATCAAAGTGTGGCTAAAGTGAGGGAGAACTAAATTGCAAGCAACTGAACAACCAGGAGAGCCAATGATAAACTTGACATGATCAATTAGTTGAGGGGGTGAAGAAAAAAGTCAAGATATCGGAGGGATAGAAAAAGAAAAAAATATGTTGGTTTATAACACTCCGATCCCATATGGGCTAGGTTATATTGTATGCAGTTTCAAAACAAATTTCATTTCCAGTAATTAGAATGTAAATTATTATCCTCAGTCATTACGGGCAATTCCTTTTCTCAAAGAATCAAAATTTAGGCGCTCTATTTATGTGTTGCTGTTTTCATTCTACTAGGAAATATTTCAATTTATCTTCATATTAACTTAAAATTATAAAATTCATTGCTCTTCCCACAGCTCCCATTGGCTGGGAATGGCGAACTGCAGCCTCTGGGAGCTGGGAGCGGCCGTACCTGTGGACGCTCAGGTAAACAAAGCGTCTCGCGGCCCGCCAGGTGCTTACCCTGAACAAGCCACAAACCAAGTTTGGGAACCCCTGCCTTAAAGCAATCCAGCCTCAGGCCTCCACCCACACACTCAAGTCAAATATGATGAGGATTACTGAAAATCTTAATCATCATATAAGAAAGTTCTATCAATCCCAAAGGATCGGACATATTACCTCCCAGGTTAATGAATATTCCAGATATTACACAAATACTTGCTTACAGCCAATTCTTATTAACTAAACTAAAATTTATTAAAAAAGAAAAGAGAGAGTATTGGTTTAAAGATCAATATACATATAGACATGAGTACAGTTCTGCGATCAGTTCATAGTAGAGATGGTGAGATTTGTAGTTGCAAAGAGTTCTTTCAGAATTAGTCCAGCGGTTATAGTCCAATGTCCATATTCAGGGGATCCAGTTACAACTGAAGATCTCAGCCTTATGACTTAAGCTTCCCCTGTATGAAGCATCAAGCAGATCTGAGATTAAAAAACACATCAGGACCCAAGGGGGGTTTTATTCAGTTCCAGGCCTTCTTTTGACAGGTTGGAGTCCTTAGGCGAGCAATAGGCAATCATGGAGACTTTCAAGTAGACCTATTTCCTAAGTATCACCAGTAATTAGTTACAGGGATTAACATAAGGCAATTGCCTGTTTTTTTCCACCATTCGCAGGTTAATACAGTGATATCACTATGTTTACAGTGATATCACTATATTTACAGTTCATTTAAATGTTAAGATGTCCTTTTGATCTCTGAATTAACAGAATACAGCAGGGGTCAGCAACCTCTGGCATGCGGTTCGCCGCTCCAGGCCAATGGGGGCAGCGGGAAGCGGCGCGGGCGAGGGATGTGCTGGCCGCGGCTTCCCGTCACCCCCGTTGGCCCGGAGCGGCGAACCGCGGCCAGTGGGAGCCACGATCGGCCGAACCTGCCGACGCGGCAGGTAAATAAACTGGCCCGGCCCGGCAGGGTGCTTACCCTGGCGAGCCGCGTGCCAGAGGTTGCCGACCCCTGCAATACAGCATAGACAGGGACTGTTCCTTTACATTGTTAACCTCTAACAATATTTATGTAAACACACAAAAACACAAACATTATCTACCAGTATGTTCCTAAAGGTTGAATCTGGATCAATTAGCCTGCAAGCTGCTTAACCCTTTCTGGCCATGCGTCACACTTTGTATAAGATTCGTTGCAATTATATAACAGTGGTAGCAACAATGATTCACATGGTCATACTCTAATCAGATAGCATCACAACATGTAACTGCACTTTTTGTTTAAAACCAATAGTAGCTTTACAAATATACTTGAATTACAGATTTAATTGTTACCTAGTGGTGTATGAGGTCTAAGTTGGCCAAGTTTTTCATTATGAATAAATGAGCTCTCTATCATTTCCCCCTTTGTTTTTGAAACATTAATGAACTGATCCTGATTTTTGTGAATGTGTGTTGTTCACAAGTATTCATGAAACAGTATATGCAAATAAAACTCATCTTTTGATGTGTTCAGTTCCAGTGTTCGTTTTGACTATTCCCAATGCTGTATAATGTATCCTTTATCCATAATATTATGAAAATTTTGTGTTGTCTGTTCCCTGATTGGTCACTGAAATAGGGCAATGACAAATAGGACTCTTGTTCATGAACAAATTACCTTGTTTCCTTGCAATACATGATATTTGTAAAAAAAACACAACATTTTGCCTAACATTTGTGAGCAAAACCTTGTTTCCACAAATATCTCTTGAGTAACAACTGATAAGGCTTGCAGCCATAGCTTTCCCAAACAACCATACCAAAAAAAGATTAGTAAGTAAATTAGTACTTTCGGGACTATATAATCATATCAGATTGGTATCCAGTTTTCTGCTTGCAATTTGGGAGATAAAAAGATTACCATAATAACATAGCACTTAGATGTCAAACTACTATGAAGACTCAATCACTGATGTACAATTATCTGTGTTTATTACCTGTGAGCCTTGCAATTATTTGTGGGTGAAAATTTTTTTTTTCTGCAAAGTTAGAGGCCACTTTTCAAAATCAGGCCAGCAAGACAAAACTATCAACCATTCACCTCCGAACTATTTGTTTTTAATAGAAATGTCTCTTAAAATCTATTTACTTCTTTTAATGCTACTAGGATTACTCTCATATCCCAGTGCACACTTTGTGTTTAACTAAAAAAGGCAAATAGTAGAGGATACAGTTTCTGGTAACTTTACATCATGTACATTAATTTTACAGTCAATAACCAAAGACTACGTCTGGTATGCTTGAACACTGTATATTACGCTAATGGAAACTGTGAAAAGTCTTGAGGGTCCTATAAATAAATGAGTGGAAAAGCTGAAAGCTAGCTGTTTAAATCCATGGAAATGTGATTTTTTTTAACCTATTAAAAACCCATAGGATTTTTGGGGCTATTGGCAAATTCTTGTCTCCTACTAATTGTAAGAGTGAAATATATGGATAATGTGGGCAATGTAGCTGAACAGCTCTAAGTCAAGAGGGGACCAGTCATATATTTACACCCAACATCCCTGGAATCATTTTGCCACCCCTCCTTTGATAAAGAAGTTAGTAGGAAGTAGGGAATGAACCTGTGTTGCTGTTTGGAGAGTGAATTATTTCACAACACTGGATTCAGAAGGATATGATGGAAAATAATAGGTGTTCAATGGGGATTATGGATAGGCAGGGGAGTGTATATGACAGCATTACCACAGAACAGGCAGAAAACTAATGAGAAAAAATGATTATTGAAGTCCATACTGTTCTTCAGTTGTTATGGCAGTAGGGTCAGAAGGAAAAATAAACCAGAAGTGTGGGTAGGCATAGCAGCCACAGTCAACCAGGGACATTGTAGGGTAAGGGTGAAAAGAGGAAAGAGATGTGAAGTGATGGGTAAGGGAAAGAGAGAGTCTGAAGAGGTAGGGAAGTGACACAGAATGGAAATATATGAGGAGAAGGGAAGGGGAGAGATGTGATTTAGTGTGTGAGGTGGGATAGGGAGTAGGAGGACAGGAGTAGATCTATGTAAAAGTAGAGAAAGGGAGATAATTGAAAGTGGAATTTGTTTTACAAGTACAAAATCCCAGGTTCATCTGCTTTCTCTGCTTCCCCAGGGCAGGAGAAGATATTCATATTAGGGTAGCTAAAACACTGAATTCTCAGCTTGTTAAAGCTATAGATATGTATCATTTCCATTTCTATTATTTCATGTGTATTGAATTTCTTTTCTCACCAGCCACTTCACTCAGCTCAGAATAATCAAACCAGTTCATCAGTCAGTATCTGCAGTGTAGCTGTTGCTTTATTCGCACTATATGTGTAAGATCCATAATGGTTCTTCCAGTAGTGATGTCACCTTACCTTGCTGCTCAGAGTTTCATCTTTCTTATTTATTCAGGGAAAATAAACATGGAGAAGGCAGTTTACAGGTAGCTGATGTTTTACTTTGACCCAGCAAAGTAGAGGTACTGAACTGTCAAATCTCACAGATGCCTGTACTCTGACATCAGCTAAACAAGTTAGACATATTTTAGCCAGTAACCTCCCAAAAGGCATGTGCCCGGACATCAGTCAAGCAATACAGTTTCTCTGCCTGTAACTTCACACGGACTTGGTTCTTGACATCATCCCAGAAAGCTAGATGTTATAATGGGCAGATTTGTTTCCACTAAACTCTGAGGTGAGACCTTTATCTTTTAGCAGACGCTTGCCAGTTCTCAACCATTTGTTGAAAAAGCCAAGAGAAAAAAATATAACTAAATAACTGGTCACTGGTGAATTAGAGGTTGCCATGGAAATGAGCCACTGTGAACTTATGATGGAGACAAAAATGATTTACAAGCTTCAGAGCTCAACACTCTGCAGGATTGAAAGAGAACAATTGGACTGGATTCTGCTTTCTGTTACATTGGTGTACATCCCTATAAACTCCACTGAAATAAATTGAATTAGTCTAGATTTACACTGTTAAAACTGAGAGCAGAATCTAATAGTTTGTTTTAGTCCAATATAATCATAAGGAACCAAACTGAAACCTGTGCATATGTGTGTCATTTCTATGGAGTATCAGGGACAAAGGACAGAGACCATTGTAAATGATGCAATTGTGTAAATTGGAATTGTCTGGCATTAGTTATGCAAAATAAATGTGAATTACAACAGAGAGCAGAAGGAGGTTGTACTAAGAAATACAACTAATATGAGGGTATAATATAATACCAATGGCGGGCTGGAAGGAACCTTGAGATAATCTAGTTCATCATCTAGAAGTTTCAAATCAATACCGGGCCCTCAACCTGGACATTAGGAAAGATATTTGTTAGGATCCAGCAGGTCCAAGGGAATGGAGAGATACACAGGACACACATGTGGATGGCAACTCAGCCCAACCTATAAAAATGAAGCTTACCACCAAAGAATATCCCAGCTCTCTAATGAATACAGATGATCCTTATTGGAGATTCAATATTCAAAAGAATCAAAAGAACTTTCTGCAAGGGACAAGTGGACAACAGCTCAATGTGCTTCCTTCCCAGAGCCAAGGCGCAAGATTTCACTCTAAGACCGGATAGGTTTCTGAAGTCTATGGGCAAGGATCCACTGGTGATTGTTCATATCAGCACTAATGACACTGCATCATGGGATATCTCATAGATAGTAGTGTGTCCAGTTCTGGTGCCCACAATTCAAGAAGGATGTTGATAAATAAGAAAGGGTCAGAGAAGAGCCATAAGAATGATTAAAGGATTAGAAAAAGCATGCCTTATCATGATAGACTCAAGAAGCTCAATCTATTGACCTTAACAAAGAGAAGTTTAAGTGGTGAGTTGATTAGTCTATAAGTATCCATATAAGGAACAAATATTCAGTAATGGCCTGTTCAGTCTAGCAGGAAAAGTATAATATGATCCAGTATAATACAATCATTCAAAATACTGCTGTAAATATCATTTTCCTAGTTTGTCACTTTGACCATGTCACTCCACTCTCTGCATCCCTCTACTAAATCCATTCTTCATCTGAAATAAACTACTTATCCTCACTTTCACAGCCTGTCATCTGTCATGTGCTATTGAGATGTTGACACTCACTTTTTATTGGTCAGTGATGATGGCCTTCATTGCCCACTTGTTACATTTTTGTTCAAACACCTTCATACTTTTCCCATGGTGCCTCTCATATTTGGGAAGGGTTTCTTATAAACATGTGTACAGCCAGGTCATAATCCATCAAATCTCTTCTTAAAACTTTCCTTTGTCATGATGCCTACAAAAATATTGATGATGGTTAGGAACATAATTTGCAGAGACTACTGCCCATAATGCCAGCTGAGCAATACTGTGTGCTTGTTATTGTTTCCTTATACTTCCCTGTCTATTTCCATCTGCTGTATTCTGTCTTATACTTGGGTTGTAAGCTCTTTGGGTCAGGACATGACCTTTTTGGTTCTGTGTTTTCACAATGCCTAGTACAATGGTGCTCTAGTTCATTACTGGAGCTCCTAGGCATTATAGTAATACAAATAATTTAATAGCAATTGTTACAACATTCCTGGAACTCTTTTGTTCCCTTTCACTGCAAGAATCTAATGAGTTAGGAACTTTAGGAAAAAAGGTAATCCATTATTGTGTGACTGTTATTTCACTGGAGATATGTCTTCCTTCCACCTCTTATCAGAACCAAGGACTCTACCACATCGTATTTTTGTCTCTGTTATTCCAGCTGGCTACTGTGACTGTAGTGCCTTTTACAACTTGGTAAAAAGGGAATTGATCATTGAAACTCCAGGGGCAGCCTTACTATCTCAGCATGGGAATGCCTCCTGCTGGGTCTTCCTGAAGAACTATAGAACGGTTCTTCAGGAAGTTACAGTTGGTATGGCTACCTCCACCTTCTCATGTTCTCTGTATGTATAAATATCTTCTTACTGTATGTTCCATTCTATGCATCCAAAGAAGTGGACTGTAGTCCACGAAAGCTTATGCTCAAATAAATTTGTTAGTCTCTAAGGTGCCACAAGTACTCCTGTTCTTTTTGCTGATACAGACTAACACGGCTGCTACTCTGAAACCTATAGAACAATAGACATTCCTGAGATGGCACAAAGGCCAAAGCATTGTAGTGCACTTAGATATATGTCTTCAGAGAACAATGATTTTCACTTTTTCACTCCCGCTTCCCTCACTAAAACGATGATAGAATAATGTAAGCCTTTTGTAGCAGTAGACAATCAAATGGGTTAACTTCTTCTAGGACAGGAATATTTTTCTTTTAAACTATAACTTTTACCTTTAATTGAAGGAGATATAGCAATGTAATTACAATGTTTTGATATTTACACTACTTTGTCAATCTTCTTATTGTAATACTTGTTACTGCTACTAGTTGTTGGGTTTTTTGGGGGGGATAGGGGAACTCCAATAAAATTAAACAAAGCCAAGCTATTGGGCCAGATCCTCAGTTGTTGTAAATCAGTGTAGCTCCATTGGAGTCAATGGACCTCTAGCAATTTATACGATAGGAAGACGTCACCTATGCTGCTTTGTTAGATATGATTTAAATGAACTGAGTTTGCCAAAAGCTAACCTGAATATTATGTATCTTTGTATGGCATGTTTGGAAAAGGGCTAGTCTAATTATTATGGATCAACTATTTATGGAAATAAACTTCACTATTAAACAGCCAGCATAAGCAACTCCTAATCAGCATATTTCTTGCATCTAGGAATAAAGCATGATTTGCAAGATATCTGGAACAAAGAAAACGATAAATATCAAAAGTAGTTGTTTATGAAAAAATACAATTTATGCTTGAACATACTTTTTATTCTTCAATGGAAGATGTAGGGTTTTTTAAATGTTACAGACAGGAAAGATTCATTCTGATTTATTTTAAAGTTAATTAAAACACCAATCTGATCTCTTTGCCTCAGCCATGGATGATTCTTTTATGCTGCTTTATAAGAACATGTTAAACTTAAACCACTGGCCTTTCTCTGTAAGCCTTTTTTGAATTATGTACAGCTATGATTCTAAAATACTAATCTATCCCCTAAAGAAAAACGTAGTTTCTCATTCATAATGATGCAAATTGTCTTACATGTTCACATACTTATATCCTAGTATAGTCACCCTTTGTGGAAGTAACAATCCTGCAGACTTTCTATTTTGCTTAATTATTCAGATTTAATGGGTTTTTTTCATATTGATTAAAAATTAATTCCCTTTTATAGACTGGTGCTTTCCAGACACTTACATGGCATTGGTTCAAGCCTCATCTATATAACACTGACTGAAAATCCACAGAATACTCTGATGCTCCTGAGGGCTACCCAGGCTTGTGAGACAACTCACCACGCCCTGCCCTTAGTGCAAGGCCGTCTTGTATATGCCTGCTGTGGATCAGCTCACTGAATCTGCCAGCCTTTGGTGATACAAGAACTACCTTCCAGGCCCCTGCATGATTTGCTTTCTCTGTTCAGGTAGTGACAGATACACGACCCCCAAATACATGGAGCATTCCCTGCAATATCCAACCACTTATCCACTGAACACTCTCAGAATTACCAGCCCTGCTGTTTCCAAGAAACAGTACACACCAGCTTGTGGAATCCAACTTTGCACCATAATTTTGCTGAATTCCACAGCACTGAGATATAGTTACAATGAAAACAAACAAACAAAAAGGTTGATTTATCAAAGAAAAGAGATTCAAGTAATAGCAAGAAAGAATATTGGAAACAAGTGGTCACAAAACAAAGTCATAACACACTTTCTTGAGACCAAACTTAACTAACAGGTTACCTCCTGTCTAAAGAAGTTTAGCTCAACCAAAGTTTCCTTTGGAATTTTCAACCAAGCCTGATTGCTTCATGAAAAAGGGGTCTTGGTGCTGCCCTTTTTATTATTTATTTATTTATTTATTTATTTATGCATGCATGCAGTGAATGGTACCCAGGTGTCTTCTCTGCCCCCCAAATAGAGTCAGATAAACCTTTTGAAGTGCACCTCTAGATAAAAATCTCTCCTCTGCTGTTTTTCTCTTCTTGTTTAAAGGATTGTCAGAACTTCAGAAAGACTCTATTTACATTCAGTTCAGACCAGTGCTAGGGAGCCCATTGTGAATGAGACAATACTCAATTTATGTCCACCCCCTGGATCACTATCTTGATGTGGTAAAGCAGCTTGAGTGTTCCCATGATCCTCAGAGCGATGCTGTCGGGAGTCTCACACTCCTGGCAGAGGCACCCAAGGCAGCAAGGTTGAAGGCGAGGTTCCAGACCAACAGCAGTACAATCTCCCCTGCCAAGTCTTCAAAGCCAGAGCAGGCGGTTGAAGAGACAATTTATCTTAATGGCTGTGAAGATGGATGAAGGCTTCAACAGGATGAAGGTCTCCAATTGGCTTGGTTTCCTTGCTATTGGATTTTGATCCTCATCCAGTCAAGCCTCATGTGGACACTGGTGTTCAACTGTATCTCCACGTTAAAAAAAATCATGCACAGGTGTCTTTCATATTCATGTTCAAGTCCTGTAGTGATCAGCAAGTGGCGACGGAAACAGGACAAGGATGACCAGAAGCTCCTAGTCACAGACTGGCACACAGGTGGTGGCTATCAGATGGTCATTTTTGCATTTGGACAGAGGCAGGAGTGACACACAGCAGCTGCAACTGAGCAGCCAATTTTAAGATCCACTCTACTCACCCCACATACAGAGGGGGCTAGAAAAGGTGCCCTAAACATAGTCTGCCTTGCCTCCCCCCAAATGGATAACTGTGTCATGAGGGATCACCTTACCATGGTCAAAACTGAACAATGAAATTTGGAACCTAGAATGTTCAAACCCTGATGGACAACCCCAAAAGTAACCAGTCAGAGTGAGGAACAGCAATCATGGCCAGAGAACTCAGGAGATATGACATTGATATTGCTGCACTGACTGAGACCCAATGTGCAGGAGGACAGCTCAAAGAACAAGGTGATGGTTACACTTTTTTCTGGAAACGAGCTGGTGATTATAAATGACAAATCTATGGCTTTGGTTCTGCTATCAAAAACAAAATTGTCAGCCAACTCTTGGAATTACCAGTTAGCATTAATGAATCATCCTCCACCTTAAAATTGCCAAGAATCAGCATGCAACACTCATCAGTGCATATGTTCCAACCCTTGATGCTGATGATGAAACCAAAGAAGAATTTTACTTCAACCTTGACTAAATTTTCTATGCCATCCCATTTTAATGCAAGATTTGGATGTGAATCGGAGCTTTGGAATGGCACGATCAGAAAGGAAGGAGTAAGCAAGACCAATTCCAACAGAATTCTTCTCCTGACCAAATGCATGGAACATGACCTAATTATCATGAACACCATGTTCTGCCAAAAGAATAAGTAAAACACATTGTGGGAACACCCACCATCTAAGCATTGGCATCTGATTGACTGTCATTATCCATGAAGACGTTTACATCACCAAAGTGATGACTAGTACCGGCGATTGTTGGATGGACCATCAGCTTATCTGCTGCATCACTTCCATCAAACTCACACCAAAATGACAAATGCAGAAGAAATCAGCCAGATGGAAGATTAACATTGAGAGTCTTAAGGACCCAACTAAACATGATATTTCAGCCGTGCCTCAATGAGAAACTGAGGAATATCAAAACTGAGATGGAGAGCCCTGAAGATCACTGGAAAGTGCTCAAATTGGCTGTCCATGCTGCATGAGAGGGAACACTGGGCTTCTCAACCAGGAAGCACCAAGACTAGTTTTCCAAGAACCTGGAAATCCAATACCTGATTGACCTTAAGAGCAAGGCCTTCTGTGCTTGGCAGAATGAAATCAATTCCAAACTGTCACACTGAAGCCTGGCCAGTCATGAAACTGGTTTTCAAAGCCTCTCTGATGCGCAGTGCGCCTTGCTGTGCTTTTCTAATCGCCCTGGTGTCTGGCGCGAAACGATTGTCTGCCGTTGCTTTCACCCGCAACAATGTTTTTCCCCCCTCAAGCATTGGGAGCTTAACCCAGAATACCAATGGGTGGCGGAGACTGAGGGAACTGTGGGATAGCTACCCACAGTGCACCGCTCCGTAAGTCGATGCTAGCCAGGGTAGTGAGGATGCACTCCGCCGACTTAATGTGCTTAGTGTGGAGATACGCAATCGACTGTAAAAAATCGATTTCTAAAAATTGACTTCTATAAAATCGACCTAATTTCGTAGTGTAGACATACCCTAAAAGAGTAGCCAAATCAGATAAAAGATCTTATGAATGCTTTTACAACTGACATCACTCAGTTAGGTAACTATTGGGTCTACACCCTGGTGACTGTTCCTGTCAAATTGGATGGAGAGAAGGAATGGATAACTCCAGCTGTCATAAAGGAAAAGAATTCAGTGCCCAGATCATATATGATTGAGACCAACAGTGAAGAATTCAGCAGAGATCTACAGTTTGTTCCTCGGAGAGAACAGTCAACATAGCAAACTTTCTAGATAGCAGATGCAGAAGGAGAAGACTTAAAGATTCTGGATCAACCACAGCCAGTAGTTGCAACTAATGGACAGCTAGATGAACAAGTTGTTATGGATTCGTGTCATGTAATTAGAAAACAAGTAAGCTTCAGAGACACTTAACAGACTGATATGTACAGAACTTCAAAGATTGAATGATAGTGTAAATATTGTAAATGGTAGGAGAGTAGAAAAAGGGAATGTTAAACTGTACTAAACTGTTCATCAACTGAGTAGTGGTATTATGTGTAAAATACCTTTATTTAAATGAACCTCAGCCATACCTCATTAAAGGATCTTACCATGAACACATCTGGTGTGTACAAGCAAGCATGTGACCAGTCCATGTCTGGTACAGAAAAACATGACAAGTGGTAAATAAGTCATTGACACTAGCAATATAGTTGCTGGCCAACACTACTTTTCAGATGTTATCCAACACATCATCACAGTTAGCATACTTTTGGATACAGAAGATAAAGGTATGTTTTTCTGCCTTGACTGTGTCAGCTCCTGGCTGCACCAAATCTTCCTGTTCATCAGGATCAACAAAACCCTTTGAACTCAAAGAATGCTAACCACCGAGGTGGTCAGAGTAGGGCGAAAGAAGATCATAGTTTGCTAGGAATTATATTGAGGAAACCTTGTCTCCTCAGTGATCACTATTCTCTTTCTGACTATGGATCTTCATTCAGTTCAGTCTGCTCCCAGGAATGACTTAATGTTAGCCATAATGCACATTAACATATGTGAGGGTGTCCTTGCTTGTGTAATGTCCTATACATGCAAAAGGCTCAATGGTACAATTTGTACAGATGGTATGATTCTCTGTCACCCCAGGAAGAGCAGCAAAACAGATTGTGCCTGTTCAGTGCACACTGGGTACAGTGCACTACACATGGAACAGATTGCTTCTCCACTGTGCCATCCCTACTCCATGGGCCAGTACAAAAGGCAGACTGGCTCATTCTCTTTCAGAACCTTTTCAAACTCCTCCTTTCCTCCCCACACCTTTCCCCCAGGATCAAAGAGTGAGCAGTCCTTATCATGAAGACTGCTAGTGTGCTTTGCCCTTGGGAGCGAAGCTTCATGTGTGTGCCACCCTTGCACATGTACAATCTATTCTTATACAGAAATATGATAACAAGAACATTCACAAGATAGAATGTAGACTTTCTTTGGGAAACATTCAGAGTGCCTATGAACAATATACTGATTTATCTTGAAGGCAGCATTTTAGCTTTTAGAGAGAGCCATATACAATTTGACATAGAGTAAAGTTTTGAAAGGAAAAATGAAGGGGGAAAGATCTATTGACTAACATTTCAGGGACTTTTAAATTGAATTGCACCTCAAACATGTTCAGATCCTTTTTTTATTTCCTTTGTTTTTGAGGAAATATTTGTTCACACAAATGCTCATTTAATGCAAATCTGAGGCCAAATCTGAAGTTCATTTAGAAAAATCAATTTAGGGAGGAAGCAGAAGTAGTTTACAAATAGTAGGTTATCCAATCAGGGAATAGAAACCGTACCTTGTGACTTAGGGGACCATACAGCTAAAATTTTGAATCACAAACATCAAATTCTCAAAGCAATATTCTCACTGAACATTTCAGAAGTGGTGTCATAGTGGATTTCATGGGCAGAAAATATAATAGACACGAAATACTGGAACAATTTTGAGTAGTAAGCAAATTAGTAAAAATGAAGTTGTGTTTGCAGACAATTTACCAACAGGAAAAACGGCTAAATTCACCAAATCAATAGCTTGTTACAAATTTTCCACACACCCCTCTCTTAGTATAGTATGTTTTTCTTAGTCAATACATGTTAAAGGAAACTTTCCCCATGATTCAATGCCAGCCAAGGTTCCAGGGGTTAGAATCATATAACAGGGACTAGAATACAATAATATGCCAGAGCCATTCCAGTCACATTTACTGAGTTTCCCCAAGGCAGTACCTTTTTTTGCTAATTTGGTTAGATATTTCAAAAATAATTCTTCCAAGACAGATGCAACATGGCACCACTAGGATCTATTTGTCACAGATTAAAACTGCCTTACATTAAATGCTTCAGAGAATGAATTCTTCCTTTGAGTAGAAATGTTTTTTTTGTTTTTTGTTTTTGTCTCGGGTGTCTGCTTTTGTTGGCACTGTCTTTAAATTAGAGGTTTATTTTGCTACACAGGCCAGAAACCTTAGACTTATGTTTGACTCAGGCCTCTCACATTTGCTTGGCCTGTCTGCTATTGTTAGCTCCTGAACATTTTAAGAATACATTCTTACTGTGACATTTCCAAAATACATATTTTTCATTCACTCATTTACTGTCTTGACTATTACATGCACCTTTTTCATTATCTTACAAATTCTCTAATCTCAACATTTAAATAGCTCCCTCCAGCATACTCTCTGTGTCCTCCTCTCTTAAAGTAGGAATAAGGTCCATATTCTTTCATCCTCTACTCATGTTCACATTCACTTCAAAGAGTGTGATCCTGTTTTCCAAAACACCAGGGACTTTCTCCACCCTTCCTCTCTGCTTGAACTTTGTTTACTTCTCTTGTCACTTAGTCGTGGCACCCTCTGTTCTCTCCAACCCTGTGGGTTGCATTTTCATTTGCACCACCCATACATCTAGAATGAGCTATTGAGTTGATTACTTTCTGCAGTTCTCACATAAAATATTTCTGCTTGCATGAGCCACTCTTTTATACTCTGAAATTAATTGTGTTAGTATCTGTTAGTAGATAGTAATACCTTTAGTTCTTTCTTTCTGTATATTTAATTCATTTATATATATTAACTAGTCTTTAGAATCTTTATCTTCAACAAAGAGTATTTCTAAGGCCCAGAATTCTGGTCTTGACCAGTAAGTAACCCTATTCAGGAATTTATTCATTATGTTGTATTTAATAATTCTATGGTGCCTTCAAGTCTATAAAACTCCAGATATTCTTGGAAACCATCTCCTTAACATATATATAAAGTGTCACATAAGCATATCTAAACTTGGGAAACTAATAAGAGATTATTGTTATAGCAGATGTTCTGTTGGCGAAATCAACATGGAAGAATGATTGTGGGGGTAACAAAGACCCACTGAAAGATATTAACTTGAAGAATTATTAGTCCTTTCAGCTGTAAATAAGCATGCCTTCTCACATGAGTGAGGTAAACTGAGACTGTATAGAAATGACATCACAGCATATATTTCTTGGAGAATATTCTTGGCAATTAGATTTCCTTTGTCTGAAACCCTATATAATGATAGTGATATGAAACCTTAAGGAGGGGAATGAAAACTGCTTGTCCCTTCCAGATACAGGAAACAGGGGCAGCTCCAGGCACCAGCGCACCAGCGCACCTGGGGCAGCAAGTTGCGGGGGGCGGCCTGCCGGTCGCCGTGAGGGCGGCAGTCAGGCTGCCTTCGGCGGCATGCCTGTGGGAGGTCCGCCGGTCCCGTGGCTTCGGTGGCAATTCGGCTGCAGGTATGCTGAAGGCGCGGGACTGGCGGACCTCCCGCAGGCATGCCGCCGAATCCACGTTACCGGTGGACCTCCGGCAGGCATGCCGCCGAAGCCTGCCTCACTGCTGTGCTTGGGGTGGCAAAATACATAGAGCCGCCCCTGACAGGAAAGACACATAGCCAGCTCTTAGTCTGACAACAACGGGTGGTAATGTATCTTTTTATTTCTGTATTCTGTATAATGCTGTACTAATCTCTGGTTAATAATCTTAGATTAAATAATTTCAATTGAACCTATTTCGACAATCTCGAGTTGTTAACTCAGACACGCAACACTATGCTACTTTTCTGTAAAGTGTTGATACGTCACATGAAGGACATTACATAAAAATCAAATTTTTGTACCAACAAACTGTTTGGGACAAATTTTGTATTTATTTTAAATGTCCGGGGGCTAAGATTATTGTATTATTATTATTGAATAAAGGTTATTTTTGACATTTTATTCATCCAGCAAGCACCCATTTCAAATACAAATACTGTTCTGCTGTAGAATCTTGTCACAAGCATTAATATAAACAGAAAAATTCAAACCCAATATTTAAAGGACAGATTGTAACCTATTTTCAACTGGCTCACACAGAGGAGTTTTGGGGGCACAACTCGTTTTGCAAACTATTGAAATTTTAGTGTAAATTTTGCAATAATTGGGGTTTTCCTTTAAGCCCCAGCTCCTGGAATCAAGTGATTACAGGAGAATCTCAGTTAGTTTTCATTTTTCTAAGAGTAAATTTCTAGCAGTCATGATTGCACAGAAAAGCTTGAAACATGTCCCAATTGAATCCTAAATGATTGGAATTCAGAAGGCAAAATAAGAGGAACCTGAAAGGATTTTTTTAAAGAAAGTCATCTCATTATTTTTAAACTAATGTCATGATTTTGGAGGACTTAACTCATGGTTTTTGAATGTTCAGAGATGACAATGCTGCACATGATACATCCTTTCCTCCATGAATTGGTTCCCTGTATCATGGGTAGCAGTGAGGGAGGGAGAGTAGTCTGTATGGTGCTGCCAGTGCCTCTCCTGGGCAGGGGATGGGTAAAACCTTTCCAGCTGAGTTGGTGCTGCAGTGAAATTTGTCTGCTCCATGGATAGGGCAGGTGCAGATTACTGCGTCGTGGAAGCAAGTGAGTAATTGAGAACTAGATTATGATTCTGAGTCATACTCTGGTCCTTGGTCTGTCTCAGATGCAGCACAACTACATGCTGCCCCTTACTCAGGACATATGGCAAAGCCATGATTCTGCCCTAGGTTTTCTTGTGGCTTTGTTTTGTTTTATTTTACTGGAGACTCTGTATAAAGTTTGTTGCATGTAGAAAGTAAACATGAACAATAAGATTAAAGATTTCTCCTCTAGGAAAATAATGATTAGTATGTGTTAATAAATGAAACCTATACAAAGTGTATTAATTGGCTGAGAAATGAGGCCTTATACTCAACTTGATGGCATTTCTCTGTTTGTTGCATCTGGTCAGCAGACCCCCCCAAAAAATAAGCATGGGGGGAAGAAAGAATGAGGGGGCAGACTTGGGAATGGGACTGTACAGAGAGGCCCTGGCATAGCAGCACAGATGTAAAGGGGGCATACAGAGTCCTGGTGGAAGGAAGAATGTTGTAGGAGAACCATAGAATGGGGGGCAGAGGGAAATGGGGGCATAAAGGAAACGGAGAGTACATGCAGCCAACAGTGTGGAGAGGGAGAAAGGGGGGTAATGGTATGGGAGAGTGGGGCATGGGGGATACAGCGCCAGGCATGTGATGGAGAAGGGGAATGGGGGCACACAGAGCCCCTGGAATGAGGCAGTGGGTGGGGATTTGCAGGGAGCCTCTGAAATGGAGGAGCATAGGAGGGGAGAATGGAGGGATGCTAAGAGCCCTGGGTGTGTGCAAGGAGCTTAGACCAGTGGTCTCCAAACTCTTTTGATTGCGCACCCCATCAGTAAAAAAATTTTGAGCACGCACCCCGTGCCGCGCTGAAGCAAAAAACAACAACAAAAACCGTTCGGACTTTGGAGACCACTGGCTTAGAACACTGAAGCAATGAAGTGTTCTATTGCCTAGTGTTATCCTTGAAATTCCAAATTCATTCTTATTTCATGGTTCTTAAAACACTTGAAAATGTTGAGGAAAAGAAAACTAGCCTGTATATGGCAAGCAAATTGACTAGATGGCCTAATCTGGCTTTCTCATCTATAATATCTATGATTCCATGGGTTGGTAATTTTGTACATCTGAAGATCGGATAAGGCTTTTTATGTACTCTATTTAATGTTAGGAGTAAAGATCATAATATTTAATAAACTGATTTTACTGCAGTAGAAAATTACTAATGTTTTCTGTTTTTAAAAATATAGCTAGCCAGTACTACATGATTATGTTTGGAACTAAAATGATTTGGTGTAGCTGTAGAAGTCTCTGGATGCAATTGAACTCAGATCTATGCTTGCCGGAAATTTAAAAAACAATTACTGATATTCTAGGCAGCCTTAGATCAACACAAGAAGACAGCCTGCAGCTCAATTTATGCACATAGCAGCAAGCACAAATGAAACAAGGAAAATAGATGGATGAAGGAATTATGACTCATTTAATAAAAATGTAACAACATAATTTCAAACTCCAATGAAAAACACTCCTCCTCACCTATCATTCATTTCTGTAACATGAATTCATGTTTTGTTTAATTACCCCTTGTTCCCGTAAGGGGTATATTTTTCTTTGGATGTCATTATGAGCAACTCCCCTTCAGGTTGTTGTACTTAATGGCAAGTACATGCATGCATACTTTAGGGAGACTAGACTCCTTCGATTGTTCTCTAAAATGTAGTAAAAATTCCTCTTGGAGATTAGAAGTAATTTGAGCCCTGTTTAAGTCAGTGGAACGACTCACATGCATAAACATAACCATGTGTGTAAGTAATTATTAAGGATTGGGCCTTAATAATTAACCAAAGCAAGAGAAAAAGTTTTCCACTTAAGATAAATACAATGATTTTTGGAATTCAATCAGTTTCAGAAAATGACAAAGAATAATTCCTTTTCAGTTCAATTTTGCAAGGTTTTGCAATTAACTGGGGACAGTTTCCATTAGTAAAATCAAATACTGCTGCTAAATTTTACGAGAAGGCCTTGAACTTAGCAAACTAGTGTCAATACATAAGCCCTGATGGAACTGATCATGAAAACCACAAAACTCTATTAATTTTTTTTAAGGGTGTCATAAACAGACAGTTAAGGGTTAATGCCTCTTTTACCTGTAAAGGGTTAAGAAGTTCACCTAGCCTAGCGGACACCTGACCAGAGGAACCAGTGGGGGGACAAGATGTTTCAAAAGGAAGGAGAGAAGTTCCTTTGTTTTAGTTCAGTTTCAGTTCTGGCCAGAGAGGAAAAGGAATCAGGAATCAAACAGGGTAGTGAGTATTTAGTGAAGGAATTAGCTTATGTTTATTTTCTTTTGTAACTTGTCTTGTGCATTAGGAATAATCAAATTGGCTATTCTTTTGTGTAACTAAGGGTTTGCCCAGGGGAACATCCTCTGTGTTTTGAATCTGTTGTCTGTGAGATCAGCTTGTATGCTATCTCCCAGAGGTTTTTCTTTTACCTTTCTTTTCTTTAATTAAAAGCCTTCCTTTTAGAGACCTGATTGATTTGTCCTTGTTTTAGGATCCAAGGGGGTTGGATCTGGACTCACCAGGAATTGGTGGGGGAAAGGAGGGGGGGATGGTTAATTTCTCCTTGTTTTAAGATCCAAGGGTTTGGATCGGTGTTCACCAGGGAATTGGTGGAGGAGTCTCTCAAGACTACCCAGGGAAGGGTTATAGTGCTTGGGAGGGAAAGATTTTGAGGGAGAAGACAGAGTTTCCCAAATGACTCAAATATTTGGGTGGTGGCAGCATACTGATCTAAGCTGGTAATTAAGCTTAGGAGTTCTCATGCAGGTCCCCACGTCTGTACCCTAAAATTCAGAGTGGGGGTGAAACCTATGACAAAGGGACTCAGAGGCTTTCCTCACAAATACTTCAATCCCATGATCCCTAAGGCCTGATCTAGCTCCACTGAAGTCCATGGTAAGACTCCCATTGACTTTTGCAGGAAATGGATGAGGTCCTTGGTGTTTGCCTTTATGATGCAGCTTGAAGCTTTCAATGGATGCCTAACACATGCCACTGGAATTTCTCTTGTGCTTATACAAAATAGTCCTCTATGCACTGGAGCTGTGATCCAAACACTCTTCTGTTTGTCCTAGCTAATGAGGACAAAACAGAGCCATCCATAAGGGACAGAACAGTATAGTAACATGCCCTTGAGAGAATACTATTAAAATATCATGTTGCCAACTATTACATTATAGTTTAGCATTTATTTCACAGTATATACAGAGATCAAAATACCCTGGAAGAAACATAAAACAAAGTAGTTTACATAGAAAACTCATTATAGAAAGCTATCTAAGATATTGTATTACTAGCTCAACCACTTAATTAAAAAGAAAAAGTGAAAAGAGAGGGCCAGGTCCTCTGGTTCAGCTGAGAAGTACAGCATAAAACTCAGGGAAAGGTGGCTTACAGCCTCCTTGAACCCCCCAGGCCTGTACATTTATTATTACATTCATATTTGTCTTTCAAAATATTAATACAAGAGTCTCTCCTTTTTTTGTCTGCCCTCTGACATGTATTCCTCTTCCCTCCTCCACTGTCCTTTCTGTATCCATTCTGGCTCCATTTTCCTCCTCCCATCTTCTGTGCAGTATCAAGCTTGTGGGGAACCCATTACTCTCTACTTTGTTCCTCCTGTCCCACACATCACAGCATGACATAAGCAATCCATCTTTCTCTGTTCCAGGCTCCCACACACCTTGTGGCAACAGGCCTGTAAAATGCATTGTTTTGTGTCCCACTCCTCACACACGTCATGGACGCAGGCTGCCAAAGACACTCTTCCCTGCCATGCCTCCCCACATGCATAGTGCTAGACACACATAGACATGCCCCACATGCATACTTGGCTTCTTTTCTTTCCTGAGCAGCTACTTGGCTCCTCTTCTTCTGGCAGCTGTCTAGCTTTTCATGGAGGCATCTAAGCTCCTCCTTCAGATAACAGCTGCTTCTACCAGCAACTCTTCCCCCCAGACCAAATGACCTGCCAGCATTCTGCAGACCATTGTGCTAGACCAATGATGTGACAATGCAATGGGTTTTGCCTTAGGAGTGATTTAAAAGGGCTACTTTTATAATGCTCTGTGCACCTACCTGCACTAAATATATTGAGGCTTGGTTCAAAAGCCACTGTACCAATAGTGTCCTTTATAGAGCAATATTTGCATAAACATATTAAGGCATTTCATGAGCATGAACCATAAAATGTCTCTTTAGTTTGGTGTGAAACACAAACAAATGCTAAGTGAGGCTGTGGTCTCTGCTGGCAATAAAGTCCACTGTTGAGAAACCTGGCAGCACAAGGTGACTTGCAATCTTCTTCTTTCATATGGCTTGGGTAAATAGCAACAACTACAAATTTATATCTAAGTTTGATAGCCAGCACATTTCCACAGCAGTGAGCTGGTGAATGTCCTTCAGGCTCCCAGCAAAAGAACGAAGGGGACATCCAGATATGATGTGCTCTATCATTTGTGCCTGGTGACCACAGTCGCACACGGGTGTTTGCCTTATTTTCCATTTAAAGAGGGTTTGTCCACATCTCCCATGAGATGTTCTGATGCAAATCAATCTGCACCAATCCTTCCGACATAAATCAAAACCTGGTGGGTTCTCAACAGGATCAACAACGAGCTGTTTTTTTTTGAGCTGTCAGAGTGCTCCATGTGACTCTCCATTGAGCCTCAGCATCAAAGTTGGGTGTAAGGATCTTAATACGGTTCCATAGAGGGTTGCGGGATTTTAATCTCATTTTTGGCAAGTTCTGCAGGTCATGGTGCAGTGGGATCCTTGTATTTGTATTGACATGATTAAGAAAGCCAGATGTCTGAGCAGCTCTTTTAATCTGTGGAGGCTGGATGTGCGATAGGACTGGGAGCCAGTCGACTGGAGTAGATTTGAGCATCCCCGACACTATGTGCATAGTATTATTGAGTTGAGTGTCAAGGAGTTTAGTGTGACTGCTATGAGACCACACTGGTGCACAATATTCAGCTGCAGAATATACCAAAGCAATAGTTGTGGTTCGTAAGGTCTGTGGACTGGAGTCCCATGATGTTCCGGCCAATTTTCTGATAAGCATGACATGAGATCTGATCTTATCATGGGTGTTCTCAAGGTGTTGTTGAAAGTCTGGTCCAGTGTAACGCCAAGATACTTTGGTTAGCTTTGTGGCTGACGCACTCACCGCAGAACTGCACATCAAGTTTGGAATTAGCCATTTTATTGTTCAGGTAGAAAGCAGTTACCATGGGGTTTTTTTGGACTAGGCCTAAGTTTCCAGCATTGGAAATAATCAGCCATTGTGCTAAGATCTTCGGTTAGGGTGCAGCTGATGGTATAGAGGCTTGTATGCTGAACAGCTAGAGAAATATCATCTGCATACATGAATTTCCTTGACTCCATTGCTGGTATATCCGCGGTGTATAGATTAAACAGTACTGGGGCCAGGACAGAGCCCTGAGGGATGCCCGAGTTAAGTGTTTTTGCTCTACTGATTCTTGGTGTACCTTAAAGCGGTGGTCCCCAGTCATTGCCGCCAAGAGGTGTAACATTCGCTAGCAGTGAATGATGTGGGAGACCTTGAGGAGGAAGCCCTGTCTCCAGACAGTATTGTATGCCAAGGACAGATCAACAAGGGTGATTCCTGTCTTCAGTTTACATTGGAATCCTGCCTTAATGTGGCTGGTAAGTGAAGCTACTTGATCACAGCAGTTCCTCTTCGGGCGAAATCCTGCTTGCTCCACTGGGAGAGTGTCTTCAAAAATATCAGACAGATGGTGGAGCAGTGCCCGTTCCATGATCTTGCTGGTGGTTGAGAAGAGAGAGATGGGGCGGTAGCTGGCTGCGCCCTCTGGGGGTTTCCCAGGCTTCAGTAGGGCAACCATTGTTGCCTATCACCGGCTTGCTGGTACTTCTCTGGTTCTATGCACAGCAGTAAAAAGCGCTGCCAGCCATTCCGATCCCGATCTCCCCAGATTCTTGAGAAACTCTGGAGGAATGCCATCAACCCCTGCAGCTTTCTGGCTTTTGGTTTCCAACAGCTCAACATTGATCTCCCCGACAGAATATGGGGAAGAGAGTGGGGATTCCGCCCAGGATTGTTGAAGGTTTCTGCAGAGTTCCCACTGGACCTCCTGGTGTGTAATCTTGTCTGTCGGCATCTTGCTGTTAGAAAGAAGATGAGAGGCAACGGCATTTGCTGTCACCTTTTGCTGAGCATTGCATTACTGGCTGGGATACTCCAAGTTGCCACAAAAAAAGCCCATACCTTATGGCTCGAATGGGTGAAATCAAGTCTTTCAACTGTCTCTTTCCACCTTTCCAGGCGCGCCGACTTGCAATGTCATAAAGGAACAGTGGAGGAAAACTAAGCCAGTCAGCCAGAATCAGCATCCTACTCAGATAAGCCAGAAACAAACAAATGACATTAAATCTGCACAGTAATATTTTAAGAAACAGTATCCTCCCTAACCAGGAGTTTACCTACCAACCTTAAAAGCTCCAAAGCTAAGGTTGTCCTTTCATTTTGCTTGGCCTTAAGGGCAGCTTCCTAAAAGCCACCTTTTTGATTTTCTGGGCTACAATGAATTTGGTTCATCGTTACTCTGAGCATTTCGTAGGAGAGTGGGAGCAGTACTCAAGTAATATGTATTAACTTCTTCCCATTAAGAAGTCTTGATGTACTGTAACATGCCAGAATTCTGTTTTCTAAATTGCTCTTTGAACAAAAATATTTTGAACTCCCAACCAGCAAAGACAGTCTTCCTTACATCTTCAACAATCACCAGTCAGAAAAAGATAGGAAGTGGGAATAAATTTGTTGAAGTTTTTTGGGGATCCCACTCCACACCCGCTGTTAAAAACATAAGTTAAATATAATTGTTCAAAATGCATTTTTATATCGGACAGGGAGAGGAGTTTATTCTGCTCTTAAAAAAAAAATCAGAAAGTCACTCATCACAGACAGAAGGAAGTTATAGTATTGATCCTTTGGTAATATAGCCTGATGCTGAGATGCTAGAGAAAAGCTGAGAAGTAATGGTGCAACATTTTGAAAGCCAAGAGGTGGCAGGGGGTATTCTATTAAACCTGTCAACTAGTTGAGATCTTCTGCCCAGAAATCAAGTTGAGGCATAATAAAAGCATTGATTAGCTTGTCAGCATTTAACTGGAGTAACAGAGGCCATTATCTGCCTATATCTCTGAGAGGAAAAAGTGATATTTAATAAGAAAATTCAGACGATCAATGAAATCTGAGATTAAAAACTAATGAAACAAGACTCAGGGGTAAAATAACTAGACCCAACTGATATATTAGAAGAAAGGTCACAGTACCTTCTGTAAAAGAGGCATGGAGACTAACACCACTTTACTCATCATTACTATTAATATTTATTATTATTGAGATTCAAGCTAAAAAATAGATTTTCTGCTCTGAAAAGCCATAAAATCTTAATAAACATCAGAATGTGTAATGTATTGGCTAAAGTATGTTCATCCTCTGGAGCTGACTTGCCAAAAATAAAGCCAACAGGGACCAGAAATCCTTGTCAGGAAACAAATTGATTTTAAGAGGTAGTGGTTTATAATTTTGGAAGTGAGCACCATGACAATATTCAAATTTATGCACAAACAGTTAGGTGCCCGTATGCATCTTAAATATTAAACTATAATATTAAACTATAATATTGTATTTTGTTTATTTCAATATTCCCGCTTGGCTACTAACTGAAGGTACACCTAAATTGAAATCAGAGTTGTGACTCCGCACATGTAGACATTCCTGAGCTAGCTGTGATCTCTCTGGCTCAAATAACAGCAACAGTGAAGCCATGGCAGCATGGGCTGGCTGTTTGTGTGCATATCCAGGGTCCTGGTGGGCTTGTAGAGCCTGTGCTACCTCCCAAGTTGCTCTGGCTTCATTGCTATTATTATTTGAGCTAGATGGATCAAAGCTATCTCAGGTATGTCTACCAGTACTGTAGTCGCAACTAGGACTGCAGTGTAGACATGCCCTCACACAGTGATAATTCCCACCAGAACATACAAAACAAAGCCATCTTTGTTGGCTAAATATTAAAGTGGTTCAAATTATGTCCTAATAAAACAATCACTAACATTATGGAACTCACTGGCTAAATCATCTTCACAGATCTCAGCTCATGTTTTATTAATCAAGCATCTGAGAACTCAGACACACTCAGAGACTCCCCCAGGTCTACTTCAAACCATCTTTCCTTTCAGTTCTAACATATGATGAAACACATGCATGCAGTTCCTCACTCTCTAACATGTAACCTGACCTCATACGTTTTTTAAAAACACGGTGCCGCAGTTTTTACCACTCCATGTAGCTCTATCAGGAATGTATCTTAATTTACCTGTGATCAGATTGTATGGCTGAGTGGACGTTTTTCTTAGGTTAACAAAAATGTAAAATAACTCAATATTGCAATTTCAAACAAATCTAAACTGACATTTTAGTGCAAAATGGCTTTAGAGTGAAGAAAAAGTGTGTGCACTGAAAATAGGATTGCCACCTGACCAGTTTTTAACCAACATTGAACCAGATTTAATGTGCTGTGATTTTTTTGCTCTCCTCCTCCTTACCCACCATGAAGGTGAAGGGGGAGGAAATGTTCAGCAGAGACTTCCCAGGGGGCTGTCTCTTTAAAAGCTGGGCCTCACTCGGAGAATTTGACTGCCTTCCCTTCTTTCCCGGCAAGCCTTGGGGTCAGCCAGACCCTCTAGCTGCAATATTGGTAGGAGAAAAGGGTGGGTGCAGTGGTTGTTCTGCCTGCTTGAGGCTTTGACAAGGGCCCGGTGCCACCTTCCTCCCTGACCAGATAGGGGCCTGGGGAATGGCCGGACTGGGAAAGGTAAGAGGCAAAGAGGCCTTGAACAATCCCCAGTCCTCCATCTGCATAGCCACCTGTCTGAAGGGGGCAGAGGAAGGTCAAGCTGGTGGTAGACAGTGGCTGTTTTTTTCTGCATCTCAGAGGTGACAACCCTAAATGGAAACTACATAACAAATTACAAGCTGTTATGTTAAATTTCTGGTGTTTTCCTGCTCCTGCTTGCAGGCAGGGGTTCTGTAGGGATGTGTGTGATCAGGGCTTAGCCGCAGTAGGTTATCAGACAAAAAGCCTAGAGGTGAGCTGGGCTGAGTCGTGCCTTACTGTTTTACGGAGCTGCCTGCTTTGGCTCTCTCTGTTTTGGGGTTCTTGTGTGTGATTATTTTGAATTCTGAATTGTAAGGAATAAAGTAGTATTACATTGCAACCTTTCAGCAGGTATGGGGTCCCTAGCCTCTGGTTGCCAGAAGCTGGGAATGGGCGACAGGGGCTGGATCACTTGATGATTACCTGTTCTATTCATTCCCTCTAGGGCACCTGGTATTGACCACTGTCAGAAAACAGGATACTGGGCCAGATGGACTTTTGGTTGGACCCAGTATGGCCATTTTTATATTCTTAGGAGTATTTATGGCTTTATCTATGGTGAAACGTAACAAAGGAGATCAGGGGAGAAAGTAAGATGCTCAGATAATATGTAGGTAGGTTCATATATTTACCCAGATAGACAGGCTCCAGGGAGTTGGGATAGGCAAGAGGATTGTGCAGGTGTGGTACTAACTATCCCTAATGCTCAGCCCAAATTTATACCTCCCACCCTCTCCATGTTCCTTATCTTTTCTTTGATGTTTCAAGCCTCCAGAATGGAATCCCATTCCAATAGACCACAACAGAATGGGCTCTCTTCTGGAGAAATACAAGAAGTTTGCCAAATGAAGAAGTTGCCTCCTAATGGAGCTGCTAGAACCATTTCTCAGTCAGCTTTGGATGCAACTCTCCCTTTCATCTTCATCTTCTTCTCGCTCCCTGCCCTCCTCTTGCTAATACATGCTAAGATATGGTGAGAGGAAGCAGGGTTACGAAGAGAGTTTTAGGTGAAATGCCTGAGAAATGCAACTTGTCACATTTCAGGGAAGTTGGGGGAAAGCATAGATGATGAAGGAAGGCAATGAGGTGTATAGGATAAGAAGCTTTCAAGAAAAGGAGACTGGGGTGGGGTAGACAGTCAGGAGGGCAGTATTGAAGAATGGAAATAGCTGGTAGTTCTGGACACTTCTTTCTGTTTCTCCATGTAGTTCACATTGGGTATGGCAAGTAAGGAGAATGTGAGTGTGTGTCAGTGTAAAATTTGAAAAGCACCTTATGTCTGAGATCTAAAATGAATGTATTTATGAGTGATGCTTGGAGTGTGTGCTGATTATTTTTCTTTAGCTAAGGGAGGCAAAAGAAAGAGGAAAGAGAAACCATTTAAAAATATTTCCTCTGAAAAAGTTAGTAAATATTTTAACAAACAATTATGGGAAACAGAATTGTCCCTTGAAGAGCAATTGTGTTAAATTTGGAGTGTAAATTCAATCATCAAAGTATAAAATAGAGTGATTTTGTTTCTGCTGTGAGTGCAAATCTAAATGTAAACTTAACTATGGAGTACTATTGAGGGTTCCATGAAACTTGACCCATGCTACTTTAAAATAAATGCTTTAAATACTATACCAGTCCCAGGTCACTTAATTCAAGGTTAAGGTACTTCTTTGAAAATGGATGGCTGGATCCTGCACGGTGCTGCATGCTTCCAGGAAGGGGCTGAAAACCCTCAGCTCTTATAGTCCTCTGTAATGATAAAGATGCTCAATTCCTTGCAAGATCTTGCCCATTGTTCTGCATATCCTCAAATGGCTCATGTAGCATATTTCAGAGATATTCCCATGTTACACATAGATTACCTCATCAAGTGTATATAACTGCTTCTTCCCTCCAGTCCTGAGCCTTTGCTGACATTATGTATCCAGTTGTCCTCAGGTTCCATTCTGCATCTCAGATACAGTTACTCTCTTTGGTGCAGTTCAAATTCCTGCTTTCTTGCAAACATAAATACATATTTTTAAAAAATCCCAAATCTGCCATTGCTGGACTGAAAATTTCTCATCTAACTGGGTTTAAATTTATCTTACATTTATTTTGTTTTCATTTGACTTTGTTTTAAACTTGGTCTTTGCTGCTCCCATGGTTTCACCGAATTTTACATAAAAGAGTGCAGGTGAACTGACAGTAGAAAATTATGCCATGATAAAGTTATAAGCACATAAAAAAGCTAATTATAATTTGATAACAAAGAAGCCTTTAACTGCTGAGGAGGAGAAGTTTACATGAACTGAAAGGAAGAGAAGAGAAAGAAAAGTCAGAAGCTATGGTATAAAAGGTGACGGTAAATCATGAAACTTGCTTACTACTTCATTTCAGAAGCAGCCCTTTCATTCTTGTAGAGACCAGACTGTGACATAAATCATTAGGGAAGCCTGTTTTCCAGAGACCAGAATATATTTAGAGCGAAAGTAACCAAGAACAGGTGATATTAAGGACCAGGTGCTACTGTCAGCATTGCATTCCATCTCTGTATATTTTGGCTTTATTTATACATTCAAGGGGTGGACAATTGCCAGCTGATCCTCAGTTAAGTGTACAGGATTTCTCCTAACCTCCAGAAAGGGTGATTCTCCACAGATATGCAAAAAGCAAACAATCTGCAACAAAACCTGCTACTGGTGTATGATATGGAGATATACCAAACTTTTAGGGATTATTTTCTTTAATGGTCATGTTTTGGCTCTTATAACAAAAATTGAAATTGTCGGTTATGACTAGCTTTTTCCCTCCAGAAATTATTCTAATTTTGTGCATGCATGACCATATGCACACCTGCCAGCAACTATCAGAACCTGTTTGTGTGTGACACATTTCTAACTGCCTGATCTGTGCATGTATAGGTCCATTGGATTAATATGCAAGTGCCTATTTATATTCCACTTTGAGACCAGGGGAAATTCAGCCCATAACTTTGTACCCCCTGCCTCCCCACAACTGTTCCCCAAACTCTTTTACACACTACTAATGAACAACTAGAATGGTAACATGTATTATTGCTTCTAAAATACTTGTTGAGATTTTGGTGGGAGCTAAACTGGACCCCAATTGTTTACTTGGTTATACACATGTACCTGTGTTATGAATTGAAATATTTGGATAATTCAGTAGAGTAAAATACTGAGGGATAGAAACAAAAACCACACATGCAAACCCATTATGATGACTGACACTTTTTTACTTACTACACTTTTGGGGGACTATGTGTTAATTACACATAAATTAGACTATGTTTACACTTGAGACTCAGAGACACTTTTCTAAGTAAGAATTTTTACACTACTTCATTTTCCAAGTTCTCTATAAATGACCTACATAAGAATGTCTTTCAGATGAGATATCTTTAACCAGGCTCCTACTTGCATGGCCAGAAGGAGGCTCATTTTTTGGATTACATAGTAGGGTCTCAGCTGTAAAACAGACACACACTGAAATTAAGTTAACCAAAGGGGCAATTCTCTAATTGGTTCAGTGTGCTGTGGGCTCTGTCCACCAGTTTTCATGACAATGACATACATTCAGGGTAAAAAAAAAAGAAATAATATTGATGCTGTAAATTATTTTTTATCAAGAAATCCATATATGATTAATATTTAAAAATGTTATAGGGTTGCAATATTGTTTTATTTTTCATTCCAGGAAATTAATACATTTATTATCTGAAGTGATGTCTTTACGCTTTAAACAACAATCCTTGTTATTTACCTTTCAGGCTGGCACTGATATGGAAATTTATACTTGCTGTTAGCTGCCTTGTCTATCATTATAAATGTTTACCAATAACTGAGCAATTATTACAATGGTAGGGTAGTTGTATGAATGAAAGACAATAAAAAGAGAAGTGGGAGGGAGCATCCTTATTTGCTAATATCTGAGACATAATTGTTCATCAGCAAGCAGTTGGCGTAGTTTCATGCTGAGGAAGTACACAATCCAAATAAAGATTCTCATTCTGATATCATTACTCTGGTTGTATTCTACAAATATCCCCATCAATTTCAGTGGGAATATACTCACAAAGTAAGATACTACACATTTTGATAAGAGTATCAGAATCTTGCTTTAAATGAATAGGATGAAAAATAATCCAAGAATAAATCATTGGAGAGTAAGAATAGACATACATACAGAAGTGAAATGGGCAGATGTCTTTGGGGTGTTTTTCTGGGTGAGGATTTGCTAGTATTTAGCATGATTTTATATATATATATGTATATACACACACACACATATATACATATACTTTTATGACCTTTTCTGGACAGTTAGTTAGGACTTTTGCAAAAAACTTACAATAATAATGAATTGATCATTAATGATATGTCAGTATTACAATGGTAATGGCCATCCTTACTTGGTTTCTCTGTTAAGACAATTACAGTTCAATAAGTGAGGCCGTAGTCCTCTCTTATTCCAAAGATTAATCAAATAAATTGTTTAGTTTAACTTAAAGACAGGATCTTGATTGAATTGTATGTAAAACTAAGCTTTGGGGCCATCAAAGCAAGTCAAAAATGGAGTCCTTTTCCTAATTTTTTTTTAGATCTACATAATTTCTCTTCTTTGTTGTACTGTGCCATAAATCCATAATATGCAAACAATTGAAGCTAGGTGTTTTGAGAGAAAGCCCTGATATTTTGGAAGGATACAATGTAATATCATCAATGTACTTATTAGGGCTGTCAAGCCATTAAACAAATTAATCATGATTAATCGTACTGCTAAACAATAATAGAATACCATTTATTTAAATATTTTTGGATGTTTTCTACAATTTGAAATATACTGATTTCAATTACAACACAGAATACAAAGTGTACAGTGCTCACTTTATTTTTTATTACAAGTATTTGCACTGTAAGAAAACAAAAGAAATAGTATTTTTCAATTCACCTAATACAAGTACTGTAGTGCAATCTCTTTATCATGAAAGTTGAACTTACAAATGTAGAATTATGTACAAAAAAACCTGCATTCAAAAATAAAACAATGTACAATTTTAGAGCCTGCAAGTCCACTCAGTCCTACTTCCTGTTCAGCCAATCACTCAGACAAACATGTTTGTTTATATTTGCAGGAGACAATACTGCCCGGTTATTGTTTACAATGTCACTTGACAGTGAGAACAGGCATTCTCATGGCACTGTTGTAGCCGGAATCTCAAGATATTTACGTGGCAGATGCACTAAAGATCCATATGTCCCATCATGCTTCAACCACCATTCCAGGGAACATGCGTCCATGCTGATGACGGGTTCTGCTCAATAAGAATCCAAAGCAGTGAGGACCGACATATGTTCATTTTCATTATCTGAGTCAGATGTCACCAGCACAAGGTTGATTTTCTTTTTTGGTCGTTCGGTTTCTGTAGTTTCCGCATTGGAGTGCTGCTCTTTTAAGACTTCTGAAAGCATGCTCCACACCTCATCCCTCTCAGATTTTGGAAGGCACTACAGATTCTTAAACCTTGGGTCGAGTGCTGTAGCTATCTTTAGAAATCTCACTTTGGTACCTTCTTTGCATTTTGTGAAGTTTGCAGTGAAAGTATTCTTAAAATGAACAACATGCGCTCGGTCATCATCTGAGACTGCTATAACATGAAATATATGGCAGAATGCGGGTAAAACAGAGCAGGGGACATACAATTCTCCCCCAAGGAGTTCAGTCACAAATTTAATTAATGCATTATTTTTTTTAACAAGTGTCATCAGCATGGGAGCATGTCTTCTGGAATGATGGCCGAAGCATGAAGGGGCATATGAATGTTTAGCATATCTGGCACGTAAATACCTTGCAATGCTGGCTACAAAAGCGCCATGCAAATGTCTGTTCTTACTTTCTGGTGACACTGTAAATAATAAGAGGGCAGCATTATCTCCTCTAAATGTAAACAAACTTGTTTGTCTTAGCGATTGGCTGAACAAGAAGTAGGACTGAGTGGACTTGTAGGCTCTGAAGTTTTACATTGTTTGTTTTTGGGTGCAGTTATGTGACACAAAAAAATCTACATTTGTAAGTTGCACTTTCACGACAAAGAGATTACACTAATACCTGTACGAGATTAATTGAAAAATACTATTTATTTTGTTTATCATTTTTTCAATGCAAATATTTGTAATAAAAATAATATACACTTTGATTTCAATTACAACACAGAATAAAATATATATGAAAATGTAGAAAAACATCCAAAATATTTAATAAATTTCAATTGGTATTCTATTGCTTAACAATAGCAGTTACAACTGCGATTAATCACGATTGATTTTTTTTAATCTTGATTAATTTTTTGAGATAATCGCATGAGTTAACTGTGATTAATTGACAGCCCTAGTACTTATTAATATCCTTTTTTGGTTATATTAGTTTGATCTTAGTGCTTTTATCATTTTTGGTTTCATATTTCTTGGCTTTGAGATAATTTTGCTGGCATGTGTCCAACTCCATTACTTTTGCTTTTAAATATTTGACTTTCTATTTGAAGGCCATTTTCTCATTTCTTGCACCAAGAATGATTATGTCTCAACTGATAAAAGACTTACAGTGTTTGATATGTGAGATGCAGAGCAATCATCCATCATAAGGAATTAAAATCCCAGCAGGATCACACATAGACTTTTCTTAAAATTCCAGGTAATTGAGGCCATTGTCTTTGAAAGACTTACCTTATTGCAGTTCAGTTAATACCATCAAGCCAATGAAGGCCCTCATATCTGTCGTTGAAGCCTAGTCGTAATCAAGAAGACAAAATTCAGAAGCATTCAATGCAAAGAAAATTTTCCTTTGTGCTGCACAACAATCTCAAAAAGTCAGAGGCTGTGGACAGGTTTTCCAAATGCTCAATAGACAGCAGCCTGGATTACACTCAAGGGGATATGCTAAGTGCTGAGCACTTTTTAAAATCTTGCTTTTTCGCTTAGGTGTCTAAATGAGAGCTGAACTCTTGTGAAACTCTGACCCCAATTGTGGGCACTGAACAGTTTATATATGGCTTCATGAAGCCAGCAGGAGGAAAAGAAAAAACAAACAAAACAAAAACCCGACCCAGACACTTGAATCATAAGGCAAAAACATTGTTATCATAAGGAAGAAATGACTTGGAGTGGGGAGGCTTAGGACTCAGAGTGTTTGCATGTGTGCATTTAAGGCATGTCTGTCTAAGTTGTTCTAAAAGTGCCCATCACTGAGAATTTACAAAAGTGAAACAGACTCTGGATAGAATTCAGAAGGGGGGCTTAGGCCCTAAAACACACAGCATTGCAGCACCTAACTTTGAGGTACACTGCTGCCAAGTGAAATGCACACCCCAAGTTAGGAGCCCAGGTTCCCTATACAATGTATGGGGAGAGCTAGGAACCTATGAATGGGATTCACAGAAGCCAGCACACAGGAGCCATCTAAGATAGCATAAGAAATGCTGAAGAGAGATGTGTGGCCTAAAACCTGCCCCTCAAAGGGATTTAGGTCCTAAATCCAGACTGAAGGGAGGATTCTGTCACCACTTGGGATTCACAGCCATAAACCCTCTCCTGGAGTTAGAAACCTAAACCAGGTCAGTCCTTATTGAAGAAAAAATGAGGAGGCTCCCTCCTTTGTAACTTTTAGCCCAGTAGTTAGTACACTCATACATGGTGTGAGATCAGTGTTCAATACCTCCATCGACCTAATGTGGAGAAGGGATTTGAATGTACCACACTCTCCTTGGAGTGGGGAGACCAAACTACTTGACTATGGGGTATTCTGGTGTAGGACTCTCTGTCTCTCCTGTTAAAGCTGTTCCACTGTGTATGAATTCTTAAATATTCAGTGGAGCAGGGGGAATAGGACTGGGGTCTCCCAACTGAGTGGCCTAATTATTGCGCTGTGGAGGCATTCACACTGCCCCTCTAGGCCAACAACTAATGGTGTGTGTTGAGGAGAGGTGGCACCACCACTGCCCCTCTGGTAGGTATGCCAACCCTCCTGGTTTCGCCTGGAGTCTTCCGGAATCAGACTCTATCTCAAGGAGGCTACTGAAGCCAAACTGGGAGATTTTAGGCTGCTAAAAGTCTGGTGGCGCAGCGGGGCTAAGGCAGGCTCCCTGTCTGCCCTGGGTCCGCGCCACTCCTGGAAGTGGCCAGCACGTCTCTGCAGCCCCTGCGGAAGGACAGGGGTCTCTGCACACTGCCCGCGCCCCAAACACTAACTCCGCAGTGTGTGGAGCCCCCTGCCTCCCATCAGGAGTTGCAGGGACATGCCGGCCACTTCTGAGAGCAGCACAGGGCCAGGGCAGGTAGGGAGTCTGCCTTAGCCCCACTGCACTGACATCTGGGAGCTGCCTGAGGTTAGTGCTGCCCAGCCGGAGCCCACAACCCCACCCCTCCTGCACCCCAATCCACTGCCTCAGGATCAGCCCAGAGCCTCCTCCCACACTCCGAACCCCTCGGCCCCATCCCAGTGCCTGCACCACCTCCCGCACACCAACCCCTTGCCCCAGCCCGGTGAAAGTGAGTGAGGGTGTGGGAGAGCGAGCGATGGAGGGAGGGGGATGGAGTGAATGGAGCAGGCCTTGGAGAAGCAGTGGGGTAAGGGAGGGGCTTCGGGTGCAAGAGTGTTTGGGTTTGTGTGATTAGACACTTGGCAACCCTACCCTCTGGCTATGTTATGCAAATTTCGGTGTGCTCAGAGCATGCATCCCAGGTCAGGCCCTGCAGGTGAGATTGACATAGGGACACCTAGGCCTTGTCTACACTGCCACTTTACAGCGCTGCAAATTTCTCATTCAGAGGTGTGAAAAAACACACCCCTGAGCGCTGCAAGTAGGGCCTGATTCTGCCACCACTTAGATAAAATTCTCATTTAAATGAATAAAATATAAGTCTTGTGTATGGACTGCAGGTTATGGCCCTTTGAGACATATTACAGTTAAGGATTATTGTGACAGAGATGGTAAAAACCTTGAAAAACCTTACTGAATTAAGTTTAAGTATCGCTGGAGTCCATTGTATTAAATGCAAAGGCTACGCATTATTGTGAGCCTGAGAAGTGCTGTGAACTTGACAGGACTATACTGAACCATGGGCCAGACAAGAATGGACGTTCAAATTGTTTGCACGGGGAATCTCTAAGGCAGGGGTCGGCAACCTCTGGCACGCGGCTCGCCAGGGTAAGCACCCTGGCGAGCCGCGTGCCAGAGGTTGCCGACCCCTGCAAGGGGAGGTGAATTCAAATTCCCACTTCCAGTTATGCAGAATCCCAGCCTTTTGAAACTATGCCCCAAGGAAATGATTGTCTACTGATTACCTGTTCCTGGAATCTGATGACCAAACGCCCAAGCTCTATAAAAAGGAAGACAAGTGCATGTTCTGAGCTGAGGCTGTTATGAACTTGTAACTACAGTAAAGCCCCTTTATAGGGGGTGAAGGATTGACTCCTACCAGAGCTCTTGCTTGAGTTGGGTGTGTGGTGTGATCTCTGGTAAGCTTTTTAGCATTTGTGTAGGTTCTCTTATTATTTAATGTTTTCTCTGTAATGCTTTCACCTTAAGGATAAATGTGCTTTCATAGACAGAAATATGTGGTAACTTATAACTGTGGGCAATTACACTGCTTATAGCCTCTGAAGAGAGAGCAATGCGCAGACACTGGCTATCTAGGTAGTCTAGTTTGCTGGGAATAACAGTATAGGCAGGGCACTGTGCAGCCTGGAAAAAAATCCCAGGCAGATGAGAGAGATGAGTTTGTCTCGCCAAGAGAGGTGATGGCTGGGAGCAAGAAGCCTGTTGCTCTTGCTGGACCCTGGAGGGGGAATACAGGTGCAGTTGACTTGAACTGTGACAATTACATTATATATTAAACAGCTATCTAATCAAATTCAGGATCAGTATGCATTTATCTTAAAATATTGTGTGTATAATAACATTTGTGTAAAATTCCTCTTTTAATTTGCTTTCTAATCTTGTAAAGAACAATGTATAAAGCAGTAGTTAACTTTTCAGTTTAAATGCTTTATTCTATAAATATAGATATTTTAAGGCTAAAACACTTTTACTAATATTTTGAAGACAAGACTTTCAGTTAGTCTTGCCAAAATACTCTTTGTAGGAAAAGCATCACTTAAGTGCCAAATGCATAATTCAGCCACACAGCTCTGCATAGTGGATGGTCTGAGGGAATCACTAAACTCTTTTATTTAAAATAAAGCATTGATTAACATATCAGGGTATGTCTACACTGTAGAGCAGGGGTCGGCAACCTTTCAGAAGTGCCGTGCCGAGTCTTCATTTATTCACTCTAATGTAAGGTTTCGCGTGCCAGTAATACATTTTAACGTTTTTAGAAGGTCTCTTTCTATAAGTCTATAATATATAACTAAACTATTGTTGTATGTAAAGTAAATAAGGTTTTAAAATGTTTAAGAAGCTTCATTTAAAATTAAATTAAAATGCAGAGCCCCCTGGACCGGTGGCCAGGACCCGGGCAGGGTGAGTGCCACTGAAAATCAGCTCGCATGCCGCCTTTGGCACACGTGCCATAGGTTGCCTAACCCTGCTGTAGAGAAAACCCTGCAGTGCAGAGTCTCAGCCTGGGTAAACTGACTTGGATGCCTGGGGCTCAGGCCATGGGGCTTTAGAAGAGTAGATGTTGCTGCTTGGATGGACGCCCGGTCTCGAAGACCCTCATTCCTCTCTGGGTTTCAGAGCCCAGGTTCCAGTCCAAGCTGGAATGTCTGCACTGCTATTTTTAGCCCCATGGCCTGAGCCCCATGAGCCTGAGTCAATTGACCCAGGCTCTGAGACTCTGCACTGCAGGGTTTTCTTTGCAGTGTAGATGTGCACTTAAGATTCAGTGAACATCTCTCAGAACTGACCAGGCACAGTAGATTTTAATCTATGTGCTCTTCTATTTGAGCTATGACCCTCTTTCTCCCCCTGTCCCTGGTTTGTGATGGAGTGAGCTTCATTGTAGTTTGTCTCATAACTCAGTAGAGAATGATGGCTTTTAGAAAGTAAGAAACAACATATCTGAGGTTTGGGTCCTCACAGAAAAGGGGAAAAGGTGAAATCAGTGTTTATTTTCTCCTTATTTTCCTTTAGATTGGTCTGCTTCGTCACAGGGTGGGATGTAAGGAGAATTTTAAAATGAAAACAATAACATTCTTGAAAATGTCTGTCTTCAAACTCACATACAAAGAAATTAAAAACAAAACATTTCAATATAAAATAATCTTTAAAGATTATTTTTTTTCCAAAAAAATGTTCATTTTTTGAAAAGAGGGCATTTTCCAATTAAAGTGTCCGGGCAAGGCAGAGAATCACCCAGCTCTATCTCCTGTATGAGGGTGGCAGTCTCTAAACACTGGCATAATGTTTGTCAGTTGGGGCTCAGGTGATATAATCCTGTTTAATATTCAGAGTAGTTACTGCTGAGTTATATTGGTGGGTAAAGCTAATTAGCTCCACTCCAATCTATAATAAGTGGGGGAGTGTCCTTCAGCTTTAAGCAACTGTGAACCTGTATTTATTAGTAGCCCATTCCCCTGACCCCCAAAGCAAGGGATGGGTGGTGGTGGTGGTGAGTTTTTACACTTATTCAGGGTATGTCTATGCAGTGGTTGGAAGGCTCTTCCCAACTGGGGTAGACAGACATAACTTAGCTCTGCTCAAGTTACTGTGCTAAAAATAGCAGTATTGTTGCAGTGACACAGATGGTGCCTGGGGCTAATTGCCCAAGTACAATCCTGCCCAATCCCTGGGGTATGCACGCTGGCAGTCAGTCCAAACTGCCACTCATGCCACCATGCCCTCACAGCTATTTTTTAAACACGCTAGCTTAAGCAGAGCTAGTGTGTGTCTGTCTATCGGCACTGGGCGGCATCTCCCACCGGCTGTGTAGACATACCCTCAGGCTCTGTATGATCTATCAGGAATGAGATCAAGATTTAGACTTGGTCTACACTAGAAAATTAAGTTATCTTAACTATGTGGCTCAGGGGTGTGAGTGGTGTCGATAAGCCAACATAACCCCCAGTTTAGACTGCACTAGATCAGTGGAAGAATTCTTCTGTCGATCTAACTCCCACGTCTCAGGGAAGTGGGTTGCCTGTGCCAACAGGGAGAATCCCCCCATCAGTGTAGGTTGCCACTACATTGAAGTGCTATAGCAGTGCCACTACAGCTGTGCAGTTGTGCCTCTGTAGCATTTTTAAGTGTAGACATATGTTTAGCTTATTCCTTTAGCTATAATACTTCCTGCCCTTACTAGTAGAAGCTATGGGGGAGTCCAGTGAAAATGTTCCAAGAACCATCCTACCAGCAAGAGGCAGGATACCTCAGGGCAAGAAATAGTGGGAAAACACATGGAACATATACTGCTGCTTCCTTAAAAGGAACAATATGACTCCTCTGTTAGCACAGGCTGGCTGTATTAGTCAGCAGGAGGAACCCTTTATTCCTGCTTATATGTGTGTGTTCATCCACTTATTTTGTATTTGTGTGTCTGGAGACTCAAGCTATGACTTGTTTCTCACCTCCCCTGATTTCCAACAAACCTGCCTACCTTTTTTGTGACTGCTGTTCAAAAGCTGTACTGGATTATTGTCTGGATTATTTCCTATTTTGCTTCTTGGCCTCCTTTTTTATCATCTCACAACTATTGGAGGTTATGTTTATTGCCCTCTCCATTATGCTTTAAATCTCCCCTGCCTTCTCATCTTTGGATTTCTTGACTCTTCAATGTTCAGACAATTTGAGTAGCTTTCTACTACTTTCTCATAGCAGTGTTTAACACAAGTATAGACTCCCAATGAAGAGTAACTCTACATGATCAATCTACCAAACATTTAGGGTTTTGTTCAATGAAATTCAAATCTCTGGCAAATGTTACACTGTTTTAGTTCTATTTGAATTTCCAGTACTGTAATTCCTAATACCATCAGAATTGCTATACAAGAACAAACCAACCGTTTAGCTTATCTGCTATCCTGTCTTTGAAAGCAACCAGTGCTGGACACTTATGTGGAAAGCATAAAGTCACATGATGCATCTATTCAGTGCAACTCTGTACCAGGCAGGGACCCTTCTGCTGGTGCCATGCTGATCATCTGCATTGTACTGTAAAGCAAAGAGTACAGAAAATATTCACAAACATTTCCACAATCTTCACAGTTTTTTTCTGGGGTAGTTCTTGCATGCTTTATTTGCGTTTTCTGAACAGTATTGTGACTGAGGCTTTGTTCATAAGCAATATTTGGTTAATTGCAAAACTAAACTTGTTTCAGGTGAAAATAATTTGAGTGTCAGCTCATTCAGGACCTGATGTAAAGACCATTGAATAATTGTTAACTTCGGTGTGCTTTGGGAGGCCCCTAATCAAGGAGCAGAACCAATAGCAGACAAATTAATACGCAGCCCATGCTGTTCACTGGGGTGTGAGCTTAATCAGATTTTGAGGGCAATACACACCCCAATGTCCTTAATGGCAGTGCGAGATGGGGGTGACCCATGGCTGTATTGCTCTAATCATTGTGGAGCTGGGAGAAGTGTCAGAAAGCTCACTGCCTTCAGTTGACTGAGAATGGCCCAGGCTGAGCATGTGAGGCTGCCATTGGTCCATGACCCCTAGTTCCCTAATTCACCCCTAGTTCCCTAATTCACTTGGGACTATTGATTTTTGTCCCACCCTACCTTCTTTCTTGGTTTGTTCATAGCTGCTAGTTTGTGGTTCTGGAGACATTGTGCTGAGTATGAAGCACCTTTCATCTGTACTCTCAGCCCATTTGCAAGAAAAGAGGGATTGATATATCTGCCAACGGAGTGATTCCTAGGTACCTACCCCAGGGTTTGTGGCTCCAGTGATTTTTTTTTTCAAGGCATCTACAAATTAGCTGTTGTGCAAAATTATTCACAGACTAGGAAAACAACTATGGGTAAATAAAGAAAATGTCCATATACCTTATGGGTTACCTGTTTATGGAAATGCTGAAATGTCCAGAAAATAAACTCAGAAGTAACTGTTGTTTAAATACAGTGAAAAGGTTCTTGAAGAACTCTGCTACCTTTTCATTCAAAAACATATATTGTAAACACAATCTATACAGTATTAAATTATAGGGCATCCAGAGCTCCAGAAAGTGTCCAAATATCTTCACTATTTTCATCACTGTAATTTTAAAACTCAAAAATGAGCTAGTATGGCTTGTACTGGTTTAATTAACTACAAGGCAAGGTTATTGTAAAGGTTAATTAAAATCTGCCTCTATGACTGTGGGGAAAACACTTTATGATAAGTACTTCAAGAGGTACTGTGGTGTTCTGTTACAACCTTCAAGCATGGTAAATTTAGTGGGTTGACTTGAAAAGATGGGCTTTTTTTTTGATCAATCCAAAAAGCCTGATAATCACAAATATTACACAGTCATTGATGTATAAAATAAGAAAAACAAAAAATCTTTTAGTGTTTTATCTAACAATTTCTAGATTTTGATTCAAGGCACTTGCCCTATTTCAGCTACACACATTAGTTGATGCTTTTTTTTCTTGTTTTCTTATTGATTATTATAGGCTGTTGAGACAAGACCACAATAGTTCCCTTGGCACTCCACCAGCATGCAACAAAGGTTGTAATGTCAAGTATACAGCTTTCCTCTTTGATTAAACTCATCCTCAAAGGTGACTCCTTCCAGAAAGAAAACAAAAATTAATCCACTAATTACACTGCTGGCTAACCTCCTGAACTAGGAAGAAAATGAAATTAAAAAAAAAAATACACAAAAACCAACAATACTTTCTTTTCTCTATTTCTATCCCAGACCATGAAGTATCCGACTACTGCAAAGAAAAATAGTTCAGATATTATTGTTTGTAGCCCACAGTGTTCACTACATGTTGCAACTGTGTTCTGAGCCACCCTTTAGTTTAGGTAAAACAATTAACAAAAGACGTTGCATTATAATATGCTATATTTTTGTCATTTTAGGCTGCATCATATTGAAAACTGGTGTGTCAAGACAATCTAATGATGACATAGCATCTTAAAGTCTGATTCTACTTTGAAAGGTGACTCACATATTGTGATTTTTTTCTTGCCTCCCAATGACTTCTGGGTCAAATGTGATCAGTTCAAGTAAAAAGGTAATATTTTTGTAACAATGAATCTTACAAATTCTAGGGCCCTTGCTCCCATATGCAGGATACTCCTACACAGGGAAATGAAAACTCCATGTTATAGGGTTAGCCCTCTGCCAAAGAGGTTTGGGGTTCATAAATGTAAAGAATGAATCATACATTCCCCTTGATCTGTTGGAGACAAGATATATCTGAACAAAGATTCTTGTTTTGTTACTGCATCCAGTCTACATTCATTTCTTGGATACCATGGCATATGCTCTGATGATCAGTTGTACCAATTTAGATGGAATATATGGCCTCAAAGACTCAAAGGTGTTAACATAACCCAGTCACTGTTCAATATTAAACAGTTTTAACCAAGGTTTTGGATTTGTTATACAGCCACCTTAGCCTGCTTAGTACCATGGCAAATACACCATTAAAATCCTTTATAACATTTTTATTAAAGATATAGAAAAGAAGGAAAAACAGTAACAGCATTTGAAATAAAGTATTAAATAAGGCTTTTATTTTAACAGCCTCCCTTGTTCCCTTGCCTCTTACTGAGAGAGGTTTTAGAAGCAAAAAACCCTTGAATGACAGTTTTTAGATTATACAAACTGCCCTTTGTGGAGAAAAGATAAGTTAGTTGAGATGGGCTGGGGCTGTTTTTATTGCTGTTAAAGTCTGATCCCATTTCCAACAAAGACAAACACACAAAAAGAGAGAAAAAATAGCAAGATAGAAACTACAGCTTCTCTGGTGTTGACTTTCACTTGCAACCTCACTGCTGGAATAACAAAGGTCCCACAGAGGGTCTTATCAGCCACTCCAAGACCTGGCAAACTTGTACTAGCATTAGGATGTTTAGAGCACTGCTTTTAGTTGCCTTTCTAGTCACAGACTCTCAGCAGTGTTGCAAAATATGCAGTCTTGGCCGGCTGAGCCAGACTCTCATAAAACAGAAGGCAGAGAGGAAGAGAAATAGGAAGGAAAAGAAATAAGGTGGGGAAGGAAAAGAACACACAAGGAAACAATTATGATTCAGAATACACACAGTAGTTCTGTTGTACAACAAGATGCTAATTTTACAGTCAGAAGTGCTACATTTTATATCAGAAATACATGAGGACTTCACTAGATGAAGATTAAATTTTTTTAACTAATGCTGGAAATTTTATGTCTGATAGACTGGTGAGGGGGAAAACCCCCCACAAAAGCATAAAGTTCATGATTATAAATGCATTTGAAGCAGTTATAGTGTTAAGAATAATTAACTATCCCTCATACCATTAACTTTCTCATAAAACAGAAATAAAAATGGTCTGCAGTTCTCTCAAGAATATGAATTTGTGAGGAGTGAGGAACCACTTCTTTTGGAGGTGCAATTCATGTCCACAAAAAGTTTGCGTACAACTGTTGCCACCATTTTGTGAATCAGATCAAAGAGCTATTGTTTGTGTACAGTTATATACCGGTATTGTTTAATAAAACATAACTGCCCTCAACCAGTTATGTTAGTGTCTTTCAGTGGGTTCAGTATAATTCCCCGTGTAACTGATCCTAGCCAAATTGATCAAGGGATTCATTTAAATATGTCACAAGATTCCAGGAAAAGCCTTATCACTTTCTCACATGCTTCCTTTCTTTTTTGTTTATATCTTGGTGAAATCTAATTTCCTTTGCTTATATGCATATGACAGTACAGAAGTCTTTAAATGAATACCTCTAATTATAGTTAAATAAAAAAATTACAATGGAAAAGTTTTCCACTGGAAAATGTAGTTTTGTCAAAATAGAAACATTTCACAGGAACATTTTTAATTTCAACTAAATTTTTGATGTGAGGAGAGGGGGGTCAAAATGAAACATGGCAACGAAGGATGAGGAATCTCTACCAAAGGTGGAGGAGGAGATGTCATGTACCCCCAGGGCTAGGAGGATTGCAGCCACCACTGCCAAGAGGAAACAAAGGGTGGTGATGGTCAGTGAGTCACTTCTAAGGGGGATGGAGGCATCCATCTGCCAGTCTGACCTGACATCCTGGGAGGTGTAATGCCCGCCAGAAGCTCAGATCTGAGATATTACATAAGGATTGCAGAGTATAATCCGACCCTCTGACTACTACTCTATGCTGCTTACACATGTGAGCTGTAATGATATTGCAAGGTATAACCCTGAGCAGGGATCTGGGAGTGAGGTTGAAAGAGTTGGGGGGACAGGTGGAGCTCCCATAAATCCTTTTGGTCAATGGCAGGGGCCCACACAGAGACAGACACATCCTGAAGCTGAATGCATGGCTTCATGGATGGTATCACCGGGAGGACTTCGGCTTCCTTGACCATGGGTCGCTCTTTTGAGAAAAAGCTCTGCTGACCACCGATGGGGTCCACCTATCAAGGAAGGGAAAGAGTACCTTCAGATACAGACCGGCTAACCTAATGAGGTGGGTTTTTAAACTATGTTTGACATGGGCAGGCGACAAAAGCCACAGGTAAGTCCAAAACATTGAGACCGAGGTGAAGGGTCAGAATCTGGGGGCAACATTAGTAATCACACAGGGGCAAAGGAGAGACAAGAGGGAATATAGAGGGGGAATCTCATATCTTACATAGCTGTATACTAATGCAAGAAGTATGGAGAATAAACAGGAAGAACTAATTGGCATAACAGAAACTTGGTGGGATAATTTGCATGACTGGAATATTGGTGTTAGTACCTGTTAGTAATTATTAACCCCTTTAGTCCTTTACTTTCTGTATATTTTATTCATTTATATATTAACTATTATTTAGAATCTGTAGGGTATTAACAAACAGTATGTTGAATTTTAAGGCCAAGAAGATTGGTCCTTCACCAATAAGTAACCCTATTAAGGAATTATTTGAGTTAGACAGTATACAACAATCCTGGGCACCTCTATGTCCATAGAACTCCAGATAGTCTGAGAAACCATCCCCTTAACACACACGCACATACACACACACACATATATATAAACCTGGGAAACTGATAAGAGATGATTGTTACAGCAGATGCCTTCTGTTGGGGAATCAACAGGAAAGAATAATTATGGGGAAAGAAAGACCCACTGAAATATATTATCTTGAACTGTTAGTACTCTCAGCTGTAAATAATGATGCCTTCACACATAAATCAGGTAAACTGTGAATGTATAGAAATAACATAAGAACATATGTTTCATTTGACAAAGAGGTTTTCTTTTTTGAGAACTCTATATAATGACACTGATATGAGAACTTAGCTGGTGAATGAATCTTCTACATTCCTCCAGATACAGTGAAGGAGAGAGCCACCTCTTTATCATCACATCACAGATGGTAGGTAATGTGCCTATTCTTTCTGTATTCTGTGTAGTTCTGTATTAATCTGATTGATAATCTTTTATTAGATAATGCCAACTGATCCTGTTGTTCAACAATCTAATTAACTCAGACACACAACATTTGTATAGAAGGGCACAGCTTCTTCAGGAAGGACAGGCAGGGGAAAAAAGCAGGGATCTGTTGCCTTGTCTATCACAGATGTGTATATTTGCACTGAGGTTGACATAGAAGTGGGAGGCAGACTTGTTGAAAGTCTCTGTTTAAGGATAAAAGTGGTAAAAACAAGGATATTGTCATGGTAGGTGTCTACTATAGACCACCTAACCAGGAAGAAGATGTGGCTGAGATTTTTTTTTAAACTACTAACAAAATCATCCAAAACACAGGACTTGGTGGTGAATGAGGACTTCAACTACCCAGAAATCTGTTGGGAAAATAATACAGCAGGGCACATATTATCTGAGTTTTTGGAATGCATTGGAGACAACTCTTTACTACAGAAAGTTGAGAAAGTGACTAGGGGAGAGGCTGTTCTAGAGTTGATTCTGACAAACAGGAAGGAACTGATTGAGAATTTGAAAGTGGAAGACAGCTTGGGTGAAAGTGATCATGAAATGATTAGAGTTCATGATTTTAATGGATGGTTGGAGAGAAAATAGCAGAATAAAGACTTCAAGATGACAGACTAAGAGAATTGGTAGTTAAGATCCTGTGGGAAGCAAGTCTAAGGGACGAAGCGTTCAGGAGAGTTGGCAGGTTTTTTTAAAGAAACATTACTAAGGGCACAAGAAAAGACTTTCCTAAAGTATATGAAAGATAGTAAGTAATGTAAGAGACCACCCCTGGATTAACCACGAGATCTTCAACAATCTGAAACTAACAAGAGAGTCATACAAAAAAGTGGAAACTAGGTCACAGTATGAAGGATGAATATAAAAACCAACACAAGCATGTAGGGATAAAATTACAAAGGCCAAGGCACAAAACACAATTTAACTAGCTATGGACAGAAAGGGTGACAAGAAAAAATTTGCAAATACACTAGAAGCAAAAGGAAGACAGGGTAGGCTCATTACTCAGTGAGTATGGAAAGAAAATAAAAACACAGCAATGGTCAAAGTGTTAAATGCCTAATTTTGTTGTTTCAGTTTGCACCAAAATTATTAGCAGTGATTGGTGACTAACATAGTGATCATCAGTGCAAATGGGGTAGGGTCTGATTCTAAAATAGGAAAAGAACAAGTTAAGAATGATTTAGACAAATGTCTTCAAGTCAGCGGGGCCTGGTGAAATACATACTAGAATATTGAAGGGACTGGCTGAAGAGATCTCTGAGCCATTCAGCAATTATCTTTGAGAACATCTGAAGGACAGGATAGATCCCAGAGGACTGGAAAAAGGTACTATATTTGCCCATCTATAAAAAGGGAAATAAGGAAAACCCAGGGAATTATAGACCAGTCAGCTTAATCAGAAAGAAAATGGAGCAAATAATCAATCAATCAATTTGTAAGCACCTAAAAATAATGCGATAAGTAACAATCAACATGAAGCTGTCAAGAATAAATCACGTCAAACCAACCTAATATCCTTCTTTGACAGGGTAACACAGGATAGGTTGGAAGCAGTAGATGTGATATGCCTCGACTTTAGTAAGGCTTTTGACACTGTCTCACACGACCCTTTTGTAAACAAACTAGAGATTTATAGCATAGACAAACCTACTATAACAGGGGTGGCCAAACTTACTGACCCTCTGAGCCGCATATAATAATCTTCAGAAGTTTGAGAGCCAGACACGCTTGCCAGGGCTCAGGGCTTCAGCCCTGTGGGAGGCGCCTGATGGGGCTCGGGGCTTCAACTGAAGCCCCAAGAGCCCCCTCCCCACAAGGCAGAGGCACCTAGCCTCACCACCCCACCATGAGGTAAAAGCCCTAAGCTCCCCCTGCACAAACTGGTAGGTGGAGAATGGGCGGAGAGTGTGTAGGGCTCTGTGAGCCACACCTTAACTGTAAAAGAGTCGCATGTGGCTCATGAGACATGGTGTAGCCACCTCTATACTGTAAGGTGGGTACACAATTGGCTGGAAAAATATACTCAAAGAAGTTATCAATGGTTCACAGTCAAGTTGGAAGGGCATATTGAGGGTTCCTGCAGGGATCTGTCCTAGGTCTGATTCTGTTCAATATCTCAATATGGCATTGAGAGTACACTTAAGGTTTGCAGATGACAACCAGCTGGGACGGGTGGCAAGTGCTTTGGAGGACAGGCTTAAAATGCAAAATGATCTTGACTGGAGAATGGAGAAATGGTCTGAAATTAAAAAAGGATAAAATTCAGTAAGGACAAATGCAAAGTACTACACTTAAAAAGGAATAATCAATTGCACAAATGCATAGTGGAAATTATTATCTAGGAAGGAATACTGCAGAAAAATGATTTGGGGGTTATAGTGGATCACAAGCTAAATATGAGTCAACAGTGTAACACTGTTGCAAAAAAAGCAAAGATCATTCTCAGATGTATTAGCAGGAGTGTTTAAGCAAGACATAAGAAATAAGTCTTCCACTGTAAGAGTAATGAAGCACTGGAACAAATTACCTAAGGAGGCTGTGGAATCTTTGTCAGTGGAGAATTTTAAGAACAGGTTAGACAAACACCTGTAAGGGATGGTCTAGACTAGTGGTTCTCAAAGCCGGTCCACCACTTGTTCAGAGAAAGCCCCTGGCGGGCCAGGCCAGTCTGTTTACCTGCCGCGTCTGCAGGTTCAGCCGATCGCGGCTTCCACTGGCCGCGGTTCGCCGCTCCAGGCCAATAGGGGCTGCGGGAAGCGGCGCGGGCCAAGAGATGTGCTGGCTCCCCTTCCCGCAGCCCCCATTTGCCTGGAGCAGTGAACCACGGCCAGTGGGAGCCACGATTGGCCGAACCTGCAGACGTGGCAGGTAAACAAACTGGCCTGGCCCGCCAGGGGCTTTCCCTGAACAAGCGGCGGACCAGCTTTGAGAACCACTGGTCTAGATCAGTGATTCTCAACCTATGTGGTCCACAATGTGTTACCTGGGCTGCAGGTTGAGAACCACAGCACCCCACCCATCCCCCATACACTGCTATGCCCAGCACCCTCAGCCCAGAGACAGAGTGGATCCAGGAGCGGAGCCCCAGTGGTGGGGCTGGGTGGCCCCTGTTGTACGGGGCCAGGCAGCACCCCCAACCTGACCCTGCCACCAATCCCGATCACGACCCGTGCTGTGTGGGGTCAGGTGACAGCCCCAACCCTGACCCTGGACCCTTTTGTGTGGGGCCGAGTGGGAGCCCTGACCCCTAAGCCGGGCCTTGTTTTGCGGTGCTGGGCAACAGCCCTGACCCTGGACCTTGTCGCAGGGGGCCGGGTGGAAGCCCCCATCCTGGACACTGCTGTGCGGAGCCAGGTCGCAGCCCCGACCCTGACCCTGGACCCTGACCCTGGACCCTACTGTGTGGGGCTGGGTGGCAGCCCCAACCCTGCTGCCGGACCCTGCCCTTGGGCCCTGCTTTGCGGGGCCAGGCGGTAGCCCTGACCTCGACTCCAGACCGTGCTGTGCCGGCCGGGGGGCAGGCCCGACCCAAGACCCTGATGTGCGGAGCTGGGCAGCAGCCACGGCCCTGGACCCTGACGCCCTTTAGCACACAGCTGCAGCCCAGCTGTTTGCTAATTGGGCCGCAGGCAGCCCACTGGGCTTGAGAACCACTGGTCTAGATAATACTTGGTCCTGCCTCACTGCAGGGACTAGAGTAGATGACTTATTGAGATCCCTTCCAGTCCTACATTGCTATGATTCTATGCCTTTAACTTTCTCATTTGGTTTTGATAATGTCAAAATCTTTCATTTGTAAGGTAAAAATGTTCCATTTAGACTTCTATATTGTAGTAAAATCTTGATTTTATTATAAGTATATATAATTGTGTTTGACACTATCAAAATGTTTCCATGATTCCAAACCGAACTTTTTTGGAAATTTTATTTAAAAGAAAATGTCAAAATTTGGGGTTTTATTCCTCTTTGGAACAAAAACAAACTTTGAACTGTTGGAATTCCATTTTCCAACCAGTTCTATTTTTAACATTCCTCAGTAGAGCTATTTACGGTACATAAATACTTATACTGTGCATTATTGTTTGTTTAGTCTTGAACATCATTGGTTTGGAAATGAACATGTAAATCACTAACAGTGTGTTTTTAGTAAACTCATGTAATATTGAACACCTCACTTGGATTTCCTGCTAATCAGTTGGAGACAGGAGCTCAAAATAAGCAAAATGGGAAATGATGTATAAAGTCAAACACAAATCTATTAATTCAAAAAGTTAATTAAAAAACCCTTGAAAGATTATTTTAAAAAAACAGTTGTAGTAGCCTTCTGAGGGCAATCCTATGATTTTGCATTTATTATTGTAGTCGAATAGCAGTACTTAGCCCTACAATCTCAAATCACAGCAGGATGTTAATGCATGCAGATCATGCCATACAGAGCATATAATCTATAGTGAAATGCAAAAGTTAGCATTAATGCAACATTAATGTTCTGAGATTGAGCACTCACAAGTCAGGAAAATTTAAATGTTATGATTGCTCTGGGAATGTTAACTCTGATGAGGGCTGGCCAAAAATTTCCTATTGAAACTGTTTTTCAACAGAAAACTTGCTTGACTAAAATGATTTTTTTTATTAAAAGTGTCCACTTTCCTGGAACATTTCAACTTGTTGAAAAAACAAACACCCCCAAACTGAATATTTTTATTAGGAAATGCTATCATAGTGCCTCATGGGAGCTGTCATTTGGGTGTCTCAAGCAACCACTTTCCTCTATGGTCTAGGTTCCACAGCTAGACTATGTCTCTCATAATGCTCTGCAGCCAGGAACTCCTATGACGACTCAGCAAGATGAGATAGTCTGGCAGGAAGTCTGGCCCATAGAGATGAAATAAAGCATGAAGCCCTGAATTACAACTCCAAGAGACACTGTGGTGGCAATTACAAACAGAAATTCAAAGTTTTCAGCTAAAACTTTGAGAGAAAAATAAAAGAAAAATGAGAAGTTGAATTTTCGATGTACTCCCCTCCCCTCACATTTTCCCACTATGTGTAACTCTGACACATTACACATACTCCATATTTTATATAATACATTAATAAAAAGTAATGACGTGAGGTTTTGGGTATCTCTTAGGCAATGATGAGTGATTTCCCCCCCACACACACTTTTTTCTTTCTTGATTCAGTGGGACTACTCACATGAATAGAGTTAAGCATATGTATGTGGCAGGATTGCAGCCTTAAAAGGTAATAGGTATTTCTGACTTTAAAACTTCACATTTAAGCAGTGGCATACAAACAGATATAATTAATTAAATAAATTAGGGGTTTTTTTCAATTTTATTTTATCTAGAGATAAAAAAAATGAACAGACAAGAAAGGTCATGTAACAGTGACACGGTCCAAATTCTGTTACTTTACCAAAGTGAAGAGTCTCATTGAAGTAATGATAAGTCACAACCATGACCTAAACAAAAAAATAGTTTGGCATCTGTTTGCTGAACACCTGGTGGCAGCATCAATATGACCATTCTTAACCCCTATTTTCTAGGTTTGCTTTATCTCGATCACAAAAATTTTATCAGCCATAAGGTCTTACTCTGGGGAAGAAGCCTTAAAACAAATAAATACATACATCAGTTGAGTGACTTATTCTGTAAAAGGATGAGGATATGGAAGTTTTCTGGTTTCAGATTTTTGTACTTTCCTAACTCAAAAACCAGCTTTGGTATCTGCAACTGACATTTGGAAAGTTTATTTTTAGAACAGAATGCCATAAGGGATTTAAGCATCTGAACTCAATGCACACAGTCTTCACTGTCCCATTGCTCTGGAAAGGTTATTGAAATTAATTAATAACACAGCAGTACTTATAGGATATTGTGTGAAATTGATTGTGGCCAAGTTACAAATCAAAGTTACTGTGTTGTGTCTTATTTTAGTTTAAAAGAAAGAGATGGCTTTCTTCTTCCCTGTTCTCCTGACTACAGTATTTTTACTCTGAGATGTTGACTTATTATCCATGTACTTTACAGTTTAACTACCTGCATAAAGGAGGGACACTGCCCTGGCCAATTATCAATTTAGTCTCTCCAACCTTTCCTTTTTTACCTCCTTCTGCTCTAATTGCTGGACAGAAAAATTTCTCATTATGAAAATTTTGCTCTTTTCCCCTCTATAACAAAGTTTCCACACCAGCATGAAAGTCCCATGGAAGTGGAATTGCTACTTGGAGGGAAATAAATTTCTATTTAGGTAGGCATTTAAGTTTTGGGGGAAAGATTGATGACCACTGCACATGGGCTGAGATGGAAGGCACCACCAGGGAATAGTTTCCCTTAATGAGTGACTTTAGTTCTGTCACTTTATTGGATAGCTTCAGGCTTCTGATCATAAAAACCTAGCCTGAGGAAAAAAGGAAGGAGGTGTCATTTGAATATGACAACTGCAGTGGGTGAAATGCTGAGAAAGAGACAGTAGGCTGGCTTGAGCCTGAAGGGTATGCTCCATCCTCAATAAACAATGTGGTGTCTTTCTTAAACCTTCCTAACCTAAACAAGAGTCTGGTGATTCTGTTTCTGAGGGTACCTACATTCATGAGTTCATACTCTGTTCTGTGAAAGTGGTAGTGTTGTGTTTTTTTTTCTCTAAAGTACCTCTTCACCACAGCTGCTAGTGTAACAATGATTACTTACTTATATTCTGGTAGCGCCCACAGTATGCTACCTGCTATCCAAACCCATAGGAAGAAACAGTCCTGAATAGGTGACAACTTAAGTTTCAGTCATGCAATTTGTTGTGGTTGAGTGGATGCTAGGTTATTCATGGTCCAAAAAACAAGAGCAAATGATTATTCTGGGAAATACCTCATCCCACTGGGATGAGACGGAGGTGCAGTAACGCGACCCTTTTCCTGGTCTACCAGTACTGGCTTCACGCTGTGCGACCCGAGCCGTTGAGTCTTTCTCAGTTACTTCCTTCGCCTCGGGTAGCTAGGTGCAGCTGCTGCCCTGCATCTTTGTTGGATCTGTCCACCTCGTATAATGCCCAAGATGATATTTCCGACAAGCCTTCATCGCTGATGGCATATCTCCAATGAGCAATCCCCTACTTCAGATGTTACACGCCCTCCACCACAATGAGGTACTTGTGTGGGAGGGGATGTGACTATGCTGATGATGTTGTTCTTTTAGTACAGAGCCCTGGTAGGTTTCATGAGGCACTCCAGCATGAAGTGGAGGAGTCAGCTAAGCATGGAGGAGGAGTCAGCTAAGATTGGTCTCCATGTTTCATGGTCAAAGACAAAACTGCAAAATCTAGGACCAGGTCCACCTGCGACTCCAATCTCTTTGAACAACGAAACCATCAAATCAGTTTCCAGCTTTTGCTATCTGGGTTCTATACTTACCAGCTCCTCCAGTTCTCACACAGAGGTTCTCCATAAGTTTGGCATCACAGCATGTGCCATGGGCCATTTACAATGGATATGGAATCAACATCATCTTAGTATGACAACCAAGTTTATGATTGTTAAGGTCCAGCTTGACAAAGCCCTGGCTGGGATGATTTAGTTGGAGTTGATCCTGGTTTGAGCAGGGGGTTGGAGTAGATGACCTCCTGAGGTCTCTTCCAACCCTAATTTTCTATGATTCTATGATTTATTCGAGCTGTATCCTTCCCATACTGTTGTATGGCAGCAAAACACAGACATTACGCCGCACAGACTCTTTCCATACAAAATATTAATGTCGTATATTAGACATAAAGTGGAATGACTTCATCTGCAATGCAGATGTTTATGGTCATTTGGGTCTACAGACTACTGGGGCCATTGTCTGCAGGCGGCGCCTTATGCTTTTTGGACATGTTGCAAGGATACCAGAAGATGTTCCAGTGAACGCCATTCTCCGGGTGGCTTGTAACATACAGGGTAAAACTCCACCAACCGAGGGTGGAGGTGACCCAGAGACAGACCCCCATTACATGGGTTCATCAAGTCTGTTCCAATGTTGGACTCTCAAGCTGTCAAGCCTTTGTGGTTGCGCAGGAACGGACCAAATGGCGAATGATCACTATGGCCGACTGTCTGGCTAAGTGTTGAAGAAGGAGAAGAAGAAGAAGTGGATGCAGCTTTCCACAGGGAGCCCCACTGACTTGTGAAACAGTCGCTCTTCATGTGAAGCATTGCAGGACCCAGGCCTAATCCCCATTATCATGCGAAGACTCTATGTATGCAAACTCCCGTATCTCAATGGAGCCTAAAGGGGGCCTAAAGGACTAATAATACAAAGGTGTACTATTGCAGATACTGAGAGGGCAGGGACTAGACCCACCCAGAACTGAAGGTTTGCCCCCTCAATTGATGGGGAGGAACCACTGAACCCAGACCACAACTGAAGTTGTGGGGCAATAAAAACAAAACAGGACAGGGAGTGAGGCTCAATTGTTAAATATTAGGGAACCAGAAGGGAACAATGATCAGAGAACCCCCAACAGTGCCCACTGCTCCTCAAAGGCATCTAAGGAGTCAATGGAGCCTACCCAGAAGAACTCTGTTTGGAGACTTGACTTAACAAGGAACTTGAAATAGTCTCCCCAACTGCAGAACAACCCCAATCCAACTTCCTCCTCCTGGTGTGATGGATGTCTGTATTGGCCTAATCCAGGACTAGGTTGATAAGGAAGTCTCATTACTTTGTGGGGCCACAGATGGGGTGTGTGTAAGGGGGCTTAAGGGTTGCTGTACCCACAGGAGCCTTTACCTGGTATCCCTCTTCTTTGTCTGCAGTGGGTTTCAACAGCCTGGTTCTCAGCTACTAACTAATGGTATCATCACTGACAGTTTAAGGCAGTCAGGAAACATACCTTACCTCCCTATATGGTTTCAACTATTCCCGACTTGTTACTTATCCCTATGACTAGCCAGATATTCATATATACCAGGGGTAGGCAACCTATGGCACACGTGCCGAAGGCGGCACGCGAGCTGATTTTCAGTGGCACTCACACTGCCCGGGTCCTGGCCACCGGTCCGGGGGGCTCTGCATTTTAATTTCATTTTAAATGAAGCTTCTTAAACATTTTAAAAACCTTATTTACTTTACCTACAACAATAGCTTAGTTATATAATATAGACTTATAGAAAGAGACCTTCTAAAAACGTTAAAATGCATTACTGGCATGTGAAACCTTAAATTAGAGTGAATAAATGAAGACTCGGCACACCACTTCTGAAAGGTTGCCGACCCCTGATATATACTCTACTGCCACCTGCAGAATGGATTAACCAAGAATAAAAGTACACTTTATTTACAAGTGAAAATATAGAGGAAGCATATAAAGGGAAGGGGGAAATTGATTTGGAGTGGGTACATCAATACACCATACAACCCACCAATAACACAGCCCATCACTAACATTACTTCTGGGGTGGATTTACCAGAATTCATGAGCCCAATTCACAGGGGTCAGCATCACCATGTTGTGCGATGGACATTTGACAAAATTACCAGACTTAGTGATGGACATTGTCGGGGGACAAGAGGGGGCTCCGGGCTAAGGCAGAGGGTTGGGATGTGGGAGGGGGTATGGGCTCTGGGCTGGGGGTGTGTGTTCTGGGGTGGGGCCAGAAATGAGGGGTTCGGGGTGTGGGAGGGGGCTCTGGGTTGAAGCAGGGGGTTGGGATGTGTGTGGGGGGTGAGGGATCCGGCTGGGGGTGCAGGCTCTGATGTGGGGCCAGGGATAAGGGATTTGGGATGCAGGAGGGGGCTCCGGGCTGGGACCAAGGGGTTCAGAGGGTGGGAGGGGGGTCAGGGCTGGGGTAGGGGGGTGGGGTGCAGGTGCAAGGTCCGTGCAGCACTTACCTCAAGCAGCTCCCAGATGCAGCGGCATGTCCCTCCTCTGGATCCTACATGGAGGCATGGCCAGGAGGCTCTGCGCACTGACCTGTTTGCAGGCGCCAGCCCAGAAGTTCCCATTGACCATGGTTCCCTGCCAATCGGCTGGGAGCCGCGGAGTCAGTGCTCAGGGAGGGGGGACGGAGGCAGCATGCAGAGCTGCCTGGCTGTGCCTCTGCCAGAAACAACAGGGACAGGGAGCCACTTGTGGGGAGCCACCTGTGAGCACCCCCCACAGACCTCAAAAATTTTACTGTGGACACTTGTGTCCGTGTACAGACATGTTGCCGACCCCTGACAATTCATCCCACACTAGTGGGGTCCATAATGTGGTGCTTGAGTGTGGTGAGGCGATGACGATGCTGACTTGCTCAAGGGGCTATCCTCCCTACAGCAGCAAGAAGTGTTACTCACAGTAGGAAAAGTCTCCACTATGTAAGGCACTTCCTTGGTGTTTCTAAATCCAGTTGGCTGAAGATCACAGGTTCAGTCAAGGCCAGTTAAACTTGACCAGACACTATGCAGAGGCGTACAACACATGGAGAAACCCGACAAAATGGGACGTGAAGCTGAATGCCCATGGAATGTCCAAGATACACCTGTAATCCATCCTGTCAAACACCTTCTCCTGGTCCAGGGAAAGGCGGACAAGTGATAGACTATCCCTACATGCTTGAAGGAGTAGGTCCCAGATCAGATAGAGATTGCCAAAGATCATCCGGCCCAGGATGGTGTACATATGGTTCGGGTGGATCATGTCCGCCAGCATGGACCTCAGCTGCTGCAGGATTGCTTTTGCTATGATTCTGTAGTCCATGCTGAGGCGCTAAACTGGGCACCAATTCCTTAAGTCATGGGGGTCCCCCTTTTTGGGCAGCAGGGTCAGCAGAGCCTACCTTCAGAACAATGGGAGCCCCCACTTTCCAAGCATTCTGCCCAGCAGGCAGCAAGGTCCAGGCCAAGGACTTCCCAGAATGTGTGGTAGAACTGGTCAGTACATCGATGCCTGGAGATTTTTTTGGGCACATCAGATGGAGGGCTTCTCAGAACTTGCCCAGAGTGAAAGGGTTCTCTCACTGGTCTTGGTCACCCATGCTATCCTTTGGGAGTTCAATACTGGTGCTTGCAAGGTCCTGCGGGATGGTTAGGTCTGGGGAGAAGAGGCTACCATAAAAGCCCTCATCCTTTCCTACATCTACACTGGAACTAGAATGGAGATGCTGTCCTCCACCAGGAGCCAGGTTTTGTGCTTTTTGGCACCCCTCTTTTTCTCCAGGCCATAGAAGTGGGAGCTCTGATTCATCTCCAGAAGGAACTGAATGTGGGATCTAACAAAAACACCCCTGGCCCAATTGTCATCAAGAGCATTGAGCTCATCCCACTTCTCCTTACATTCCCTGCAGAGAGATGGATTCCTGGGGCAATCAGCCAGGCACCTCTCCCACTCCACTGCTCCATCACCATGTCCCTCTGTCGACTGCCCCCCTGGGGGATAAGCATGGCAGAAGAACTAGATGTACATACTTTCCCCACATCCCACTACCTCTGTGCCAAGGGAAAGGCATGCCTCTGCCCCCCATTAGGCCAGCCAAGACTCTCAGAAAGATGCCATAAAGCCCCTGTCCTCCAACAGACTGTTGTTAAAATACCAGTGGGCCAACCCGACTGATCAGTCATTAATGAAACCTCCTCAGTCACTAGAAGGTGGTCTGAAAATACAGTTGTCCTAATGCTGGAGAAGTGAACCTGCAAGATGTTAAACGGGGAAACCTAGATGCAGTCCAGCTGGGAGTGGCATGACTGAGTATCAAAGAAAGGGGTAGTGGTTTTCTCCAAATCCGGTGGGGAGGGGTCAGGCTGGGACTCATGATCTAACCCAATGCTGCTCCCAGGTTTAACATAATAAATAGTATAAATATCTATTTATAGTAAGAATATTAGGCTGACATGACTTAGTTTTCATCTGCAGTGCACTCTCTGGCACTCCCTTCTTATAATTTATGCTTTTTTTTCAAAAAAGAAATAAGCCATATATATTTCTCCCCAAGTTATGTAACACTGTATTTAACACTGTGAAAACAGTGGAAAAAAGACAAACAACAACTCCATCCCTACTAGGCTTTCCACTCAGCCCTGAGCCTACCCCTTTTGCTCAAGTAATGAAGCAGATTGGTTCACAGTCTATAACATTATGAATTTATTTCAGACCTCCAACATGCTAACATGACTTAACACTTCAGGCCTATTTCTGATCTCACTTTTACTGTGACTATTTTAGATCAGAAATAATTATTGTGGACTCAGACTGACTCAGTTCAGCTTTAACTTTCACCCCTTTTCTTTTGTCACATTGTTTCATAACTTTTAATAATTTCTAAATGTATTGCTGAATTTTACACTATGTGCACTTGAGAAATATACATGTTTTTTGCCTAGCCCCTGTTCACATAGTATACCAGAATATACCTATATAAACAAACCAAAGCCAGTACACATTCACCATTTTTTTTTGCTTTCAACTCCCGCAAGCTTTAGGATCCTTAGAAGAAAATGTGTTCTCCCTCTGATGTAAGTATTTTTAATGAATTAGCCCCTAAGCCACTGACCTCCTACTAAGCCTTAAAACTATCAAGTCAATAAACAACTTAAGCCTGCACACAAAGTAAATCCCTTATATTCTTGTCTACGGGTGAATGCATACCTAGAGTGGTATTGATTATGTAATTCATTCTGAGGTTTCTGCCTGAGGTATTACTAAAAGCATTGAGACTCCAATGACACATATGATAGGAGATCAGGAATGAGAACAAAAGAATTATATACCATCCCTGCCATCTGTTAAATTAAAAAAAAATCCTTAAAATTGTCCATTAAGAACAAACTAATGGTAACTGTCAAGAAATATTGCATTGCTGAGAACTGAGATTTTACTCATAGGATGCTGCAGGTGCCCAAGAAGATTATAAAATTAGGGGTCAACTTTAAGTGGTTGAATACAACATGGGGAGTGTTTGGATCCAGAATGCAGAACTCCTCCTGTGGAGGACTCCCACTCACTGCTGTTCTTCTCTGGGAGGGAGTTGTAAAGACCTTTACTCTCTCTTTTCCTTGGGACTTACCATGAAGCCATTATAGGATTTGCCCTTCTAAGCGGTAGTACTAGTATTGGAGTGGATTGTGCTACTCCCTGATGCTGTGTGTTTAGATTATTACAATCCCTTGGTAGTCCCATTCTGAATTAGGAGGCTGATGACTTTGATTTGTCAATCTCCATGAAGATGCAGAGAAGCCAGCTGAAGAGCCATGAGGGTGGCCAGGTCAGGTGGGGAACAGAAATAGCAGAGCCTTAGCTGGCAAAGTCCTTGAAATAATTTTTCTATTTTGGCTATGATGACATGTGCAAATTAACATTCAGATGGCTGCCGGGTTCAGATAAATATCTCAACACCCATTTCAACTCTGGCAGTATCCCAATCTGGACACCTCTGCAATCTAGAGTAAGTCATTTTCCTCTTTATTGAAAGATCTGTCTATATAGTTAAATTAAAAATCCCTTTCATATAATATTTAGGCTTTTTTTCTCCTTTCCACTAGAGTTGTGAGTTTTGAATTTCAAAAGAAGACAAAGATAGTAAACATATGCTAATGGAAAAATATGTTTGACGGTACCTAAATGAATGCATAACTAATAACAATTACAATACTTCGAGTACAATACAGTCAACAATATACTGAAATATGTCAGAAATCACTGCTTGCTTCCCCAAGTGGGAAGCTAAATTAGTATGGAAAATTAGTCTGTTGTGCTAAGACAGACATCATTTATCTGTTTCTCCATGATTTTAATGCAATTTGTAACACTACAATAAGATATGTCACTGGGACTTAAATGGGAATCATTCATTTAAAGAATCACAAATCACTATAAAGTAACTTTGCAACTGTTTACTTGATTTCACAGCATAGGAATATAAGAACACATTTGCTGAAGAAGCTGTTGCTGTTACCTAAATCAACACCCATGTTTAACAGTTAAAAACGACAACCAACAAAGGAAGAAGGTATCTTTTGTTAATGTGCCTCAAAAAGTGTACTTAAGTTTTTGAGTTTGAATGAGAGGTCTAAAACAGGTAATATGATGGCTGATTTGATTGTTAGATACTATTCATGGTTTACTTGTTTGTACAAAGAATATCATTTTTGTTTTGAAGTTACAAAGCACTTGTAGAAATTTCCTCATGATTTAAGGGTGGTTTGACACTTCCCTTTTTGGGTATTAATCATCTTCTTTTCAACAGTTTGCATCCAGTAATTTCTAATTGTCCATCTAGCTGCAAGGATTGTGTGGTATGGGGTTTCCAGCATTTAGATCCCCAGTGGGAAAAAGTTGATCTCATGGTCTGATCTTGTGGTTAAAGTAACAGGCTAAGAATCAGAACATGGCCTGTCCACCTTTTCCAGTACAAAGGAAACTAACTAGTTTGCTGTGTGCTTCACGTAGACCTTCTATTCTTCATGAAAAATAGGACCTTGATCCATCTTCCACACCAGCCTGCACTGGGTACCTTAGCATCCATTCTGTGACTCATTTGATGCTTCTTGTGTCAAGTGATGGCCCTTCACTGGTTGGAAACTGTCAGGGTCTAGGCACTCTTATTTCTCCCAAAGGAACTTTCCTGCATAATGACTCATAGTTCGCCACACCATTAGACTTGCTCTGCTACAGCTGTGATAACTCTTAATATTCACTGGCATTTGGAAGACAGAAATTACTAAATGAGAGACAATTGATAGATTTAAACCTCAGAATATCCCATTCCACAAATAATAAAAAAGGAGGTGCAAGAATTTAATAGGATTTTCATGGGGGCTGGTTCTTTAAGGGAGACAGAGACCAGCCTACCTGTGATTTGGCTCCCTTTCCCATACAGGAGTCTCTCAGACCCACTAATTAGCCTGATAAAGGGTTACCAGGGCTCAGATGAGGTGGTTCCTATAGACAAGAAGCTCCTTAGGAGAGGAGCTCCCAAGAGAGCTCACCAGAGCAAGGGCCTAGAACATGTGGTCTGAGGGACAGGGCACTCCCAAACAGTAGCGTAAACTCAGTCTGTCATGGACTACATGCTGTCCCAGAGAAGAGCTGCAGCTGACAGATCTCTGCAGACCCCTGGCTTTGGAAAAAAGATACTTCCCAGGTAGTGGCAAGAGGCCTGACTCCAGGGAAGGGACCCAAGCTGCGAGAACACTGCTCAAAGGGAGTCGATGGTGGGAATGGATAAACTGAGACTGACTGCTAGCTAAGATTCTGGGGTAAAGGTTTGCTGGCATTTTCATTGACTCTTGGTTACTAAACTAGATCCCTGAGAAGGGGTATTGGTCCCTACATAAAGCTTCAATGAACATACTGATGATAGTACACTGAGACAGGGAATATCTATAGGTAAACCCTGTGACAGTGATTCATTGTGAGGTATGTGACAGTGTTCCTCTGTCTTATGTATTACACTTTTCCTGATGATATATTGTGTATCAGTATTTTTAAAAAATTATGTTTAGATATGTTTAGCAGCCAAGAAGCTTGTAGCATGGCGGTCACCCCGCTCCGGCCCTGAAAGTGTTAAAAGCCAGCCCTTGGAAAGGGCTGGGGCTGAGAACCAATCAGAAAAGCCTGGGAGGCAGCCAATCAGGGCCAGGCTGGTCCCTATAAAAGGGCTGCAGGGCTAGAAGGCAGTCAGTCTTTCTCCAGTCTTGGAGAGGGATGGACCTGGCTACCTGAAAGAGTAAAGAATACTTTGGACAGCACAGTGCTGGGGGAGGGCAGGAGGAGCTCCAGCCTGGCAAACCCCCAGGCAGGGGCCTTGCTGTCAGGGCCACAAGAGATATTAGGGCTGTGGGGAGGCAGCAGGTCCCACCCCCTGGCCAATGATGAGTGGTGATATACCTATCTCATGGAACTGGAAGGGACCTTGAAAGGTCATTGAGTCCAGCTCCCTGCCTTCACTAGCAGGACCAAGTACTGATTTTGCCCCAGATCCCTAAGTGGCCCCCTCAAAGATTGAATTCACAACCCTGGGTTTAGTAGGCCAATGCTCAAACCACTGAGCTATCCCTCCCCTTGGTCATTGCAGACTGTAGTTATCCCTTGAGTAAAGGAGGTAGATGAAAACTTGCAGTGGGTCACTCAGGTGAGGTGGGCTTAGGGGTTGGGGTTCCCCAGGGAGGGGAGGATCCCTTAGTGTGGGGGCACTGCTACAGGGCAGTACCCCCAGAGAAGGGGCACCGTGGGCCGGGAGGGACACAGGGCCTGAAGTGCAGTGGTGGAGACTGACCAGGAAGCAGGTACCGGTAGGGAGACACCAGCCATTAGGAGGTGCTCTGGAGCTGAAAGAGCTAATTCCCAGAGGTAACCAGTAGGAGGTGCTGCGGCATTGAGTGTGCACCGTGTTACAAAGCTACACCTGAAACAGGCTAGATGTGAGCAGAATTGTGGATGACGAGTCACATTTGGATGAAACCTGGTAATTTCAGATTTTGACGAAGGGACAAAACATCTTAACTAGTCTTACAGTAACCTTCATTTGTGTCCAGTAAAGGGAGATCAAGTATATTTGAAATTTGGTTATTTCCAAAATTCAGACAGATGAAAAGTGGGATTGTGTGTGAAATTCGATCTGAAATGAAATTCTAAGCCCATTACTTAGCTCTAAACTAGACCTAAAATAACTCAGGGCCTGTCAACATTGCCCCACACTTCGGACTATGGGAGCATGAATAGCAGTGTGCATTAAAGTGCCGAGCTGTAACTCCCCAATGTGGACACTGCAGGCACGAACTTCAGTGCAACCTAGAAACCTTTAAGTTCATACCTGGAGCGTCTAAACAGGTGAATTACAGCACAGCACTTTAGTGTGTGCTGTTCTTCATGCCCCATAGAAGAATAGAAAAGCAAAGATAGAATAGAAAAGATGCTGTGTAATTGTAACCCACCCGTTTTCCCACTACAACATTTTATTTATTTCAATCTAGAGAGAGAGAAGGCAATCAAGGGGAAAGGATTGGTCCTGTTATAATCACTCATGTCTCTAGATGTACAGAGGACTGAGCAGGGAGGATGGATTTTTCAAATCCTAACCAAAAAAATAGTTTGATTTATACGACCTATGTTAAAACCTCACCATAGTTCATTATGTGGATGAAGATAATGAAAGCTGGATTTTTGCTGGCCGTGCACAGGGACAGAACACAAGAAGCCTCACTCATTTTCCCTTGAGCCAGTGTACAAGGGCTAGTCACACTCCCAGTTGGGAATACAAAGAATCTGAGTCTGATGGTAATGGACAAGATTTGATGTTGGGGGTAAGCCCCGTGGCCCTCTGCACAGCCCAGCAAAACTGGCCTAGTGTAAGAGCGAGTACAGCCTGCAAAGGAATGGCAGAGCCGCTGCTTCAGCCTGCACTCTTGCAAAGACCCCTGGAGGAATTTGAGCTCAATCAATCAGAATGCCTCTTGGCATCCTTGTGGAGGACCCTCGGCATCCCTGTCCACATAATCCATACAGTATGTGATTCAGACTACACTATGACCAACATCTTCAAATGTAAGTACTAAAAGTTAGGATCCAAAATCCACGCTCAAGTATTTAAATAACAGGCAATTTAAATATAACTAAATATGGGCTGAGGAGCCTAATTTTAGGAACCTGTGTTTAAACAATTTTGCCTGTAATTCTATGTGTATAGCAGCACATCAAATTCCTACGAGTTTGCTTTTAGTAGTACAACTCAGCTGCTTCTAATCCAGGTTGCATGGACTGAGTTGCTGGCCAAACACAGAGAAATAGAAATCCTGGGATCAGTGTTTCAATATTTTTCTAAACATAATTTTTTTTAAACATATATACTTAGACCTGGTCTACAGTACACTACACTACAATAAAAAGTTAGGTCAACCCAGCTATGTGAAAATAGTTAAAATGACCTAACCTCCCATGTAGAATTCTTCTGTTGACATAGCTACCACCTCTTGGGGAGGCAAACCATGGCCACTGGGAGCTGCGGGGGGCTGTGCCTGCAGATGGTCAACATCAGCAAAATGTCTCGCGATCCGCAATCAGATTACCCTGATGGGCCGCAGGTTTCCCACCACTGCCCTATTCCCTGTCCCAATTTTTCACACTTGATATCTGGTCACCCTATAGTGCTGGTCACCCAAAGTGCTGCAACTGAGCCAGTGAAGTGTTTCAAGTGTAGACAAGCTGTATTATTTATTTTAATAATTGTCAGTTTAACATCCAATACACACTTTCATTGTGTCATTTTGAATTTGTTAACCCACTCTAATAACTAGATTCTGGATCTTGGTTTGAATAAGAATCACCACATTCTGTACTGATTTCAATGTTTGATTTCTAAACATACTGTCTGGATACAGGAAGCAGAGTCTTTTATAGTTAGGGATGTTATGAATGTCGTGACTGTTCAATGATTTAATTCTAGCAACCTTTCTTTGTCTTGCTAAATTGTTTTCTTCCCCCATTTGATCACTTTGGTACTAATTCAGGAAAGCACTTAATGACATGCTTAATTATAGGCAGGTGTTTAAATCCAGTTGACTTCAATTCACACTTAAATTCAACCATGTGCTTTATTGCTCTCTCTGAACAGAGATGCTTCCCAGAATCAGGGCCTTCATGATCTTTAGTATGAAAGATTTCTGATAAAGGAGGTGGTTGTTAATCTTGGCAGATTATAATATTTTCAGATACTGAAGAATTATTGATTATTTTTTAAAAATAAGATCTACTACATGCACCTCTGCAGAGGTCTATTAAAAAAAAAAGACCCAGAAAAGGATTGATCCCTGAATGCCTCGGCCTTGTTGTGGTTTTTAATCCTTCACTGTGGGATGAGAGTAAAGCTATGCTGGCACAGTACCACTCACATCTGTCTTGTTAATGAAGCAAAATGTGGAAACCTTTCCAGTTGTCTTGTTCCAGTTTCCAAAACAAAAGAGAGCAATGGATGCTTCAAATAACAGTGAGCTGTTTCATGATTTTTTTTTAAATGTTCTGTCACAAGAACATAATGTTACAAGATGAATTGTTAACTTGTGACATTACAATTTGATTTAATTCTGTTGTGTGCAATTGCATATATTTTCTAGTAAGAACAATAGTTTCTATGAGAGAGAACATAGGCAACATTTATCAGAGTTAATGGAAACTAATGCACTAAATCCATATTGTAAAACTGAGTCATGTGTGGCCCAAGAACAATGATTCTCTGACACCTTGCTGATGCCTACGTTGACAGACTAATGACATGGAGACCTAACACGTTGAAATGAATGGAAAGACTCCCACTGGCTTCACTGAGCTCTGGATCAGACTCCTCATGAATATTAATGGTATAAGAATCTTATAAATACTCAACCATTACAGTGTAGTTGTTACACCTGATCGCAGCAATTGTAATGAAATAATGCAAACCAGTGTTGAGCAACCAGCGGGTAATCCGCTGGCGGGCCGTGAGACAGTTTGTTTACATCGACTGTCCACAGACACGGCCCCCGCAGCTCCCAGTGGCCACAGTTCGGCAGCCAATGGGAGCTGTGGGAAGTGGCGCAGTCCGGCCACCAATTCCCACAGTTCCCATTAGCTGGGAACGGTGAATCACGGCCACTGGGAGCTGCGGGCGGCCGTGCCTGCGGACAGTCGATGTAAACAAACTGTCTCGTGGCCCGCCAGTGGATTACCCTGACAGGCTGCGTGCGGCATTGCCCACCACTGGTGTAAACCATGTGCCTAATAAGGAGATACCTCTTTAAGAGATCTATGTGGATGGGGTAGGAATGAGTTGTGTCTGGGTCATTGTTGCTAAGCAGATGCACAATTGGCTCTCACACACAGAAGTTTCTGGAATTGGGTGTGGTAGTTTTGGATAGGTTCTCTGGAGCTGGAATTCAATGAGGGTAAGCAGTCAGGGCAACTGCTTTACAAAAGTTCATGTGCACTGTGTGGGTTGGGAGAAGCTGAGCCACAGGAGCAGAAAGCAGGCTATTTTCCTCTAACTGAAGCATCTTGCAGCAGGTTAGTGATATTGTTAACCCTCCAACAGGGACGCCCTAGCAGTGTTATTTATAGAAAGGGGAAATGGGGAGGGAATTACTATTTTTTTAATTTTAATTTTATAATTGGAATGTTATTTGATTTGAGCCAAACTGTTTTAGTTAAATTGTCTCAACCAGTATGATTCACCAATTCCTCTCTTCTTTAAATGTAGTGATGGGGAAAGAGTTACTTATATTTTACTATTCTCAGTTCATATTTTTCTTGTAACAGGGTTTTTAAAAATCTATATACTTAGCTGAGTGGTTGGTTAATTAATTACCTGACTACCCAAATGAGTGATTGCAGCAGAGGAAGAGGAAGGGTCTGCATGGATTCCAGTTGAAGATTTCTACAAGCAAGTGGAGGGGAGATGTTGTTGCAGTGCTTTTGACTCAGCAAACTGTATAGATCAGGGATCGGCAACCTTTGGCATGCGGCTCACCGGGTAAGCCCCCTGGCGGGCCGGGCCAGTTTGTTTACCTGCTGCGTCCCCAGGTTCGGCCGATCACGGCTCCCACTGGCCGCGGTTAGCCGCTCCAGGCCAATGGGGGCTGCGGGAAGCGGCGGCCAGCACATCCCTCGGTCCGCGCTGCTTCCCACAGTCCCCATTGTCCTGGGACAGTGAACCGCGGCCAGTGGGAGCTGCAATCGGCCAAACCTGCGGACGCGGCAGGTAAACAAACCGGCCCGCCAGCGTGCTTACCCTGGTGAGCCGCATGCCAAAGGTTGCCGATCCCTGGTCCATTACATTATGGATGTTGGGATGGTAGACGCCTATCTGGAGTTTTTCAGACAAGCTTTCTCTTCCTGCATACTACTTAAGCAAAGAGAAGATCATAAGTTCTTATGACACTTCTGGATTTGGTGAAAGTGTTGACTACTGTGATGCTTTCCCAGGAATTCAGGACTGTGAGTAACATGAGTTACCTCTCAGCATCACCAACCTACATGGCTGGGGATCTACCATTCATGGATACAAAATGGTGGCAGATGGATGGATAATCAAAATGTCTTCTCCCTCCCACCTACCCCCCACCCCATTTGTATAGTTCAATAAGCCTTTTAAAAGTATTCTTGTTTGTTCCCCAGAGTGTGGGCACCATGTCCCTTTTTTCTCATCCTCTTGTTAATTTGCTTTTCCTGTTGACTTCAGATGTAATTCCTATTGTCTTTTGGTTTACCCTGCTCCCTTTACATTTGAGACTTAGGCCGACATGTAAATCAAACCTACATGGTTTCATGTTTTGAGCATATTTTCAGTACATACCTAAACCTTTTTAAATGTTACCCAAACCCACACAATGATTACTATGACCAGTATAAGCTTTCATGGGATATCTTAGACAACATTCTTTATAGATAAATACCAAGAGAGCAGTGTGTATGTCAGACCTAATAGGAGTTGCTGTTACATGACTATGAATCCTTTGCCAGTGGTCACTGAGGGGCTTTAGTTTCACCACTACCTTGGAGGATGATCTTAATACGCATTTTTTAAGGGGATGCATATAAGAAATATCAGAGAACAGTAATTTGTCTGGTCCTAGTGCAACAGAATTATTTTTATTTCATCATATTTTTTACTTATTTGAAAATGAGTGTAGCAATTTAAGGAGCCTGGTTTGGAGTTAGACAATTTAGACAAACTAAGTGCAGATTTAAATGTTCTGTAACTATTTAATTGTTAATTTAAATGGAATATACACTCTTCAAATAAAGGCAATGTTTTACCTTAGCAGTATTTGCTGGTATGTTATATATTATAGATTGTAAATGCATTGCAAATACTTTTAGGCATTTTTATACAGAACAGTTTATAGGCAACTTTCAAAATACTTTATCAAAGTGGATAGATCATGTTTGACTATTACATAACTAATTGAGTTGTATTAGCACCCAATGCCCTCACTCAAGACAGGGGATCAGAATTGCTCAGCATTGATTTTACCATTGACTTCAAGGGGATCAGTTTTAAGCTAACACTGAGCACTCTTGGAACTCCCCATCAGTGCCATTGTGCTAAGTGTTGTACCCAGAACATGGAATGCTATGGTCCTTGATTTGAAGAGCTGAAAATTATAAACCAACATAGCTGTCTATGTTTTATTTTAGAATGCAATACTGTATATTCTCAGTGAAATCCTCCTCCTCATATAGGGACATGAAAGAGTTAAACTAATATCACAAATCTTTTACCAGTTACCTGTTTCCATGAAATTCTCAATATATGCTTGGAAACTATTTCTAGGGGAGAACTTACATTTCACAAGGCTGAACAGATGGGCATTTTCAGTGTTGCTGACATCTGAAGTTGATGCAAGAACATGCCTACCATGACAGATGAAGAATATAACACTAGTCAGCCTCATGATCAAGCAGCTTGGAACTTGGTGACAGAAGTTTGTCCATGTGTTGAAATCCAAAGAAAAAAATAAAGTTAACCCTCCTGAATGCTCATAAACTTGTCACTCTGCTTTGCAAAGCTTTTGATGGCAATTTTCTGCTTTTGGAAGAGGAACAGAAAAGACTGAAAGAAGGAGCAGTCAGATATAAGAACCAGAACTTGACATCATATGGATCAGTTTATAATGCCCAATATCACAATATAAGGCAGAGGTTATATCGGAAATATTTCCTTAAAATTCCCAATTAAGGCTGTCACTTTTTTCCATTGGAATGTTATACTGTTATTTCATTCTGGGGTGTCACCACCTGCCCCACAACCCGGGGCACCTCACAATGCTTTGCTGCTGTGGTTTCCAACCTGGGCTCCTCACAAATAGCATGCAGGTCACACCCTGAGTATCGGTGTATAGACACAGCCCTGGTCAAGCAATTCTGACCACAGCAGCCTATCAGCAAACACCAGCCATGCTCTGGCTTCCAGCAGCATTGATTACTACATGCAGTGTGACCCCAACCCACTACCAGTCCCAGATTTTCCCCAAAAAATGTATTTGCACTGTCCAGCCCTCTCCTTGACAGTCCAGATATATTAGGTCCCTTGCCTCTAAGGGGATCAAGATACAACAATTTGCCACCTTAAATGGAGTTACCCACACAGTTCACAACACTGGGTTAGTTTTGATTAAAGGAAAAACAAATTTATTTAACTTCAAAGAGAGAGGTTTTAAGTGAGTACAAGATTTAAGGCATTAAAGTCAGAAATGGTTACAAGGAAAATAAGGACACAATGCCTTCTCATACTAAACTTAACAAACTAGACTTGGTTCAAGGTGAAATTCTTACCACATGTTTTCAGTACATTCCTGACCAATCTCTCAGGACAGGATCTGATCTAAAGGTCCAAAGGCTGTTTCTTTTGTCTTCTTAGGTGAAAAGAGAGAGATGCGTAGGAATAGATAACTTGAGGGGTTTTTGCCCCTCACTTTTATATTTCAGTCACCATTTTGAAAAGCATTTTCCTGAGCGTGACCCATAGATAAAGTTCTTTCCAGCTGAGAGTAAGGAGATATGGAGTCTGGTAGGGAAGAAGTGTTATGCTGTTGTTGTTTTTTCCACCTGTGTATGCTGAAATGCAGATTTTCTTTGTCTTCCTTCTTCCCCCTCTTACTGTTTGAGGACTCTGTTTACAGCTTATATGTAAATTGAGATGAACACATATCCCTTTGTTTAAGACAGGCCTGCTTGACCAATTCTACACAATTGGGACTATGTGAGTTTGAACATGTGCCTTTAACATCATAACTTTATGCATAATATTGTTCCATACATTTCAGAATGATATTATTGACCAGTGAGTTACCAGTTTTCAGATGATACCTCACAGGGTATATTTTGTACAATGATTAATACAATAGTGTGCAGGGCATGAATACATCCCCATCCTTCCATCTACAACTAGAGGGAGATTGTGGCTGTCCCCAAGTGCTCCTGAAAGGAAATGAGAAGTGCATTACCTCCTTGGGCTACTATTACTTGAAGTTACAACAGGCGATAGCTGCAAACTTGGGGCTATTGCTCCCCCTCTTGTACTGACAGACACGGAGTGAGAAGAGAGTTGGTGGATCCATTACTTCTCCCCCATGTGTCAGCTAAAAGAGTGTAGCTGGGGAAGTCAGGAGCACCAAAGGCTTTTTTAGAACTCTGAACTGCAGTTCAATCGTTGGTCTGCTCCTGGGGCAGTGCAAAGCTGCAGTGCCATTTCTCTGGATTGGCACACAGTGTAACCCAAAGAAGATCGTATTTAGAGATCCTTTTTCCATTGTACAGTTTAAAAACTTACTGCTCCTCATCGGTACAGTACCTGAGCACCTTGTAAACATTACACAATTTAGTCACAATAGAGAGAATGTTTCCCATATTTTGTTTATGGGGATTTAAGGCAGAGAGAGATTGTGACTTTCCTAATGCAGGGGTTGTTTGCTAGAGGATTATCTGCTGCTTGAAGTCACCAAATCAGGATTTGGGGACTTCAACAGCTGAGTCAAGGGTGAGAGTTATTTCAGGGGTGGGTGGGTCAACTTTTGTGGCCTGCATCATGCAGGAGGTCAGACTAGATGATCATAATGGTCCCTTCTGATCTCAAGTTCTATGATTCTATGATTCTATGAATGCTCGAGAAAGAGAATTTGTCCCAGGGGCCAGAACTGAACCCACATCTCCTGAGTCCCCATCCAATCCCTTAACCACAAAATTGTCATTATTTTCCTCACTGTCTCATCAAACATGTAAACATATCATAGGGTCTTGTCTAACCAGTAGCTATTACACAGTAGCTTCTTATTCCTTCATGCAAATAGTTCCAAGTATTTAAACTCCATGTAAAACAAGTATGTAATATTACAACTTTAATATTACTGTGCACTTTATTCTGAATGGCATGTGCAGCTTTGGTTGCCTTCAGCAGAATGGAACATACTGTCCACAGTGTATTCCACTTATTAATTAAAATTCATAAATTGCTATAACTTCAAGCGAGGAGCCATCTTGAGTTTTAATTTCAAAATTTGCCTGATTCTTATGGACTCATAAAATTTGTAAGAATAATAAGCACTTTTACACCTAATGCTCCACAAGCAATAATGACTAAATCTTCACAATACTCCTCTGAAGTATTATTACTATGATAATTTAAGAGGTACATGTGTACGTATAATGCTAGAATAGCGCATAGTGCTTCCCAGAAGAAACAAATACATGGATGTAGATCCACAAAAGGGGACTTGGACTCAATGTTGCAGTGCTTTACTTTAGGCACACTGCCACCTAGAGGAATCTATACCCCTAAGTCAAGCATACAATGCGGGGGAGGGGGAGAGGTGCCTAAGAATGGGATTCACAAAAGCCAGCACACTGAGTAGGAAGCCACCTAAGCTAGCCACCAGGAAATGTTGAGATGCCTAAGCACTGCCCCTCTGACGGAGTTAGGTGCTTCCCTCCAGCTTAGCCTTTGGCACCTATCTCGATTAGGGATTCACAGCTATGAACTATCACCCAGAGTTATTCATTGGGCCAGAGAGAATGACTCCCTAAACCAATAGTTAGGACACTCAGTTGGGAGTTCCAGGTTCCAATGAATATTTAAGTATTTCATACAAAGTAGAACAGCTTCAATAGGAGATTGAGAGCAATGCAGGACAAAATGCCCTTTAGTCTGTTGGTTAGGACACTCACAAAAGCAGGGAAGAAGAAACCCCTGCTCTGAATCAGCAAGCAAATGAATTTGAACTCAGGTCTCTCATTTCCTGAGAGAGTGCTTTAACAGAAGAGGACACCACCCTACCACCTCCTCTGGCTGTGTTTGATTTAGTTCCTCAGTTTCGTATGTGCAGTGGTGCATAGAAAATTGTATTACAATTTAAGCAGATGACATCTCACTCCCCACACAACCTTACACTTCAAAGTTAAGTATTCTCTGTCCACCTCTCAGAAAACACGCATAATAAATTGTATGGGCTTGTCATTGATACATTTTTCATTCTTAGTTATATAGCAAATATAAAGGAATGACAAAGATTTTTGCCTTTGACTAAAGGGTCACCAACCTGGAAAGGCTGAGCAATACCGCACTACCCTGTATATAACAAATGTTATCACTTTGCAAGTATGACTAGATCTCAGGCACCTGTATTTCCTACCTTTAGGGACTTGTGAACAGTAATATTGTGCCAACAGCCTTCTTAAAACAAAATATTTTTATTTAGTAGCTGGAACAAAACAGAAAACAAAGGATTTTAAAACAAACACCTCTCATGAATATTTATTCTCATCAAATCTAAGGCTTCAAGACAAATCAAGTTAGGTAGTCTTTACTCTTAAGTTACAGGAGTAGAACAGTCTTACAGTATTTTAGGATGCCAAGGAGCTCTTGGGATGCATCCTGGCTGCAATTTGTCTCCCAGAGATTGTTTTCCCTCTTCTCAGAGAAGCTGTTTTTTCAAAAAAAAACCCCAACCCCAACCTACCCTCCCCGTAGGTGTGCATCTGGGCCATTTACCATATTGCTCAATGACCTTTGTTATAGGGCCCAGCTGTGAAGTCTTCCTTCTGTCTCAAACTTGTTTTTCCCAGTTCACCATTTGGCAGCTTGGAGGATTCCCTCAGGATGGTTGCTCCATTGTTCATGCAGTTAAACTCATTCAGCCTTAATGTCTTGCAGACACTGGCCTTGTGACTGTACCTATCTGCTGGTGAAGGTGTTCCAACTGTCTGTTCCCCTCTGATAGCCTGACACCCAACTCAGAAATCCAGTACATTAAGATGTTTTGGAATATGGATTAATATTCATCAACGTGCACCTCGACATTTGTCACAGGGGCCCTGATCAGGTTTTTCACATTTTTAAAAAAATTTATTTTCAGTTATCTATGCTCCACAGAAAGTTATTGTTCCCTCTTTTTTATTGCTAAAGATGATTTACATCAGAAATAAAGGAATAGGAGTACTTGTGGCACCTTAGAGACTAACAAATTTATTGTAGCATAAGCTTTCGTGGGCTACAGCTCACTTCATCGGATGCATGTAGTGGAAAATACAGAAGGAAGATATATATATATATACACACATGAAACAATGGATCTTACCATACACATTATAAGGAGAGTGATCAGTTGTCAGCAGGAGAGAAAAATAAGTCTTTGTGGTGGTAATGAAAATGGCCCATTTCCAGCACTTGACAAGGAGATATAAGGAACTGTAGGGGGCGGGGGGGAAGATAAGCATGGAGAAATAGTTTAAAATAAAGAATAAAATAAAGAAATAAAGAATCACAAAACTAAGAAGATAGTTATTGATCACATAAGAAGGAATCGTATAGCATATTAAGCCTCCCGAATGAATAAGTTTTGTGTGCCTCCCATTTTGAGCCACAAATTGCATCCCACACTTGGGCCTTGGAAGATTGAGATGTATGGTCCTGACCTTGGTTGGGACATCTGGGTGCTACTGTAGTACTACTACTACTAATAAATTTGTCTCACTCTCTCACTATACTTCAGTATAAATAATAATGGATCATGGCAACGGTGATTATGAGGCGATGAGCACATATAAAAAGTTCCTAAGGGGACATGCGTCTGTGGGAAGAGAGTCAGGGTTGCCTTTCTGCAGAATGGATGATAGGAATATTCATCCAACCCCACAGATCTTCTGAGATATACAGGGAATTCACCTGTAGGCCTGCGTCACCTCCACTACTGCCTGAGTCTCCATATTCTCACTAGTAGCACTGCTCCAGTTGGAGCTATTCTCTCATCCTATTTTTGCCCTCTGGGGAGGGCTAAGTGCATGGTAGGAATGCCACATAGGGTGGCTATCCCTTCATCACTCTACCTGCCTAACTGTCCAGGACCCCCTTAAACCTGCCATGCCCATAAATGCCCAGTCTCTGTGTGTTGGGAGGGAGATCCTGAAGGGTTGGAGGGAAAGAGGGGTTATTGATCAGTCCTGAACTCCTCACATAGATTTTCAACATTTTTAACTAGGCTTGTCATTTTCTTTTTCCTCCTAGGACTTTCACTCTCTGGCCTAAAATCAGAAGCTGATAATTTGTAACCTATTTGAAAAGCTTTTAGAGCAGTTGGAATCTTTGGATGAAAGACACTATATGAATGTAAATAATGGCAGCTTGAGGGCACTTTCTGTTTAAGCCAGTATACTGTACATTCATTACCTCAAACACTGAGGCCAAAAAAAGTACATGAACCCAGCAGAGTGTCATTATAGAATAACAAGAAGCTAACTTATCATTTTTATACTAAAACATTTAATTAAATATTCACATTATGACTGTAAGTGAATTTAAAGGCCCATTTTTTGTATTTTTAACAGCTGGAAAGTAAATTTGTTAAAAAAAAAAAAGACTTCAAACACTTTTGGCCCTTCTTTCCCCTCCCTCTGCACTTTCCTCCTTCTCTTGTTTCTCTGACCCACAACTCTGCCTTTCCCTGTGCATTGGCCAGCTAAAGCCTTTTCCCCAGACTGCATTTTGATTACATTAGGCCAGATTCTGAAACAGTTGACTGTCCTCACATTGACTAGTACTTGACCTCAGCAATGCTCCCATTATTTTAGGTAGGAGTCCTCACAGACTACCGTATTGCTTAACAGGAGTGAATCTGACCCACTGCATTTCAAAACTAAATAGAGGAAGGAAGGCATTTTCTCAAGATTTGTGAACACTATAAGAGCTAGAATAGCACAGCTGCAACTATGCCACTGTAGTGTAGACACTTGCTACAGTAATAGAAGGAGTCTTTCCATTGCTGTAATAAATCCAGCTCCTCATGCTCCAAGAGGTGGTATCTAGGTTGATGGAAGAATTCTGCTGTCGACCTTGCAAGGTCTACTCCGGAGCTTAGGTTGGCTTAACTATGTTTCTCAGGGGTGTGAATATTTCACATCCCTGAGTGGCTAGCTAGGTTGACCTAAGTTTTAGGTGTAGTCCAGGTCTCAGTATCTGGTAACAACCAATGGCCTACTGCAAAGCACTAAGGGTTCAATTCTGCAGGGTGCTGTGGATTCTGGCCAAAGACCAGCAGACCACTTAAGTGCATGCTTAACTTTTAGCGTATGGACAGTCCTGTTGAATTTGGAGGCACTACTCATATGGCTAACATTAACCACATGGTTAAGTGGCTTGCTGGATTGGGACTAGAGTATCCAGTACCATGTAAGATTGAGCCCATAAAGCATGTAGCTGACTTTGAGCACGCTGCAGTTGTTTAGACTATTCACGTACTTAGGTTAGCTATGTGCTTAAATACTATGCTGAACCTGGGTCACCATGAACACAAATATATGACAGTGTAGCCTATAGGATTAACCTGCTTGCTTGTATATATATATATATATATATGTATATGTGTATATATATATAGATGTATAGATGTATAGATGTATATGTGTGTGTATATATATATATATATGTATATGTGTATATATATATATATGTATAGATGTATAGATGTATATGTGTGTATATATATATATATATATATATATATATATATATATATATATATNATGTAGACCAATAGACAATGGAAAATGGCATGGGCGGGGGGGGGGGGTTTCCCACAGACTTAACAAGTACACCACAAGAGATTGATGTGCGTACATACCTGTCATCAATACGCACATACATATTAGCCTATGGGGTAAGTGTACCCTAACATTTCTGTGGGTGAGGAATGAAATTTGGGCATAAGAGGAAGTATGTCCGGCATTTGCCCTAGAAAAGAGGTAACCCACCTCAATAAAGTGTCTCCATTTTCTCTCTGTCTCCATTTCTCTCTGTCTCCATTTCTCACTATCTCCGTTCTCATTTACTCCCTCTACTCTATCTATCTACGATGACTGCTACTATTTGTAGGCTATACTTGTTCTTCTTAAACTTTAAATTTCAAGGGAACTAGGCTAAGCTTGGTTTCCCTAAGTTTTATTCTTAGTTTGTTTATTAGGTTTTGATTTAAGTTTAAGTTAGTCAAGTAAACCCTAATTTAGTTTTGATAGCTTAGCATTTTCTAAGCACTGCATCCCTCACTCAAGAATTGAGAAACCTGAACCGCAAGGCTGGTCCTGTGTCTCTTACCACCAGTTTATCAAGGAAGGGTGTGAGTATGTTAACCAAAGCTTTGTTGCATATAATACTATATTATCATATGTATCTTTTGAATAGCAGTAATGCAATTGTAACTTTGTAACTCGGGGTATTTTACCATTTACTTACTATTATTAATTTTAATAAAAATCTTTAAGGCTATATCTGTCTCAGTGTGAGCTTCCTGTCATACCCCCGAGGGTCCTTTATAAATTCTGTGGAGCCGATTCAGGACAAGAACTTTTATCTTCTGATCAAACAGATTGGTGAGCCTAAAACCCATACTAATTAATATTAATGATAATAATAATTAATATTATTATTAAAATCAAATACAAATAAATTAATAAATTAAAATCCCATATTATCCAAATTAATATTATCAGTACACCCTAAATCAGGCTACAAATCTAGATACATTAACCTCTTGCTAACCTGTGAAGAAAAAAGGAGGCATAAGAGAACAATCAGAAGAAGGGCCTGATTCTGCTTCCATTGAAGTGAATGGCAAAAAAAAATCTCATTCAGTTTAAAAGAAAGACAAATATAAATATGTGTTTATACATTTCTTCTTTCAGCAGTTTCACAACCCCATACATTTCTCAGCTTTGCAGTAGGCCATTGGTTGTTACCAGATACTGAGACCTGGACTACACCTAAAACTTAGGTCAACCTAGCTAGCCACTCAGGGATGTGAAATATTCACACCCCTGAGAAACATAGTTAAGCCAACCTAAGCTCCGGAGTAGACATTGCAAGGTCGACAGCAGAATTTCCCTCTTATCTTTTTCATGCCTTTTTTGTATTTTTCTGCTTCAGGTAAGGGAGAGCAAAGCTGAGAAGGCAGCTTGATTGCTGGAAAACAACTTGAATATTCTGAATCAGTAAGAGCAGAGGGGATATATAGCAGCTAGACAGATTAGAAATATCTGCCATATTTGCAGTACAACAATTGAGAAATAACCATAGTGGTTATGCAAAGCCCTTTATTCTGATTGGCTAATGTAAGAGTTCAGAGATTTGCATACTATAATAATTCTCAAATAACTTACAGTGTTTAAAGAATTCACACACACACACACACACACTAAATCAAACCAAACCCCTTTGGAAAAGTCATAAAATATAATGGACACATAAGCAATAGGGTTCTATAGAAAATACTGTAAAAATAGTACACAGGATACAATAGAACATAGCTTTCTATAGAATTCTGTTGGTCAGTTTAAAAATTCTATAACAAGGACACAGTTCTCTTTTGCATTCCAAAGGAGAGTCTAATAAGTCAAAAGAATGGACATCATTCTGTAAGACTTAAGAAGACTTCAGGAAATTGCATGACTAAAAACAAAATGTACAGTTATGGGTCAGAGGCTATTCAGCATTCTTGCACTCTGACTTAAGACAATTTCATTTCATTGTTAGTAATGATTATAATGTTACAAATATAGATCTCCCAAGGTAATACAATCTTTTCAAAGTGACTATAAAAATGGCATTGAAGATTCTATGTTTACTCTTTTTCAATGGCTTTCAAAGAACAGTTTGCTTAGGGCATATTCTAATTCCCATTAAAATCAATAGTTCCCACTTATTTCAGTGGAGGTTATATCAGATAGGGAGGAAGTACAAGTTTGTTTGTTTGTTTTCTAACTGCAAATTCATCTTGGTATGTATAAGTCAAGCTGTGTCTTTCTAGTTTGTGCATCATCATCCGTAATAAAGACTCTGTTGGCTGACACCCCTCCTCATGCCTCCCCCCCAACATCCAGTTACAGCTACAACTATGCAAGCCTACCATCTTTTAATTCTGTCCTCATTTTCACCCTCACAACCCATTTGTCTTCAGTAGAGCTGCTGAGGTGTAAATGAGAGCAGAATTTGGCCCTGTGTCATAGGCCTAGTTGAGGACCACCTTTTGGACATGGTACCAGCAACTGAATGCCTGGGTGTTTTAAGTCCCTGGAATCTGAATGGAGTTGAGGTACTGACCCAACGTTGGGCACCCTAGACACACTCTCAGGGTGAAAGCCTTCTGTCTAGCCACCCCCTTTTGATAGCTTAGACCACACTTTCTTCTGTCCAGTCCCTGGAATCAGTGATTATCCCTCAGGTTCCCTCCCACCCCCATTGCTTAAACACAATCTACTTAAAGGTGTGAGCCTTCTGATTTATCGCTTCAAGAACCTGTGGTAGGCGTGACACCTGAAAGGCACAGGAATTTTACACAGAGATCTCTAAAACTATCATTCTTTATTTAATTGCACAATACACAGAGAATACAGACCACATAGAAAACAACAAATATCCTGAATGCAGTTCCTCTCATTCTAACCTACCCTTTCCTTGGCAGTCTTGAGGGACCATCTGAATTCAGGTAGGCAGGGTTCCCGCTGCTTCATTGGGATCCTGAAGCAGCTTCCCTCATCTTGAGCTGGTGAAAAGGGCTGAGGACCCCGAACAGATTAGTGCCTGCCCTTTATAAACTTTCAATTCCTCTGTTAGTTGGCTCCTGGATGTGCCTGTTCAGGCAACTTCATTGGCAGGTAACCTCTGCCCTGACAAATTAGTTCTGCTAGTTAGGAGCCAGTCTGTTCTCTAGGATGTTTGTATTAGAATAGATAACCCTAGGATCCTCTGTGGTCAACCTTGTATCACTACATGTTGGAATTTCTGTCCAGCATGGACAGAAATAGAGGGACAGCATAGAAGACAAGTTGCCCACATTCAAAATGGAGTTTGCAGTGTGATAAAAAACAAACACTTACAGAGACTTCATAGTAACATACTGAATTCATAAATTGTACATACTGATCCCCAAATTGTCACACCCTGAAATTTTAAGTTAGTTAAAATTAGAGTTGGTCAGAATTTTTTTGTTTTTTTTGGGGGGGGGGAAGGATGAAATTTGCCTATTTGGTGAAATCAAAACCTGTGATGATGTGTCAAGTTCAACCCAAGCATGGAACACACCCAGCACCTTGACAGCCCACATGGAAGCCTGGCTTCTAGTGCTTCCAGGGTCCCAGGCTTCAGAGCAGCCCATTCAGTAGACTGCCTTGCAGCCTCAGGGCTTCCATTCCATTTCATGGAGAATTTCAAAAGTTTGGGTTTTCATTATGAATCAGAAGTAAGCCACCTTTGAAATCTTAGAATTACTATTCTGTGCCCAGCTTATCAATGACCCTGTAGCTCAGAAAAGAACTAATTAGAAATATAGCTATACTGAGGAGCAGGTCAGTAAAAGGACTTAGAATCATAGAAGATTAGGGTTGGAGGAGACCTCAGGAGGTCACCTAGTCCAACCCCGTGCTCAAAGCAGGACCAACACCAATTAAATCATCTCAGCCAGGGCTTTGTCAAGCTGGGCCTTAAAAACCTCTAAGGATGGAGATACCACCACCTCCCTAGGTAACCCATTCCAGTGCTTTACCACCCTCCTAGTAAAATAGTGTTTCTAATATCCAACCTAGACCTCCCCCACTGCAACTTAAGACCATTGCTCCTTGTTCTGACATCTGCCACCACTGAGAACAGCTGAGCTGCATCCTCTTTGGAACCCCCCTTCAGCTAGTTGAAGGCTGCTATCAAATCTCCCCTCACTCTTCTCTTCTGCAGACTAAACAAGCCCAGTTCCCTCAGAGTCTCCTTGTAAGTCACATGCCCCAGCCCCCTGATCATTTTCATTGCCCTCGGCTGGACTCTCTCCAATTTGTCCACATCTTTTCTGTAGTGGAGGGCCCAAAACTGGATGCAATACTCCAGATGTGGCCTCACCAGTGCCAAATAGAGGGGAATAATCACTTCCATCGATATGCTGGCAATGCTCCTATTAATGCAGCCCAATATGCTGTTATCCTTCTTGGCAACAAGGGCACACTGCTGACTCATATCCAGTTTCTCATCCACTGCAATCCCCAGATTCTTTTCTGCAGAACTGCTGCTTAGCCAGTCGGTCCCCAGCCTCTAGCAGTGCATGGGATTCTTCCTTCCTAAGTGCAGGACTCTGCACTTGTCCTTGTTGCAACGCATCAGATTCATTTTGGCCCAATCCTCCAATTTGTCTAGGTCACTATGGACCCTCTCCCTATCATCCAGCGTATCTACCTCTCCCCACAGCTTAGTGTCATCTGCGAACTTGCTGCGGGTGAAATCCATCCCATCATCCAGATCATTAATAAAGATGTTGAACAAAACTGGCCTTAGGACCGACCCCTGGGGCACGCCGCTTGATACCGGCTGCCAACTAGACATCGAGCCGTTGATCACTACTCGTTGAGCCCGACAATCTAGCCAGCTTTCTATCTACCTTATAGTCCATGCATCCAATCCATACTTCTTTAACTTGCTGGCAAGAATACTGTGGGAGACCGTATCAAAAGCTTTGCTAAAGTCCAGATTGATCACGTCCACTGCTTTCCCCATATCCACAGAGCCAATTTTCTCATCATAGAAGGCAATCAGGTTGGTCAGGTATGACTTGCCCTTGGTGAATCCATGTTGACTGTTCCTGATCACCGTCCTCTCCTCCAAGTTCTTCAAAATGGTTTCCTTGAAGACCTGTTCCATGATTTTTCCAGGGACTGAGGTGAGGCTGTAGTTCCCCGGGTTCTCCTTCTTCCCTTTTTTAAAGATGGGCACTATTTTTGCCTTTTTCCAATCATCTGGGACCTCCACTGATTGCCATGAGTTTTCAAAGATAATGGCCAATAGCTCTGTAATCACACCAGCCAATTCCCTCAGCACCCTTGGATGCATTAGACCTGGACCCTTGGACTTGTGCATGTCCAGCTTTTCTAAATAGTCCTTAACCTGTTCTTTCACCACTGAGGGCTGCTCACCTCCTCCCCATACTGTGTTGCCCAGGACAGCAGTGTGGGAGCTGACCTTGTCCGTGAAGACTGAGGCAAAAAAAGCATTGAGTACTTCAGCTTTTTCCACGTTATCTGTCACTAGGTTGCCTCCCCCATTTGTTAAGGGTCCTACACTTTCCCTGACTTTCTTCTTATTGCTAACATACATGTAGAAACCCTTCTTGTTACCCTTCACACCCCTTGGTAGCTGCAACTCCAGTTGTGTTTTGGCCTTCCTGATTACACTCCTCCCTAGTCACCTGTTCAAATTTCCACTTCTTGTAAGCTTCCTTTTCATGTTTAAGCTCACTGAAGATTTCACTGTTAAGCCAACCTGGTGGTCAGCCATATTTGCTATTCTTTCTGCACATTGCGATGGTTTGTTCCTGTGCCCTCAATAAGGCTTCTTTAAAATACAGCCAGCTTTCCTGGACTCTCTCAAGGCATCTAGATATACTTATGTGTAGTGCTGGGGAGGAGCTGGTGGTCGTGGTACTTGTAGGTACCAATGATATAGGGAAGGGTAGGAGAGACGTCCTGGAGGCCAAATTTAGGCTGCTAGGAAAGAGACTGAAATCCAGGACCATTCTCAGAAATGCTTCCAGTTCCACGCGCAGGGCCAGGTAGGCAGGCAGAGCTTCAGAGTCTCAATGTGTGGATGAGATGATGGTGTAGAGAGGAGGGGTTTAGATTTATTAGGAACTGGGGAAACTTTTGGGATGGGGGAGCCTATACAGGAAGGATGGGCTCCACCTAAACCAAAGTGGATCCAGACTACTGGCACTTAACATTAAAAAGGTTGCAGAGCAGTTTTTAAACTCAGAGATGGGGGAAAGCCGATTGCTGCAGAGGAGCTTGTGGATCAGACTTCTCTTAGAGGAGAGTCTATTGATAGAGATTCTCTAGGTTCTAGTCAGGAGGAGAGGATGTAAGAGGATAAAGTATGGGCCAGATGAGACGAGAAACATTCACATAAAAAAGAATCTGACACATCAGAAAAGGGCAGACAAAAACAGTGACAAGTTTGTAAAGTGCTTGTACACAAATGCTAGAAGTCTAAATAATAAGATGAGTGAACTAGAGTGCCTTGTGTTAAAGGAGGATATTCATATAATAGGCATCACAGAAACCTGGTAGAGTGAGGACAATCAATGGGACACAATCATTCCGGGGTACAAAATATATCGGAAGGATAGTACAGGTCATGCGAGGGTGGGGGGAGTGGCACTATATATGAAAGAAAATGTAGAATCAAATGAAGTAAAAATCTTAAATGAATCCACATGTTCCATAGAATCTCTATGGATAGTAATTCCATGCTCTAATAATAATATAACAGTAGGGATCTATTATCGACCACCTGACCAGGACAGTGATAGTGATGATGAAATGCTAAGGGAGCTTAGAGAAGCTATCAAAATAAAGAACTCAATAATAGTGGGGGATTTCAACTATCCCCATAATGACTGGGTACATGTCACCTCAGGACGAAATGCAGAAACAAAATTTCTTGATATTTTAAATGACTGCTTCTTGGAGCAGCACAAGGGGAGAGGCAATTCTCGATTTAGTCCTGAGTGGAGCGCAGGATCTGGTCCAAGAGGTAACAATAACAGCACCTCTTGCAAATAGTGACCATAATATAATAACATTTAACATTCCTGTGGTGGGAAGAACACCTCAACAGCCCAACACTATGGCATTTAATTTCAGAAAGGGAAACTATGCAAAAATGAGGAGGTTAGTTAAACAGAAATTAAAAGGTACAGTGACTAGAGTGAAATCCCTGCAAGCTGCATGGACACTTTTGAAAGATACCATAATAGAGGCCCAACTTAAACGTATACCCCAAATTAAAAAAACACAGGAAAAGAACTAAAAAAGAGCCACCGTGGTTTAACAGCCATGTAAAAGAAGCAGTGAGAGATAAAAAGGCATCTTTTAAAAAGTGGAAGTCAAATCCTAGTGAGGTAAATAGAAAGGAGCATAAATACTGCCAAATTAAGTGTAAAAATATAATAAGAAAAGCCAAAAAGGAGTTTGAAGAACAGCTAGCCAAAAACTCAAAAGGGAATAACAAAATGTTTTTTAAGTACATCAGAAGCAGGAAGCCTGCTAAAAAACCAGTGGGGCCTCTGGACAATGGAGATACAAAAAGAGCACTCAAAGATGATAAAGTCATTGCGGAGAAACTAAATGAATTATTTGCTTCAGTCTTCACGGATGAGGATTTTAGGGAGATTCCCAAACATGAGCCGTTCTTTTTAGGTGACAAATCTGAGGAATTGTCACAGATTGAAGTGTCACTAGAGGAGGTTTTGGAATTATTTGATAAACTTAACAGTAACAAGTCACCGGGACCAGATGACATTCACCCAAGAGTTCTGAAATAACTCAAATGTGAAATTGCGGAACTATTAACTATGGTTTGTAACCTGTCCTTTAAATCAGCTTCTGTACTCAATGACTGGAAGATAGCTAATGTAACGTCAATATTTAAAAAGGGCTCTAGAGGTGATCCCGGCAATTACAGACCGGTAAGTCTAACGTCAGTACCGGGCAAATTAGTTGAAACAATAGTAAAGAATAAAATTGTCAGACACATAGAAGAACATAAATTGTTGGGCAAAAGTCAACATGGTTTCTGTAAAGGGAAATCATGTCTTACTAATCTATTAGAGTTCTTTGAAGGGGTCAACAAACATGTGGACATAGTATACTTAGATTTCCAGAAAGCCTTTGACCAGGTCCCTCACCAAAGGCTCTTACCTAAATTAAGTTGTCATGGGATAAGAGGGAAGATCCTTTCATGGATTGAGAACTGGTTAAAAGACACGGAACAAAGGGTAAGAATAAATGGTAAATTTTCAGAATGGAGAGACGTAACTAGTGGTGTTCCCTAAGGGTGAGTCCTAGGACCAATCCTATTCAACTTATTCATAAATGATCTGGAGAAAGGGCTAAACAGTGAGGTGGCAAAGTTTGCAGATGATACTAAACTGCTTAAGATAGTTAAAACCAAAACAGACTGTGAAGAACTTCAAAAAGATCTCACAAAACTAAGTGATTGGGCAACAAAATGGCAAATGAAATTTAATGTGGATAAATGTAAAGTAATGCACATTGGAAAAAAATAACCCCAACTGTACATACAATATGATGGGGGCTAATTTAGCTACAAAGAATCAGGAAAGAGATCTTGGAGTCATCGTGGATAGTTTTCTGAAGACGTCCACGCAATGTGCAGTGGCAGCCAAAAAAGCAAACAGGATGTTAGGAATCATTAAAAAAGGGATAGTGAATAAGACGGAGAATATCTTATTGCTCTTACATAAATCCATGGAACGCCCACATCTTGAATACTGGGTACAGATGTGGTCTCATCTCAAAAAAGATATACTGGCATTGGAAAAGGTTTAGAGAAGGGCAACTAAAATGATTAGGGGTTTGGAACGGGTCCCATATGAGGAGAGATTAAAGAGGCTAGGACTTTTCAGCTTGGAAAAGAGGAGACTAAGGGGGGATATGATAGAGGTATATAAAATCATGAGTAGTGTGGAGAAAGTGAATAAGGAAAAGTTATTTATTTGTTCCCATAATATAAGAACTAAGGCAGACACTCCGTCACATCATGAATTCTAGCTCCATGCAAGCAGCACACTTCTCGAGTCTCTCAGTCTGGTCTGCAGATGGATGACTCTGTCACCCTTAGGAGGGGGTCCCCGACCACCACCACCCGTCTCCTCCTCTTGGGAGTGGTGGTCATGAAACTCCCATCCCTAGACAATGCATGTCATGCCTTCTGGTCGATGGGGTCCTTCTGATCCCTTCCCTCAGATGGCTCTTCCAAATCATTCTCCGCAGTAGTACCTGTGCAGAGAGCCTGAAAATGGTTTCTTACCTCTATCTGCATAGGGATACATGGGTTCTCCTCATTCTTCTTCTGTAGGTCACATTCTGTCAATTTTCTTCTCTGTTCTGCACTGCCCTCTCTGATTCTTTGTCATGTTGTGCCTCCAGAATCAAACGCTGACTTCTATCCAGAAAGTCTTCATTTTATCTGATGGAAAGCAAGGTTGATACTTGCGTCTCTAGTCCTTTAACCTTCTCTTCCAATATGGAGATCACTTTGCACAGACGAAGTCGCTTCTATTCTCTGAGAAAAAGACAAACGTGGCACATCTTGTGCAGGTCACAACAGCTAATCGCTCACTATACATGTCTTCCTTCTAAAAGCATCCTCAGACGTTGTATTTACTTCTCACAGAAGCCTGAAAGGCAAAAACCCTCTGTGGGAACTATTAGGCGAACTCCCAGGCAAACTCCCTCTGTTTGCCTGTCCTCTGTTCACCGTTCACTCAGTTCGCAACTGGCTGCATTTTTATAAGGCTGCTGACTTGAAGCAGTTGGCCCGGCTCAAAGCCTTCCCTCCAATCAACCACTCAAGGCCCATCTGGAACAAAGCACTCACAATTCACAAGTTTCAAACAAACAAACAAACAACGTCAAACAGTTCCTGCAACTAGCTCCAGTCAAACAAATGGTCACAGCAGACAGACACTCGGATATTCACCCCACCAACTCACAACACAGCTCCCTAATGCAGCACTCACCTTAGCTCCTCTCAGATGGTTCACAGGCAAACTCCCTGTTTACCTGTCTTCTGTTTTGACTTCCTTTAAAGCACAAAAACTAAAATCCTTTATGTTTCTTGGCATTAAACTTGAGAATTTTTAAGGACAGCAGACAGTATCGTAAAAAAAAATGTTTGTTTTGTTGAAACCCCAATTTTCCATTGAAAAATTCTTTGACAAATTGTATTGTATTAACTGTGCTGTGTTAAGAAGAGTAACTATAGTACAAATGTAGGCCCTGATCCTGGAGTTATTCACTCATGTAAGTAATTTTATAGATATTAGTGGTCCAAATGAAGACTATTCATGAGTAATATTACATGCTTGTAGGACTGGACCTCATTTTTGGCATCAAAGGTTAGAGCAGGGGTCGGCAACCTTTCAGAAGTGGTGTGCCGAGTCTTCATTTATTCACTCTAATTTAAGGTTTCGCGTGCCAGTAATACATTTTAACGTTTTTAGAAGGTCTCTGTCTACAAGTCTGTAATATATAACTACACTATTGTTGTATGTAATGTAAATAAGGTTTTTAAAATGTTTAAGAAGCTTCATTTAAAATTAAATTAAAATGCAGAGCCCCCCGGACTGGTGGCCAGGACCCGGGCAGTGTGAGTGCCACTGAAAATCAGCTCACGTGCCGCCTTCGGCGCACGTGCCATAGGTTGCCTACCCCTGGGTTAGAGGTTAGAATGATGCACTCAGACAGTAGGTTGATATGATGTGTAAAACATTGCCATTTGTAGTTACTTTTCACAATACAACCACATTTTAAAGGGATAAAATTGACCACCTTCTCCTTCTCAGTTATTCACTACTGCAGTTGCTTAGGGGTAAACTTTAATTTGACTCTCTGGCTCACCACCGTGTACTTTGATGTTTCTTCAGTGAGAGAAAAAGCTGCCCACAGGCACTGTCTGTTTCATCTTTGATATATCCCTTTTAATTTTTCATGTTTATATTATTTTCCCTTGGTTTTCAGTGGAAAGGGTTGTTTCTCTGCCTTTATCTCCTTTTCACTGAGTCAAATCATGAAAGTCTTGATGTTTTGCAGTCCTGCCATTTACTTCCTAATTTCTCAGTTGCAGAAAGTTTTAGTTTTTAATAACAGAAACAGACATCCGTTTATTCAGGTTTATATTTTAACAGCAGTTAAAAGGGGCTGTAAGAGACTTCTGCATCAAGGGGAGCATATACCTTACTCTTCAATTCCTACAACCTTGGCTTGCCTAAGTACCAACAGAATAAATCAAACAAAGGCCTCTGAAAACACCTACCAGATCAGACCTTGTGTCACCGTGCCAAAGTGGGTCACAGCTGAGAATACCAAATTCAGGATAGATTGCTGAGAAATAGTGCAGACTCACCCCAAACTGGTGGTTATTCTATCATTAGATCATACCAAGCCAGTAACAAAAGTGAACTTCTGTCTCACCACACTGGTTAACAAGAAGTCCAAAATGCAATCTCCTGAGGCATTCCAGCCCTTGGCTAACCACCCAGACACTAGACTTTATGATGAGTGGTTACTGAATTTAATCCAATTTAAACCAATTTAATCAAATATAGGGTCCTTCTAATCTGAAGGCATCAGCCACTTAGCCAGGTCAATATATAACACAGATCTTACCCAATAATCATGCTGATGCCAATCATTTAGTAACTAAAAAACTAAAGGTTTAATAATAAAAGAAAAGAAGAGAGTTATAAGTGGTTAATAGATCATATACATACAAATAATTGCAAAGTCCTTGTATCAGGTTTGTAGTAGTGATGGAATAGACTGCTGGCTTGTACAGTCTCTCTGGTAACTTCCAAAAGATTGGAAGGTCCTCAGTCCATTGTTCAAAATGCTCCTTTTATGTGTAAATCCACAGTCCAGAGAATCAGGGCAGGAAAGAGGCAAAATGGAGATATCCCAGGGGTCTTTTATATCCTCTGCCATGTTCCTGGAAATTTACTGTCTCAAACAAAGATCACAGCCCAGGTGCCTGGAAAATTATTGTCCAAAGATGGAGTCCAGGGTCACATGAGCATATCACATGTCCTTACATAGTTTACTGTACCACAGGGGATGGCCATTGGCCCCTGATAATCTGAGGTGTCTGCAGGAAGAGCTATCTGGATGGAATGAGTTTCTTCTATGGTCCATTGTGAGAATTAAGTGTCCTTGATGGGACATCAATACATAGCTGTCTGGCCTTAATGTATATTCCATCTGGTGCGTTATACTCCGTAATACAACACATGTGTAAGATACCAGTCCATAGCCAATATCCATAACTTCAGATACAAAGATGATACATGAATATAAACACGATAATCATACTTAGCATAGCATAATTTTCCATTGTCACCTTACATGACATACTTTGTGCAAGATGTGTTGCAATTGTATAGCAGTGGTAGCAACAATGATATAAATGGTCATCATCAATTATACAGCATCACACCTCATGGGAGAGATAAACAAGGTGTTAACTGCCTGAGGATCCTGCTGGGGCTTAGGCATGAGCTAGGCACCTCGGCACACACAGTTGCACTGAAGTTCTGACACGCACAGCAGCAATTTAGGTGCCTGGGGGACTTTAACCACAGAAATTTAAGCACCGAGGAAACTTAGGCATGTACTGGGTTAGTTGAGGGTTGTGAAGATCTACATTTTGTATTTAGGTGATTAGAGTGGCAGTTAGGCACCTAAATGGCTTTGTGGATCTGGCTCTGAGTCTAATATTACTTTGGGAGGCCTTTGGCAATGAAAAGCTTGTATGCATTGGTCACTCTTAATTCACTGCCTAAATGAAGGAGGCTGTTGTCACCAAATTTAGCTAAATGGGTTCTATACCAGTGACCATTAAGCCATTTACCCAGTTTAAAATAATTTGAATTTGCACTGCAATGACTGAAAACTATTATATAAAAACACTATGCTAACACAATAAGTATACTTCACTTGGGCATAGCATTAAACAAAATGTCTGCAATCAAACTGTGACATTAGACATATGTTCAATAGTCAGTGAAAGAGTAACAGATACATTAATTTGTCATACATGTAGTTCACTGAGACAGATTCATATATAAAGACAGTTTGTCAAATTTTAATTTTATGTAAATGAAAAAGACAATATGAAGTGCATTTCAGTCTTCTCGACATTAAGGGGCATATTGTGCCATGGACTGTGCAATGCATGTTGAGGACTGATGCCAGTGCATGCAGTATAAAAAGCTGTTGGTGGCATTGCACAGAGCAGACAAAAGTAATAGGTATCCTGCCATGCCAAAAGCAGGTGGCAAAATACCACAATTAACAATTGCCAACCTGAAAAGTGACCCCTTTTATAAACTGTGAGGGTAAAGATAAGAGAAACACTAGTCTTCGTCTTCAGGATGCAAGTCTTTTCAAGCTCACAAGTACCTAAGTTGTGTACTAGGTGCCTCCCTCACTAAGCTAAGGAGCAGGAGCTGAGCCAATAATGCAACCCTAAGACCTTAGAGCTACAACACCTCCCATTGGGTCTGGGGGGACTAAGGACTACTCCCCTGCACCTCCCAAGTCTGGTTTCTGTCTAGCTTCTAAAACCCACTGTGCAATGGTACATGGGGTGCTGCCATAAAGTAGAAAGCTCTGCCACACTCACAGGTGAAGTGATGTATACAGGTCATGGATGACTCCTATATTTCCAAATTCTGCCCTTCCATGAGCAGAATTACAGGAGTTCCAATCTTGCTGGCAATATATTTACTCAGGAGAAAAGTTTTATACACACACATAAATTTTGCCTCATTTTGAACACACAGTTAACTCTCTGTCCTTCTTCTTTCCCGGAAGAAGAGTTTTTCACAAGTGTATGGTGCCACATTCAGGGAGAAAACATCACGTGTTCTGAAAAGGAGAATGTAATGGGTTGGATCTCAGAAACCCCCTTGGAACTGCCACCTGATGTGCTGGGATTACCCCTGAGCCTGTTTTCCCTGCCAGCTTGGGACGTCAGTACCTTGTCTTGTTTGAGCCAGACATGCTTGCCTGCTGCAAACACAAATCCAAGTCTGAACCATGTCCCACACAAGCTGCAGGCTTAACTGAAAACAGCTTAAGAGGTGCTCCTGTCTCCAGCATCCAGATACCCAGCTCCCAATGGGGTCCAAACCTCAAATAAATCTGTTTTACTCTGTATAAAGCTTATACAGGGTAAACTCATAAATTGTTCACCCTCTATAACACTGATAGAGAGATATGCACAGCTGTTTGCTCCCCCAGGAATTAATACTTGCTCTGGGTTAATTAATAAGTAAAAAGTCATTTTATTAGATATAAAAAGTAGGATTTAAGTGGTTCCAAGTAATAACAGACAGAACAAAGTGAATTACCAAGCAAAATAAAATAAAACATGCAAGTCTAAACCTAATACAGTAAGAAACTAAATGCAGGTAAATCTCACCCTCAGAGATGTTCCAATAAGCTTCTTTGACAGACTAGACTTCCTCCTAGTAGTTACTGTCCTTTGTTCCAGTTTCTTTCAGGCATCCTTTGTGGTGGAGAGGCTGTCTCTTGAGCCAGCTAAAGACAAAATGGAGGTTTTTTTCCGGGCCTCATACAGTCTCTCTTGTGGGTGGAAACCCCTTGTGTTTTCCTATGCAGCATCACAGCTACAAGATGGAGTTTTGGAGTCACATGGGCAAGTCACATGTCCATGCATGACTCAGTTCTTTACAGGCTGGCGCCATGGCTCACATGTTAGCCTGAACATTCCCAGGAAAGCTCAGAGGTGGATTGTTGTATATCAAAGTACATTGTTAGTTTAAGTGTTTCTTGATTGGGCACTTCCTGAGAATAGTCTTTTCTCAAGAAGCTGACCAAATGCTTCACTGAGATTACTTAAAATCAAACAAGTACATAGCCAATATTCATAACTTTGAATACAAAAATGATACATGTATACAAATAGGATGAATATATTCAGTAGATCATAACCTTTACAGAGTTACATGGCATATCTAGCATAAAACATATTCCAGTTATGTCATATTTACACTCATAAGCATATTTCTATAAAGCATTATAGGGTGCAACATCACAGAGAAGACAGGTTTCTTTGAAATGAGAGGTCTGGAAGGACAAAAACCTTTTCTCACCTTGCCTCTCCCCCCAGCATATCAGGCAGCTTGGGGCAGACTTGGGAGATGTACCCTACACCTTTCTGAGAGTTCAAAGTTAACAGGTATAGAACTACTGGGAAACACCATGGACTGGAATGTAGTGAAATTGGGCAGCTGAGAACTTTGATTTGTGATGCTGAGGGTGGAGGGAGAGGAAGAGACAATATTTGGAGGGAGATCTATTTCCTTTGTCCTCCCACTCAGTGACAGATCAAAGGGATGGAAAGGTGTACAGTGGAAGCTTGTGGCAGTCAGTTGACCATATATGGGAAGGAGCAATTCAGATGACTAGAACTATGCTTGCTATGCTTCTGAGTTCTGAAGCAGCATTCTGCTGCCTGTTACTTGCCACCATGTCTTTTGGAATTTATCTCTTGGGGTGTGTGAAAAGGAGTATGTGTTCTTGGTCAACTCCGATTACTAGCAGGCAGTGAGCTCCATTTAGGAACTGTACATAAATTGGCAAATTATTTTTTTAAGCCACTCTGTAATTGAGCATTTTAAACCAAAAGTATTTTTGTTTCACCTTTAAGTTACATGGATTTTTATGGCTAGTGAGTTGAATCCTTATGCTGACTTCTTGTCATTTCTATTAGGCCACTGATTTCTGCTAATCCCTTAGGGAGCTGCTTAAGTATTTTTCAAGGTAACTTCAATATTCACTTTTTTTTTCAAAATTTACAACTCTGTATGGTAATACAGTTCATATATCAATAAACAGACATGTACTACTATCTGCAGCTTCTGCCTTATGAATTCAAGCACTGCTGGAGGCATTGTTGCAAATGAGTTACTTTAGCAAGCATTTCAATTTCTATTGGATTGTCCTTTTGGTTGGTTAGCCTTGGGTGTCCATTGGGGAGCCAAATGCACTAATCAATTACATTTTTCAGGTTTGTTCGCTTGGGTTTATTTGTTTTGCTGTGGTTTGGTATTGAATATAAAAGAGAATGTGTGCGTGAGAGAATACTACAAAGAGAAATGTGAGTTAAAGCTACATACAAGCAAACAGCTGATTACATCGTAGTACCAATTTCAACACAACAAAACTGTGTTAATATAGAGTTGCTCATGTCCATTTCCTTTAATTAAATCACTAAAAATGAAGGAAATCACCGGCTAATGAATATTGAGATCCAGAACGATCTTGATTCACATGACTTACCACCCACACACTATGATTCTCAGTCCATTTGGACTCCTCACCTTTACAAATTCCCTTTTCCCTAGGAAAACACTCATATGACCAATACATTTGAATGGCAGGGACTTTTTATTTCAAGGTCTGCAATCTGCTGTTATATCTGAAAAGTTGGGCAGTTGGAGTTAAAGTTAAAGTTGTGCATGTGAGTGTGATTTTGAGGGATTGGATATGCATGTTGTAAGTGAAATGGAATTAGCTGGGGAGATGGAGTCATTTGGGTATTATATGTTAGAGATAAGGCATATGAAATTAATCATATAGTTTAACTGCACAGGAAACTCTTCATAGCATGGGCTTGATGTAGGGCTGTGTGCTCAGAGGAAAGAGAAAGAGTTTAGGATATGGGTGGGGGAAGGGCATGTGGCAGCCAGAGCAAAGGGGCATGGCAGGTGGTAATGTGAGACAATAAGGTACTGGAAGGTGTGTGGAAGTGAGAGGTACCAGTCTTGGAGATTGGGGCAGGGGATTAGGATATTTGAGTATATCCCCTGTGTGGGGACAATTGAGAAAGGCAGTGCCATAATGGAGCAAGGGTTCATCAGGGGAACTTATAGAAACCAGCATGAGTACAGCGTCACTTCTGAGCAGCCTGAACCAGCTAGACAATCCACTTCAGGGATGCTAGTGGGCTTCTGGATGAAGAATTAGAAAAAGTATTACAAACTTTTTTTTCAAACAATTTTTGTAGAAATGTTATGTTGATGAAATTTTTCCAGCCTACTGCTTTAATGAAACTTTTGCTTTTCATTGAGATTTCATTCTAACAGAAAATTTCTGAGCATCTTTAAAAACACCTACTCACTCTTCTCAAGATGTTCAGAACTGATAATAGTTGCCAACAGACTTAATTATCAGTGTTTGAATGCATGATTTTTGTTTCTTGAGAGGGGTTCCAAATCAGTATTATCAAGGCAGCCTGGTTGCATCCTTAACTATGGAGTGTCTACTAACTCCATAATGGGACTGAGATGAGCAGAGATATGGTGAAGTGAAAATCATAGGGAATGAAGTATGAGATAAAGATGCAACATTAGCTATATGTTTTGTTTGTTCAGTGTTCTATTAATGTCCCATAAAGGATTTTTTTCTTCACTGATATTGAATCAATAACATAAGTTATTGTTAGTGAAACTAAACATGAACATGATTTCTCTAATTTGCACAATCTCAAATATTGAATTGCTATTGAGAATAGGATTCTGATATACGTGCAAATGGTAGAAACAGTATTGTCACTGAAGAGTGCTGAAAGTAAAAGTGAGCCAAGATGAAATCAAAGACCAAACAACGGAATGAATGCAAGCCAAAAAGAATCAAATAAAAGCACAAATGATCATTAACCAAGATCATGTGAACTACCAAAAAAATAACGGGTAAAATGCAGTGAAGAGACAGCTGAAAAACAAACAGTAATACATAAAATCAACAGATGCAATATTCCCAAAAATGCTTCATTAAAACAAATTGAACATATATTGTGGCAGAGCTCCAGCTTTGCCTCGGGAGGGTCCTGCGCTTCTAGACAGTTAGGACTTGCCTCGGAGGTTTTCTGTGACCCTCAATGTAGCCTCTCTCCCCTCCTGATCACGCTTGTTCTTCCGGGTCTTTTACTGAGCATCTTCTTTCTCCCAGTCTTCCCACAATATACCTTCTTACTCCCAGCTCCCACCAGCTGGCCTCTCTGAAGGAGCCTCCTTTTAAACTAGTCCCAGCCAGTTCTAAATGGACTTCAGGTGATCTGATTAGCCTGTTTCCCTTGATTGCTTCTAATCAGTTCTTAATTGGTTCCAGGTGTCTTACGGAGTCTGCCTGACTTATTTGCTTCTAGCACCTTCCTGACTGTTTTGGCCCCTGCCCTGGTCACTCAGGAAACAGAAAACTATTCATCCAGTGTGTTTTCCTTCTACCAGACTCCTGCACCCAACCAGTCTGGTCTGTCACAATATTTATATAGCATCTATTTTTTTGAGATGTAGCTTACCAAGACTTTAGAAGACTAACTTTTGTTCAAAAACCCAACTCTTGGTAGAGCACTGAAGGCAGCACAGAAGAGGTAAAGTATCCCCTTCCATCATTAAATCCAACACCGCATTTCCACTTTCAAAGGTCACAGAGAAGTGCCTACTCAGCTAATCTAATTTATTGACTAATTTGGAGATCAGTGTTTTAAAAATTCTTTTTGGGCCCAATCCAATGTCTTCAGTTGAAAGATACTGAATGCCCACATCAGCTGAAAGATACTAATTGATGTCAATTGGCTTTGGATCTAGCCTTTATACTTATTTGTGTGTAAACTGCAAACACTTTATAATCCAGACAATAAGGCCCCAATCATGCAAACACTTATACACATGGTTAATTCTTCCACGAGTAGTTTAATTGTTTTTTAATGGAACTACTCATGGGAATAAAGTTACATGGATGTATAAGTGTTTGCAAGATCAGGGCCTAAGCAATGAATATGAGCATTTCAAATCTAGAAAGATTATATCATCAAAAATCTTGACATGACATTTTGTAAAAGAAATAGGAAAATGTCCTTGCTGATATCAGCTTTACAGGAGAAGAATGATGGAAATCTTCTTATGCCAAATTTAAAATAATAAGTCAAAGAACCTTTAGACTAAGGAACAGAAAGTGCTCTTTCTTGTTGCATCTCTAAAGGGACAATACTTATTTTGGTAAGCAATTTGTCAGGAAAAGACAGTAAGAACTATCAAGCATTAGTAGCTGCATTAACCAGTCATTTTTGAGTTGGACAACAAACAGAACTGGCCACTGTGCTGTTCAAAAAACGTATTAGATGACATGAAAAATCTCTAGCAAAACCGACTTGAGACATTGAGTGATTGGTATATCAGGAATATCCAGATGCCCCAAAGGAATTACAAGCCATCTTCATCTGAGGTCAGTTCATAGATTATTTACTTGTCCTTAACTAGAAACTGAAGATAAAATGTACTTAATAGAAAATATGGACTACGCTTGCAAATTATAATTTTTTTTTTCATGCAAATCTCCCAATGTTATCTGACATAATTTAGAATTAAATTATTTCTTTCATTATTTGTTTTTCCTTTTCTTAAGAATGATTTGCTATGTAGCAAAAAAGCTGTTTCTCACAGTGTATGAAGTGCTAGACAAGTGTCAAATTTACTTTTTTCTAGGGCTGTCAAGCGATTAAGAAAATTAATCATGATTAATCATTTATTTAAATATTTTTGGATGTTTTCTACATTTTCAAATGTAATGATTTCAATTACAATACAGAATACAAAGTGCACAGTGCTCACTTTATATTTATTTTTGTTACAAATATTTGCACTGTAAAAACAAAAGAAATAGTATTTTTCAATTCACCTCATACTAGTACTGTAGTGAAATCTCTTTATGATGAAAGTTGAACTTACAAATGTTGAATTATGTACAAATAATAACTGCATTCAAAAATAAAACATTAGAGCCTACCCATCCACTCAGTCCTGTTTCTTGTTCAGCCAATCACTCACACAAACAAGCTTATTTACATTTGCAGGAAATAATGACATTGTTCACAATGTCATCTGAAAGTGACAACAGGAGTTCTCATGGCACTGTTGCAGCTGGTGTCGCAAGATATTTACATGCCAGATGTACTAAAGATTCATATGTCCCTTCATGCTTCATCCATGACAGGTTCTGTTCACTAACAGTTGAAAGCAGTGCAGACAGATGCATGTTCATTTTCATCATCTGAGTCAGATGCCACCAGCAGAAGATTGATTTTCTTTTTTGGTGGTTTGAGTTTTGTAGTTTCTGCATTAGAGTGTTGCTCTTTTAAGACTTCCGAAAACATGCTCCACACCTAGTCCCTCTCAGATTTTGGAAGGCACTTCAGATTCTTCAACTTTGGGTTGAGTGCTGGAGCGATCTTTAAAAATCTCACACTGGTACCTTCTTTGCCTTTTGTAAAATCTGAAGCAAAAGTGTTCTTAAAATGAAAAACATGTGCTGAGTCATCATCCAAGACTACTGTAACATGAAATATATGGCAGAATGTGGGTAAAACAGAGCCAGAGACATACAATTCTCCCGCAAGGAGTTCAGTCACAAATCTAATTAATGCATTATTTTTTTAACAAGTGTAATCAGCATGGAAGCATGTACTCTGGAATGGTGGCTGAAGCATGAAGAGGCATACGAATGTTTAGCATATCTGGCATGTAAATACCTTGCAATGCCAGCTACAAAAGTGCCATGTCAACACCTGTTCTCACTTTCTGGTGACATTGTAAATAAGAAGTGGGCAGCATTATCTACTGTAAATGTAAACAAACTTGTTTGTCTTAGCGATTGGTTGAACAAGAAGTAGGACTGAGTGGACTTGCAATTAAAACTGTGATTAATCACGATTAATTTTTTTGAGTTAACCACTTGAGTTAACTGCGATTAATTGACAGCCCTACTTTTTCATGTTTTAAACTGCACCCCTTTACATTTTCTGTTTTTTGTTAGCATTAATAGAAGAAATGATAGTGATGGGAAAATGGCAAAGTGATAAGTTTAAGGCATTCAGAATGTCAGAGTCTTCCAGTCCTAGATCATTGATTTGAATCTAGTTGTGGTCATTACTCTACAGGTCTGTCTCATCTTACGCTGGGGTTACGTTCTGCAGTCAGCACCTAAAGTGAAAATCGCGTATAGTCAAAATTACATGGAGTGTAATGGCGGGCGGAATCGCCTGCACTACAGAAACAGTATTTAAATTGTTATTTTTATCTTTTTTTGTTTTTGTTTTTGCCGACCGCATAAAGCTGAAATCGCGCATGTTAAATGCGCCTAAGATGCGACAGACCTGTATTTCATGGCTGTTCAGTGTCCTATGTGAAATGGTTGGTCAACTTATTTCTTATTGAACAGGTGTCCTAATGGGCACCTTTGCTGGCAAAATTATAGCAAAGAAGCCAAGGATTCAATCTCTATGAAGAATGAACTGACATCTCACCTGAAGAGGAATGTTTCTCCGTTCATTGTTGAGACCATTTGGACCGATTGATTACTGTTGTCCAAGCTATTTAGTAAATATTATGAATATATTTGCAAAGATCATGGCTGATTAATGAATGCTTCACAAACAGAAGAAAGGGATGCTTTAGGAATAGGTATTATTTGCAATGAGTAATTTGACAACATCTAGTAAATGTGCATTGACTGGCACCATTGTGCAATGAGAAATATTAATAATGGGTTCCCTGCAAAGTAAATACATTTAAACTAAAAACTAAGCATTGTTGTGACAAAGTGGTTAGAGGGCTTGGATTTTCCACACTGCTCACCATTGAGCAACCTTTGCTCCCATTGATGTGAATGAGAGTTTTACCATTGATGTGAACGGGAACAGAGCTAGGCAAGCACTGAGCACTTTTGAAGTGTTCACAATGTCTGAGAATAAAAATCCATTTTCTAAGGAAAGAAGAAAATGTGAAATTAATATTTTGGATTTAGAATGCTTATAATCAGAACATTTTTCTAGTTCTTTAAATAGTTATGGTTGCTGACACCAATAATTAACAAATGTAGAGAGGTAAAAATACCTAGCATCTCTTTGTATTCTAAGATGTTAACAGAGTCATAGATTTTAAGGCCAGAAGGTACCATTATGATGTCTTATCTCCTGTATACCACAGGTCATAGAACTTTCCCAAAATAAATTCCTAGAGAAGATATTTTAGAAAAAACATCCAATCTTGATTTAAAAATGTTCAGTGATGGAGAATCCACTGCAACCCCAGCAAATTGTTCCAATGGTTAATTACTATCACCATTAAAAATTACACCTTATTTGCAGTCTGAATTTGCCTAGCTTCAACTTCTGACCATTGGATCATGTAACATCTTTCTCTGCGAGATTGAAGAACCCATTACTAAATATTTGTTCTACATGCCGATATTTATAGACTGTAACCAAGACATCCCTTAACCTTCTCTTTGTAAAGCTAGATAGACTTAAAGAGCTCAATCTATCACTATAAGGCATGTTTTCTACTCCTTTAATCATTCTCGTGGCTCTTCTCTGAACCCTTTCCAATTTATCAACATCATTCTGGAATAGTGGGCATCAGAACTGGACACAATATTCCAGCAGCAAGTACACCAGTTACAAATACAAAGGTAAAATAACCTCTCTGGGCTTACTCAAAATTCCCATTTATGTATCCCAGGTTTGCGTTAGTTCTTTTGGCCACAGTGTTGCACTGGGGGCTTATGTTGAAGGCTGAGGTTGAGTTTGAGTTTGAGTATCCACCACGACTGCCAAATCTTTTTCAGAGTCACTACTTCTCAGGATAGAGTCACCCGTCCTGTAACTATGGCCTACATTTTTTCATCCTAGATGTAGACATTTATGTATAGCCATATTAAAGTGAATATTGTTTGCTTGTGCCCAGTTAACCAAGTGATCCAGATTGCTCTGAATCAGTGACCTGTCCTCTTCATTATTTACCACTTCACTAATTTTTGTGTTATCTGCAAACACTATCAGTGATAATTTTATATTTTCTTCCAGGCCACTGATAAATATGTTAAACAGCATAGAGCCAAGACCTGATCTCTGCCGGACAGCACTGGAAACAGACCCGCTTCATGATGATTCCCTGTTTTACAGTTACATTTTGAGATCTATCAGTTAGACAGCATTTAATATATGCCATTTTATTTTTATATTTTTCTAGTTTTTTTTATCAAAATGTCATGCAGTACCAAGTCAAATGCCTTACAGAAGTCTAAGCATATTATGTCAACACTAATACCTTTATCAATCAAAGTTGTAATCTCATCAAAAAAAAATATCAGGTTAGTTTGACAAGATCTATTTTCCATAAACCCATATTGATTTGCATTAAGTACATTACTCTCCTTTAGTTCTTCATTAATCGAGTCTCTCAGTGATCTTGCCTGGGATCAATGTCAGGCCGACAAACCTATAATTACACGTCATCCCGATTACCCTTTTTAAAAATTGGCACAACATTACCTTTCTTCCACTCTCCTGGAACTTCCCCAGGGCTCCAAGACTTATTGAAAAACAAAATTAATGGTTCAGCAAGTGCCTCAGATAGATCTTTTAAAACTTTTGGATGTTATCTGGCCCTGCTGATTTTAAAATGTCTAATTTCTGTATCTTCTGCTTAACGTCCTCCAGAGTTACTAGTGGAATGAAAAGAGTGTTATCATCATAAGTTGACTATCATTTGTTTTTAGCCCAAATACAGAACAGAAATATTTATTGAACACTTCTGTTTTTTCCATTATTATTGATAGTTCTGGACCAATATAATTGTTAGAATTATTTTTTGTTCCTAATATATTTTAAAAACTCCTACTTATTGTCTTCAACTCTGCTGGTTATAGATTTCTCCTTGAGTCCCTTGGCTTCCCTTATCAGTTTTCTACAGTTCTTTAACTTCTGATTTATTGATTACTATCAACCCCTTTCTTTCATTTTTTGTATATCATAGCTGCCTTCACTTTCCTGCAAAGTCAGGTTGTTTTTTTTAGTCAGCATAGCCTTTTTACTTGTGTTACTTGTAGGGCATCAAGTAACATTCTTAAATGATTCCCAATTATGATTCCCATTTTTATTATTATTGAAAAAGTATCCACTTCTGGTAGTGAAGTAGCATACTCTTCTTCACCATGTAAATTTTATTCTGCTTAAATAACATAGTAAGCTCAGTGTAACATTTAATTCCTTCTCTAACATTTTAGAAATCTGCACAGTTTCATCACAGTGACAATTTTGCAGCATTTTTCTGAACTATAAATACTACACAGTTCTTTGCTATTCTTTTTCCTTAAATATTTATTTTTAAGAGCTGCTACCCTCCAAAATGAGTTAGAACCTGAAAGATGAGGGGCATGAGATGAGTAATTGTGTTCTTTATCATATAATCCTACATTACAAAAACTAAATATTCCAAATCAGTAATATTTGAATGAATCATGAGGTAAAAACTTTTAATTTTTGTTTTTGTTTTTCCTTCTTCCAAAAGTGACCCAAGGAACTGGTACGGGGGAACAACAAAACAAAGAACTTGTAGGATTTTCTCTAACTCAGCAAGCTCCAATTGTAATGAACACTAAGGTCTGTCATGCAAGGCAACTCCTAATAGAGTGCATCTAAATATTAAAGCTGGTCAGGAAATTTTAAATGATTTTAAATTTCAAGGAGAACTGGAAAAAAACCTGATTTTTGCCCCTTACTTTATCACCAATTCTTGAGTGGTTCTCTCAAACTTCAGTTGAACTTGTTCCATGTGTATAAATAAATAGTCATTTGAGCTAAGAGTTGGGTCTTCCTACCACTCATATAAGTGCCCTAACCATCAGGCTACAGAGTCATTCTCGGTCTTGTTCTCTCTTTGGCCTAATGACTATAACTATTGCTTTTTGACCAGTTCTACAATATACAGGATGCTACTAGAGCAGGGGTCGGCAACCTCTGGCACGCGGCTCGCCCGGGTAAGCACCCTGGTGGGCCGGGCCAGTTTATTTACCTGCCGCGTCGGCCGGCTCGGCCGATCGCGGCTCCCACTGGCCGCGGTTCGCCGCTCCGGGCCAATGGGGGCAGCNGCAACAGGAATTTCAAGTCCTAAACACTCGAGCTAATGGACAAACCAAAACACAAATCTACAAAAATATTGTTGCATAATGATCTTGTATGGATGAGTGTATATTTGTGTCATAGTGGTAACCATCCACCAACAACTATCTCCCATAGTCCAAGTGAAATTCCATTGATTTCAGGAACAAGAATTTAATCCCAGTTGTTGAACATATTGTTTTCCTAATTTGTTCATGAAAGGACCCACTCATTTCAATTGTTTTTTTAAGTGTATAAGATCTGAGCAGAAGAACACTTGACTGACACCTTTTCTACATCTTAAACATGTTGATTTAGCTGATTACCAACAGATACAGCAACTGTGTTAGTCAGATATTTCAGCCATACTCCGTATCTAGGCAAAACAGAACTGATTCAATGAATAAGAACATGATTTCCATCTATCTTCAAAGAAAAGCTAATTCAGCTCTGGTATATTTTAATATTTCCAGGAAAGTTGATCTTGTAAACCCTTGCAAGTGACAGCCCAACAAAAGCCAAAATTAGCTTGTGTGAGATTATACTAAAAACCTCAGTAAACCTAATGAAAACTGTAGAACAAACGTGAGAATTAGAAAGACTAAAGGTCTTTTGAAGCTGATTTATTGTATCCACTTGACCCAGTCCTTGCATTAATGTTACTTATGTGATTTGTAGCATGTATTAGAACAAAAAAAAAAGAAAAAAGCATGATTAGCATCTGCGGCATTAAGAAAATCATCAAAGAGTACAAAGAACTAGAAGAAAGGGAGGAAATGCTGAAGTCTTCAGAGGAAAAAAACCCTTTTATCTATTTTTAATTTGGTTTCATATTTAAGACGAAGTTCTGTCTGCCTGATAGCACTATAGAATGTTACGTCCTTTCCTGACATTGTAGGTAATCTGTGTTTAAGGGGAAATTATGTTACTAGTTCATTTTAAGACTAGGGACCAATCATGCAGTTCTTTCTCAGGGAAAATATCCAGTGGTTTCAATAGGACTTATTCTGAATAAAGACTTCAGTATAGAAACTGTAGTTATTCAGTATTATTTTGACTTACTATCAGAAAGGAGAGGGAGGATCGTACCATAAAGATCTGCACAATCTACTGTGACATCTCATTTCAGCGCTACAGGTGGGTGGCATTTGGAAGAGTACCACCATCTTCCCCCCCACCCCCCGCCCACACACACACACAGTCAAAGGTCACTAGTCCAACAGAGTATCCGTGACATAAGAAGGTGGCAAGCTTAAGGACCCCAGGATGAAATTGGAGCCCCAGTGAGGGGAGGCCATTCCCAAGGAACCTAGCTGAACCACAGGTTCATGCAAACTCTAGTGAGGGAGAACCAAACTTGAAGATCACAGAGAAGATGTATGATCATATTTTGAACCTCTTCTTTATCTGCTGTGAGCAGTATCTTATCTTGGTATCTCAAGTGGGCAAAATATCTGTTGTGGACAGCACTTGGAAGAGTTTCACGAGTTCCATTCCCCAATTCCATCCCTCTTTGAAATAGCAAATATTTTCTTCATGTCTTGGGTAAGTATCATGATTGATGAGTCCTTTATTACACCAGTTCTAGTCCCACTCTAATTAGTTTAGGGACCTAGTCCTCTGGGTAGTTAAGAACCAAGAGACTCCTCTGCTTTCTGTGGTTGTAGTTAAAAATCACTATTGGCCAACAGTTAATACACAATGGAGTCTGAGATTAGGAAATGTGTGCGCTATGTCAGACACAGTTGTGAGATAACTACTGGCAAATGCTGGCTATTTTACAGTAAATATTGTGAACAACATCTACATAGGCATGATTCTCCACTGTCATTGTAATAGAAGATGTCTGTGTTCACACTGCACTCTATTGTAATGTTTGTACAAAGTATGCCTTATGAGGTAGTATTTAAAACACTCATAATTTGTTGCTCAATATTGCCCTAGTAAAATGTGTAGCAATATTGTATGTGAAGTTTTAAGATAGGCAGACCTCAGCCCATGCCCTGCTCTTCCAAAACTTAATACTTGTTTTCCTCAAGGCAATTGGCTCTCCTCCTGTCCCTCCTGGAGTTGATTTTTTCCCCTTGGCAATCCTTCAACTTCCCAGTCTTCTCGGGAATTACCTAAAATCTTCTCTCTTTCTGGAGCAGTTTTTCCCATTAGTAATCCTTCAGCCTCCAGTCTTCTTAGTCATTGCCTCTACTCCTGTCTCTCTGGAATGACCTGGGTCTGGCTTATATCAACCCCAGACCATCTCACAAACCCAGCAGCCTTGAAAAGGGTAGTTAATTGGAGTCAGCTGGTTGGTTTTGTTTTGTTTGCTTGGTTCATTGTTTTTCCTCCCCCCATATGACAGTTCACACTGTCACAGTGCCCAAGTGGAATTCAGAAAAAGGAGATGAAAGACTGCCCAGGAACCAATTTCAGGTCCCTGATCTTGTGCTGCCTGGCCCAGCGTAAGATGCTGAGCACCAACTCTAATTTATGCCCCTGGTGTAAGACCCTTATGCAGTGGAAGACTGGGTGTAGCAGTTCTGATTCTCTCTGTTATGCCTCTCCCTACACCCACAATAATATGCCATCTCCCTTCCCTTATGCCAGGGACGGAGGGCAACAGCTGGAACAGGAGGTGGTTCTGCCACCTCCACCAGTTTTATGTCAGTTGGAGTTCCTTTTTGCAAGAGAAATTCTCTGCTGGCAACTTCAGTCAGAATATCATTAATTAGAAGTGCCCATTTTCCAGGAGCGCACAATTTCAGTAATGCCAGGTGTAAGGAGTTGGACTCACCCCTGTGGCGCCTCCTGCTGGTTGTCCTCGGGAATTAGGTCATTTTCTAGCAGAAGCGCCCTCTGCAGGCCGGTGATCCACCTTACCTCACTCTGGCCCCAGTGTTCCTCCCAGGACCCCGGTGCCCCTTCACTGGGTTTCTGCCCCCCTTGCAGAACCCCTCAGTCTCAGGGTCTCCCCCCCCCCCCCCCCGGGAACCCCCACCCACTAACCCCACCTCACCTCAGTGTACGGCTACTGCCAGTCACCATCTAGCCCCACTCCCTGGGGCAGACTGCAGTATATGCCACTCATCACAGGCAAGGTTGGGCTGGACCTGCTGCCCTTCTCTATAGCTGGGCTGCCCCTTTGCAGCCCCGGTACTGGTCTTAGGCCCTCAGCTAGGCCCGCAGCCTGGGGGTTTTCCAGGCTGGAGCTCCCCAGCTCCTCTAGCCTTCCTCCAGCCCTGCTCCACTCCCAGTACCCTGCTCAGCTCCCTTACAGCCAGGCCCTTCTCTCTCTACAAGCAGAGAGAGACTGTCTTCTTGAGCTCCAGGCTCCAGCCTTTATAGGGCCAGCTGGGCCCTGATTGGGGCATGGCCCCTGCTGAGCCTGCTTCCCACTCAGCCTAGGCTGTTCTCCCAGCCCTCCAGTCCTCTCCCCGGGCTGGTTTTAACCCTGTCAGGGCTGGAGCAGATAGCCACCCCGCTACACAGGGTAGAGGCCTTCCCAAAGCTTAGTTTTCTCCCAATACTGTATCCTGAATTGTGATCACTGTTTTCTTTAAATGACACTAGTTACCCAGTATCACCAAGACCCAAAAATGAATGCCACAACCAGTTTCTTTGTGTGAAAAAGTTCTGCCTGTAAGTTTTTAGTCTATTCAATTTTAATTTAATGGCATGTTTCCTACTTTTTTATCTGTGTTAAAGGCCTAATTCACAATTAATAAGACCAAGAAAAGATTGCTTTTCAAGTTAATCCCCACAAGAAATGTGGTTGTGTGACTGAAATGTTCTCTTGATAAAGCCATATTTAACCATTCTGTTTGTATGCAAGACTGACTATACTATCTGAGACAAAATGATATTTTAAAATAAAATTAATTAGAATATTACTAGCAAAATTATGTTAATTAGACAGTTTTAATTTCTAGGAGATTCTGACTAGATATAAACCTTCTGGCATGTTCAGCTGTCTCTTTGCTTTGTTTTTTTTTAAACAACAACAAAATAATTTTGGTTAATATTAAAACAATTAACAAAAGATAGTAGTGGCTTTTAGATACTGCCAGATTTTAGAGTACATCAATGTATGTTATTCTAATTTCAATCTGCCCCCTACTTGAGAGATACTTGATGACATGTCAGTGTTCTGTACTGACATCAGGAAGGGGGGAAATATAAAAAAAATCTAATATGTCTTTAAAAGTCAGATTAATCAAAACTGTGATAACAGACACTAACATTTCTTCTTTATAATTAGACAATTATTTCATGACACCACTAAAAGGACAGATGTTGGGGAATGAGGGGAACTTTTTTTTAGCACATCTAGTCTGACAGATACTTTCCAGAACCAAGTAAAACAGATGATGCAGTTGTTCTGGGAAACAAATAAAAATGAATAATAGTCTTTATTTATTACATACATTTGGAGAATGTCCATCACCATGGTACTCTTTGCCAATGTCATATATTTTTAGAAGGTTTTGTATTTTTTGCACTTAGGAATGAAAAAAAGCAGCTTGCTTTTACACTTACGTCAAGCTTCCTGTGAATACTTCTCAAGAGATGGACTTTATGGCCTGGTCTACACTACGATTTTAGTTCGAATTTAGCAGCGTTATAGCGAATTAACCCTGCACCCGTCCACACAACGAAGCCATTTACTTCGATATAAAGGGCTCTTAAAATCGGTTTCTGTACTCCTCTCCGACGAGGGGAGTAGCGCTGATATCGGTATTGCCGGTTCGAATTAGGGTTAGTGTGGATGAAATTCGATGGTATTGGCCTCCGGGAGCTATCCCACAGTGCACCATTGTGACCGCTCTGGACAGCAATCTAAACTCGGATGCTCTGGCCAGGTGGACAGGAAAAGCCCCGCGAACTTTTGAATTTCATTTCCTGTTTGCCCAGCGTGGAGAGCACAGGTGACCACACAGAGCTCATCAGCACAGGTAACCATGCAGTCCGAGAACCGAAAAAGAGCACCAGCATGGACCACACGTGAGGTACTGGATCTGATCGCTATATGGGGAGAGGATTCAGTGCTAGCAGAACTACGGTCCNAGCAAATGGACGGTCCGGGGCAGAGCCGCAGACATGCTGCTTCTACGATGAGCTGAATGCAAATCTAGGGGGCGCCGCCACCACTACCCCACCCCTGACCGTGGATTCCGAGGATGGGTTACTCTCAGCCATGCATGAGGATTCTGCGGACGGGGAAGAGGAGGAGGAGGATGAGGACAAGCTTGCGGAGAGCACACAGCACTCCATTCTCCCCAACAGCCAGGACCTTTTTCTCACCCTGACTGAAGTACCCTCCGAACCCTCCCAAGGCAGTATCGCAGACCCCCTGGAAGGGACCTCTGGTGAGTGTACCCTTGTAAATATCAAACAGGGTTTAAAACCAAGCATTTTTTAATGATTAATTTGCCCTGAGGACTTGGGATGCATTCGCGGCCAGTACAGCTACTCGAAATGTCTGTTAACGTGTCTAGGGATGGAGCGGAAATCCTCCAGGGACATCTCCATGAAACTCTCCTGGAGGTACTCCAAAAGCTTTTGCAGAAGGTTTCTGGGCAGGGCAGCCTTATTCCGTCCTCCATGGTAGGACACTTGACCACGCCATGCTAGCAGCAAGTAATCTGGTATCATTGCATGATAAAGCTTGGCAGAGTATGGTCCCGGTGTTTGCTGGCATTCAAGCAACATCCATTCTTTATCTTGCTGTGTTACCCTCAGGAGAGTGATATCGTTCATGGTAACCTGGTTGAAATACGGGAATGTAATTAAGGGGACAGAGGTGGCCCCGTTCCTACTGGGCTGTTTGCCTGTGGCTGAAAAGAAATCCTTCCCTCCAGTTAGCCAAGCGGGTGGGGGGGAGTTGGTGGACAATGGCGCTGAGCTTTTCGCGTTTGGCTAGCAGGGATCTTCCCTGATACCTGCCACATGGTGGGGGGAGGGGTAAAGCGATCATCCCACAGAATTGGATGTGGGGGGGGTTGTTTGGTTTCTGCAGGGATCTTCCCTGATACCAGCCACGTGGTGGGGGGAGGGGTAAAGCGATCATCCCACAGAATTGAATGGGTGGTGGTGGGGGTTTATTTTGTTTTCTGCTGCTGCACGGTAACAGGAAAACCGCAGCACTTAATGGGCTTTGCTTGCTATGGGAAAGGAGGGTGCTGCTTTAATGCAGAAGCCGAAAGACAATGGCTTACCATGGCTGCATACAAGCCGAATTCTGTTGCCCGGCCCTGCGTCTGTGATCTCTAACACCAAAGCCGCAGGCACTCAATATAAGATGCAAAATGCGACCTTGTACTGAAATCACATGTGCTATGTAATGTGAATAGTGTTGTTCACCGTGAAAGAGTATAAGCATTGTTCTATAAAATGTATCTTTTTACATACTTCTCTCCCTTTTTTCCCCTCCTCCTGCAGCTGCAAATTTTTCAAGCCTCCCTCCTCCGTCCCGAAGGCTCTCCCAGATAAGGCGGCGAAAGAAACGCACGCGAGACGACATGTTCTCAGAAATAATGCAATCTACCCGCGATGAGAGAGCTCATTTGAATGAATGGAAGGACACGGTCTCAAAGTTCAGGAAAGATGCCAGTGATCGTGAGGACAAGAGGGACCAACGTGAGGACATGAGGGACCAACGGGAGGAGAGAAGGGACCAACGGGAGGAGAGAAGGGACGCTCGAGACGAGAAGTGGCGGGATGCAACGCTGGGGCTGCTGCGTGAGCAAACAGACATGCTCCGGCGTCTGGTGGAGCTTCAGGAACGGCAGCAGCAGGATCACAGAGTGCCGCTGCAGCCCCTGTATAACCGCCCTCCCCCCTCCCCAAGTTCCATAGCCTCCTCACCCAGACGTGTAAGAACGCGGGGGGGGGGGCTCCGTGCACCCTGCCACTCCACCCCAGTGGACAGCCCAAGCAAAAGGCTGTCATTATTTTGAATTTTTTCAGTGACCTGTTCCTTCCCTCCTATCCTCCTCCCAAACCCCACCCGGACTACCTTGTCAGTTCTCTCCCTATGTTTATTACCCGTTAATAAAGAATGCATGAGTTCTAAACGATACTGACTTTATTTTTTTCAAAGCAAGCTGGGATCGAAGGGGGGAGGGTGGGTTGCTTACAGGGAATGAGTCAATCAAGGGGGCGGGTTTTCATCAGGGACAAACAAACAGAACTTTCACACAGGAGCCTGGCCAGCAATGAAACTTGTTTTCAAAGCTTCTCTGATGCGCACCGCTTCCCGGTGTGCTCTTCTAATCGCCCTGGTGTCTGGCTGCGCGTAATCAGCGGCCAGGCGGTTTGCCTCAGCCTCCCACCCCGCCATAAAGGTCTCCCCCTTACTCTCACAGAGATTGTGGAGCACACAGCAAGCAGCAATAGCAATGGGAATGTTGGTTTGGCTGAGGTCTGAGCGAGTCAGTAACGAGCGCCAGCGACCCTTTAAACGTCCAAAGGCACATTCTACCACCATTCTGCACTTGCTCAGCCTGTAGTTGAACAGCTCCTGACTACTGTCCAGGCTGCCTGTGTATGGCTTCATGAGCCATGGCATTAAGGGGTAGGCTGGGTCCCCAAGGATAACGATAGGCATCTCAACATCCCCAATGGTTATTTTCCGGTCTGGGAAGTAAATGCCTTGCTGCAGCCGTTTAAACAGACTAGTGTTCCTGAAGACGCGAGCGTCATGAACCCTTCCCGGCCATCCCACGTTGATGTTGGTGAAACGTCCCTTGTGATCCACCATTGCTTGCAGCACCATTGAAAAGTACCCCTTGCGGTTTATGTACTGGCTGCCCTGGTGCTCCGGTGCCAAGATAGGGATATGGGTTCCATCTATCGCCCCACCACAGTTAGGGAATCCCATTGCAGCAAAGCCATCCACTATGAGCTGCACATTTCCCAGAGTCACTACCTTTGGTAGCAGCAGCTCAGCGATTGCTTTGGCTACTTGCATCACAGCAGCCCCCACAGTAGATTTGCCCACTCCAAATTGATTACCGACTGACTGGTAGCTGTCTGGCGTTGCAAGCTTCCACAGGGCTATCGCCACTCGCTTCTCAACTGTGAGGGCTGCTCTCATCTTGGTATTCTGGCGCTTCAGGGCAGGGGAAAGCAAGTCACAAAGTTCCATGAAAGTGCCCTTATGCATACGAAAGTTTCGCAGCCACTGGGAATCATCCCACACCTGCAACACTATGCGGTCCCACCAGTCTGTGCTTGTTTCCCGGGCCCAGAATCGGTGTTCCACAGTGAGAAGCTGCCCCATTAACAACATGATCTCCAAAGCGCCGGGGCCCGTGGCGCGAGACAATTCTGTGTCCATGTCCATGTCCTCATCACTCTCGTCGCCGCGCTGCCATAGCCGCCTCCTCCTCACCTGGGTTTTCAGGTCCTGGTTCAGCATAAACTGCACGATAATGCGCGTGGTGTGTACAATGTTCATGACTGCTGTCTTGAGCTGAGCGGGCTCCATGCTTGCCGAGGTATGGCGTCTGCACAGTTCACCAAGGAAAAAAGGCGTGAAACGGTTGTCTGCCGTTGCTTTCATGGAGGGAGGGGGAGGATGTTCCCAGAACCACCCGCGACAATGTTTTTTGCCCCATCAGGCATTGGGATCTCAACCCAGAATTCCAATGGGCGGGGGAGACTGCGGGAACTATGGGATAGCTATGGGATAGCTACCCACAGTGCAACGCTCTGGAATTCGATGCTAGCCTCGGTACATGGACGCGCACTGCCAAATGAATCTGTTTAGTGTGGCCGAATGCACTCAAATTTATACAATCGGTTGCCAAAAATCGAATTCTGTAAATTCGGAGTAATCCCGTAGTGTAGACATACCCTATGTAACCGATTTTATTTGTGTATGCAGAACTTTTCAGAAGTAATGGCCAATATCAACAGTGTTGGTTATCTTCTAAGGATAACTGGGATAATTGATATATGTCCTTGACTAGATAAAATACTATGAATAATTTCTGTAGGTTTCTGGCATAATTGGTATAGATGTCTTAATGAACTTCAAAATAGTTTAAAAAATCAGATAAGGGAAAGGGATGAAATATTTGTACTAATTCGGGGGATTTACTCTGTGTAAACAAGGAGTATATAAATATACCATGAGGCGAGCTCATAATCTTTGGATAAGTGAAAATTTGATCTGCAAGCCTGCTCCCTGAATTAGATAATGTATTAACCCTTTCATTTTGTGCTGATCTATCTTTTACTAATCAACACCAGTTCAGCTGAGTTATTTGATGTCTCATCCATCAATAATCTAAACTGAATCCTCTTATAGTATGTAGGCACAAAATGTACTAAAGTTTCTGCCCATAAATTCATGAAGAGAGGGAAACAAGCAATGAGAACTAGAAGTGTTGCTAAATTATGGAAGTAAATTATAGTAGGCAAAACTGGAACATGGTGGAATGATTCTCATAAATAGAATATGAACATGTGGGTACAGTTTATACAGGACAGATAGAATAGGAAGAAAAGGTGGAGGAGTGGTTATATGTCAAAAATATTCACAATTCCAGTGAGCCACAGTTAAGTGATGAAAACAGTGATTGTGAAATCTCATGATATCCATTCAGCTCTCAAATAATCCCCATAGTGGAGTATTAGATGAAGCTCCATTTCCTGCAACACTTTAAACCATCCTCGAGAGAACACTAGAACATGTACCAGAGGGAATAGTACTACAGTGAAGGAAGAAGGAAAAGCTACGTAGTAGATCTTTTCCAGTTCTAAATTAAATGGAGAGGTTGCTGATTTTAACCCTACTGAATTCAGGGTTTTAGCCAGTACCCTCTCTAAACTTTGTTTAAATAAATATCCCCCATTTCAAGTGGTTGACATGGCCTTGAGCAGTGAACAGTTGAAGGAAAAAAGAATTCATTAAGTTGCAAAGTACATTAGCAAACTTTATCTTCCATCAAAGATTCAATCCAGGAAAGCTTTTTGTAAAGTCTGTGGGATTAAAAAGTGTTTGGTATTGAACAGATTCTGCAAGGGAAGTCAGTAAGTGAGTATTAGGTCCCCATTTTTTTTTTTTACTACATTTTACTTCTTCAGTGATTAATAAACCATTTCATTAAATGATTCATGAATTGATCAGAAGCCTCCAATAATGAACAAAAACATCATTCCTGCCAGCTAAATTCTTGCTGTCAAAATAGCAGTCAGGTCCATCCACTTTTCTTTAAAAAAAAATTGTGTAATTAAAACACAGCAACAACAAGAACAAAAAACAACAACATTGTATTCACATGACAGCTGTTAGGGGACATAAGGTGAGTATAATGATTTTGAGGTGTCTTTAGCACTGGGACATGCTGGGAAAAAATAGGTTTATCTTTAAAACTGGCATTAATGGGACTATACTACTCTGTAAGGAAGACATAAATGCAAGGGGAAAATAAATCCATATTTCAGAAGGGCACTGGCAGATGTGAACAGTCAAACTTTTAACATATTAATAATGAGAAATCTCCAAACAGGGAGGAAATAAAGGTAAGTTTCACAATGTGGTTCAGTCAGTCTATTGGCAGTTAGAGAAAGGAAAAACTACACAGAAAACACAAGTTGAGAATGTTATCTGTACTGTTTCACAGTAACATTGGCTGATATGTGTTGAAATAGTCAGTGAGAATTGGTATCACCAGGAGACCAATGTATCTTGATAGAAAAGTGGTGAAAAGAGGTAAACAAGTATTTTAAGGCTTGCAAGGCTTAAAGTAGGTGTGTTCATATAGACTCACAGACATAACCCCCCAAAAAAGGAATATTGGTTTCTGAGGTAAGTTGACTCCTGACTCTAGGATATGGTCATAAGACAGTGCCTGATCTGAACAAAGATGTGTTTTTTCCCTTCTTCATGCTTGTGGTATTGGTGCCTGGATCATTGATTTACAGGGAAGGGCTGGGTTGCAGGAACCTGTGATACCTGCTGCTAACACTTTAAGGTGATTGATGTTAGAATTCTCAAATGGAGATTTTCTCCAAGCATTGACATAAGACAAAGAGCCCAGGGAAAGACATAGCCCACATGGTCTTGTAGGAAGAAGTGTGATCTGGCCACTGGGGAACCTCACCACAGAGGAAGATTGCACGATAAAGAAAGAATGACTACTATTACAGCTGTTCAAATTATTAATTTAGGATAATATACATTAATAACTGAGCCTCTTTTTTAGTTAGTGAATCATTAATAAATGTGTTCCTTATTCTTAAATTCTCTTCAAGTGATATGGATGACTAATTTTCAGACTAGGGGTTGTTTGTAAATTGTTCATTTTCACTGTTCACTATTTGTGCTGTGCAGTTGTTCACCTAAGGGTATGTCTACACTACGAAATTAGGTCGATTTGATAGAAGTCGATTTTTTAGAAATCGATTTTATACAGTTGATTATGTGTGTCCCCACTAAGCGCATTAAGTCGGCGGAGTGCATCCACAGTACCGAGGCTAGCATCGACTTTCAGAGCATTGCACGGTGAGTGGCTATCCCACAGTTACTGCAGTCTCTGCTGCCCATTGGAATTCTGGGTTGAGCTCCCAATGCCTGATGGGACAAAAACATTCTCGCGGGTGGTTTTGGGTACATGTCATCAGGCCCCCCTCCCTCCTTCTGTGAAAGCAATGGCAAACAATCATTTCTCGCCTTTTTTCCTGGGTTACCCGTGCAGACGACATACCACAGCAAGCATGGAGCCCGCTCAGCTCACCGTCACCATACGTCTCCTGGGTGCTGCTGGCAGACGCGGTACTGCATTGCTACACCGCAGCAGCTCCTTGCCTTCGCGGCAGCAGACGGTGCGATACGACGACTAGCCGTCGTCTCCTGGGTGCTCCTGGCCGACCTAGGTGAGGTCGGTCAGGGGCGCCTGGGCAGACATGGGTGTTCCTGGCCGACCTCGGTGAGGTCGGTCAGGGGCATCTGGACATAAATGGGAGTGACTCCAGATAATTCTCTTCTTCTTTAAGTTTCGTCTCAAGGAGATTCAGTCTTGCCTGAAATATCATGCGAGCTGGAGGCTTCTGCCTCAGGCTGCTTTCCCAGCCGGCAGCACCATGCGGTCGCACCTACCCCAGCCTACCCCTTGCTCCCATGGCTCATGAAGCCTGGACAGTAGTAAGGAGCAGTTCAACTATAGGCTGAGCAAGTGCAGAATGGTGGTAGAATATGCCTTTGGACGTTTAAAAGCTCGCTGGCGCTGTTTGCTGACTAGGCTTTTTGCGATTAGAAGAGCACAGCAGGGCGCGCTGCGCATCACAGAGGCTTTGAAAACCAGTTTCATGACTGGCCAGGCTTCGGTGTGACAGTTGTGTGTGTTTCTCCTTGATGCAACCCCACCCCCTTTGTTGATTTTAATTCCCTGTAAGCCAACCCTGTAAGCCATGTCGTCAGTCGCCCCTCCCTTCATGAGAGCAATGGCAGACAATCGTTTCATGCCTTTTTTCCGCGCAGACACCATACCACGGCAAGCGTGCAGCCCGCTTAGCTCATCCACCGCTGTTGTGTCCTGGGTGCTGCTGGCAGCAGACGGTGCAGTAGGGCTGCAAACTGTCGTCATCGAACGACCGCTTCCGCTGCCACTCTGCTCTCCTGCAGACACCATACCACGGCAAGCACGGAGCCCGCTCAGATCACCGCAGCAGTTATGAGCACTGTAAACACCACGCACATTATCCTGCAGTATATGCAGCACCAGAAACTTCAAAAGCAGGCGAGGAGGCGACGGCAGCGCGGTGACAAGAGTGATGAGGATATGGACACAGACTTCTCTCAAAACACGGGCCCTGGCAATTTGGACATCATGGTGGTAATGGGGCAGGTTCTTGCCGTGGAACACCGATTCTGGGCCCGGGAAACAAGCACAGAGTGGTGGGACCACATAGTGTTGCAGGTCTGGGATGATTCCCAGTGGCTGCGAAACTTTCGCATGCGTAAGGGCACTTTCATGGAACCTTGTGACTTGCTTTCCCCCACCCTGAAGTGCAAGAATACCAAATGAGAGCAGCCCTCACAGTTCACAAGCGAGTGGCGATAGCCCTCTGGAAACTTGCAACGCCAGACAGCTACCAGTCAGTCGGGAATCAATTTGGAGTGGGCAAATCTACTGTGGGGGCTGCTGTGATCCAAGTAGCCAATGCGATCACTGAGCTGCTGCTATCAAGGGTAGTGACCCTGGGAAATGTGCAGGTCATAGTGGATGGCCTTGCTGCAATAGGATTCCCTAACTGTGGTGGGGCGATAGACTGAACGCATATCCCTATCTTGGGACCGGAGCACCAAGGCAGCCAGCACATAAACCAAAAGGGGTACTTTTCAGTGGTGCTGCAAGCTTTCTGTTGCTTGGGCATGTTCAGCCCAAAAGAGGCTGGAGGTTCTTTAGGAATTCTCGGTGAAGGACTGAGTGGAATGACCCAAGAAGAGGGGAACTGGATACAACTTAATTTTATTATAGATTGGTAAATATAACAATTACTAAATGACTTCTTATCAAATAACTACAATACTATGTAAATAGACCTTAACAAACAAGATAAGGGTAAGGAAGCAGATAACAAAACAGAACCCCTTTTAACTAACTTAAACAGACACAATAGAGGGAGATAAGCCACATCAAGAACAAACAGACAGTTTTCTTCTAACTAGTTACTTACGACCATGCAGATGATAGCCAGATAGGAGAACATATGCATAGTGAATTCGAGCCGGCAATACGACACACGCTCAGGCTGGATTCGGGAGCGGGAGGGTCAAGCCCTGGTTGATCAGACCTGGACTGGTAGTAGCATCGAGTAGATTCGGGACACCTCTGATTATTGTATAGGAACGTGTAAGTATATAGTGTACAAGGTAAGTGTGGCAAACGTTGATTGGCTTGTTAGTGTCCAAACTGTTTTTCCATATTAGGATGAACACTACAATACGGAAACTACAGAAACAGCTTCTGCAGTGGACACTGTGGAAATCATTCACAGAAGTTTCCTGTAACAAGCACTGTGTCCTAATAAGGTCGTGCAGCCTATTGCGGGCCCCTTTCCTTGCACAAGGCTCGCTGTGGAGTAAAAGAGCGGCCTGGCCAAAATTGAGAGAGAGAGGGGAAAAAAAAAGGGGGGGGGTTGTTGTGTTAACATGCCCCCGTGGCCAGGCAGCTGCCTAAACCTCTGCCTCAGAGTCAGAACCACCCCCTACGAGGGGCTCCGTCTCAGGGGCTGAGGCCATGAAGGCCGATGTCACCGTTTTGCGAACCAGGGCCTTTAGACATGCACACCCAAGACACAGCATAACACAGCCCACCACCAAGGAGATAAAAAAGGACATGATTTGATTCTTATATGCTCCTAGTCCCATCCAGTTTAGGAATGACCAGAAGGCAAACCTCTCCCGGCTATCCCGAATAACGACACTTAAGGATTCCAAATCTTTAGCTACTGAGCTTAAATTGAGCGAAATCGAATTCACATGCACACAACATTTCCCCTTAAACATGGGATATACTTCATCAAATTTAGCACAAAAATCATTGGTTTGTAACAAATAGTTAATCATTAAACGGTTCTGTGAAATGTAAGTGGTTATTTCATCAGACTGGGTGGCTAGAAGCTTAAATCCCTCAGCGGTACGATTAGCCAATGACTCAAGGGCCAGGGATTGAAACATAACTTGATCTCGTAATAGCATATTACCGATAGGGTTAAAGGTGAGGATAGCGGTCCCCAGGTTTACGCTAGCTGACTTCACAGTCTCCCAAAAGGACCAAAAGGACCGTCGTTGGCGGTGGTTATAAAAACTAGGCCCCCGGGTATGATATATCCCTCCGCCTTGCAGTCTAAGACGGCCCACTGTACAAACGCCGTGTGGATTAAGAGGGAGACTGGAATGTGCGCGATCCCCACAAATCCAGAAATGTCCTGGACGCAACTGAGGAAGTGGGGTGTTTGAGGCGAAATATACTTCAGGTCCAAACTGTTGCCAGTTCATAGTTATAAAGGCAAACCAGGTAACATACCAACCTGGGTGGTGCAATGTTTTATCATAGGGGGGTTCTGTGATGGTATAACGGTTTGTATAATTACACCACCCCGTACAATTATTGGGAATAACGTGGGTTTGACAGCTGGTTTGGTTTCCTACGAACACTGGCGGGCCTAAGTTTGGGGAGTTACTGGGTGCGTGGAAAACATAACAGATATCTACAGGAACAGAAACATTTATCACAACAGACACACTTTATCACAACACACACTCGATAAGAGGCATTAAGGGCCTCAAACAGTTCCGGAAAGTCCATTGAACAATGATTCCACCAAGTTTGATTCCCGAGATCAGCATAAAGGTGCGAACAGGTTACACCGGGAGACATGAACACGTTCTTTACGGTGGAAATATTGTAAAATTCGGGGAACAAAAACGGTGAGCTGTTCGCATCAGTAACCGGCAGGGAGCAGACGAGACAATGTTGAGGGAGATTGGCATCAGCTTGCTCCTGGAGCCAATAGGGGGTGAACCAGGCCTCAAAGTCAGATGACCGGTTAAGACGTCCGGGAATAAGGGACACCTGAAACACAAGATAGCGACAAGAGACCCTTTGGGGTCGATTAGTAACGAGCTATTCTTAGAATATTTACTGACTGGGGGTGGCGGGAGCGCCTCCAAGACCTGATTAATGCCTGGAGAGTCAATTTCTGGGCCAGGAGGGGCCGACGGCTGCGAAGGCAGGTCGGGATAAACCCGAGGCGGCAAAAGTTTAGGTTGTTGAGGAGGCTTTGGTTCCTCATACGGGGGTGGAGTTGTTAATACAGGATGCAGTTCGACATTCCCTGCCCCGGGATCACTTTCAGGCTCCGTGACAGCTTGCCTGGCTGCAAACATAGTACCCCCATGTAAAACGGAGCAAAGGTCCAAAGCTTTCCCCAAAAATTTGCAAAGCACTGAGGAGACATCCTCAGGCTTATAGGTGTCAGGACGTAATTTTTTGGCCCTCTTAATTTCTTCCAGCCCCTCCGTGAGTTGGCACAACAGGTCGTGCCCAGGGCCAGACACAGACACACGGGGCATTGGGTCCAGCTTTGAAACGGACCCCCCTGACACCTTTACTATTCGGCAACAATTTTTCCACAGTTGGGCTGGGTCTGACCCATTGGTGTGGTCCCCAGCCTGAGTACACTGGGGTTGGAGGGACTGATCAGACGGGACTGCTCTAAAAGCTGGGTGAACTGTCAGAAGACAGCCCACATCCTGCAACGTGAGAGGCACTGTGTAACTTTTACAGTCCCTCCCTATACCTATGGAACACACCCATTCAATTTTTTCAGGTTGGGTTTTACTTGTAAACAAATGGAACTGTAAGTGATGAAACTGTTCTGTTTCATCATCCCCTCCAGACCTGGACCTCCAGGGGCACCCACAGTCCTCCGAGCCCGAGAATCCTGTTCGTGACGCCATGTTCAGCCCAAAAGAGGCTGGAGGTTCTTTAGGAATTCTCGGTGAAGGACTGAGTGGAATGACCCAAGAAGAGGGGAACTGGATACAACTTAATTTTATTATAGATTGGTAAATATAACAATTACTAAATGACTTCTTATCAAATAACTACAATACTATGTAAATAGACCTTAACAAACAAGATAAGGGTAAGGAAGCAGATAACAAAACAGAACCCCTTTTAACTAACTTAAACAGACACAATAGAGGGAGATAAGCCACATCAAGAACAAACAGACAGTTTTCTTCTAACTAGTTACTTACGACCATGCAGATGATAGCCAGATAGGAGAACATATGCATAGTGAATTCGAGCCGGCAATACGACACACGCTCAGGCTGGATTCGGGAGCGGGAGGGTCAAGCCCTGGTTGATCAGACCTGGACTGGTAGTAGCATCGAGTAGATTCGGGACACCTCTGATTATTGTATAGGAACGTGTAAGTATATAGTGTACAAGGTAAGTGTGGCAAACGTTGATTGGCTTGTTAGTGTCCAAACTGTTTTTCCATATTAGGATGAACACTACAATACGGAAACTACAGAAACAGCTTCTGCAGTGGACACTGTGGAAATCATTCACAGAAGTTTCCTGTAACAAGCACTGTGTCCTAATAAGGTCGTGCAGCCTATTGCGGGCCCCTTTCCTTGCACAAGGCTCGCTGTGGAGTAAAAGAGCGGCCTGGCCAAAATTGAGAGAGAGAGGGGGAAAAAAAGGGGGGGGGGGTTGTTGTGTTAACAGGGCAGTCCTCTGGGGTGGAGTGGTTGGGTGCTCGTACCCCCCCCCCCCCGCACACACACACCCCGCGTTCTTGGGCATCTGGGAGAGGAGGCTATGGAACTTGGGGAGGAGGGAGGTTGGTTACACAGGGGCTGCAGCGGCAGTCTGTGCTCCTGCTGTCTTTCCTGCACCTCAACCATACACCGGAGCATATCAGTTTGATCCTCCAGTAGCCTCAGCATTGCATCCTGCCTCCTCTCATCACACTGCCGCCACCGCTCCTCTTGCTCCAGCCATCTATCCTCTAGCGCGTCCCTCCTGTCCTCGCGTTCATTTTGTGCTTTCCTGGACTCTGACATTGTCTGCCTACATGCATTCTGCTGGGCTCTTTCAGTTTGGGAAGACTGCATGAGCTCAGAGACCATTTAATCGCGAGTGCATTTTTTTTGCCTTCTAATCTTCGCTAGCCTCTGGGACGGAGATGATACGGGGAGCGTTGAAACATTTTCAGCTGCAGGAGGAAAAAAAGGGAGAGTAGTATTTAAAAAGACATATTTTAGAGAATAATGGGTAGGCTCTTCCATGGTGAACCTAGCTGTTAACATTACATAGCACGAGTGCTTTCTTTACAAGGTCGCATTTTGCCTCTTATATTGAGGGCCTGCCAGTTTGTTGTGAGAGATCACACATGCTGGGCCGGCAGGCAACAGAATTCAGCTTGCAGGCACACATGGTAAGCCACAGTCTTTTGGCTTCTTTAACCTTCATAACATGTGGGAATGGTTTCAAACAGCAGCGCCCTCATTTCCTATACCAAGCACCCATTGGGTTGGCCATTTAAAATGGGTTTGCCATTTAAAAGGAGGGGCTGTGGTTTTCGGGTTAACGTGCAGCACAAACCCAACTAACCACCCCACACACACACACCCTCAATTCTCTGGGATGATTGCTTCACCCCTCCCCCAACTACGTGGCTAACAGCGGGGACGATTTCTGTTCAGCCGCAGGCAAACAGCCCAGCAGGAACGGCCACCTCTGAATGTCCCCTTAAAAAAATTCCCCTATTTAAACCAGGTGACCATGAATGATATCACTCTCCTGAGGATAACACAGAGAGATAAAGAGGATTTCCGCTACATCCCCATACATGTTAACAGACTTTTCCAGTAGCTGTACTGGCCGCGAATGCATCCCAAGTATTCAGGGCAAATTAATCATTAAACACGCTTGCTTTTAAACCATGTATTATATTTACAAAGATACACTCACCAGAGGTCCTTTCTCCGCCTTCAAGGTCCGGGAGCCTGCCTTGGGTAGGTTGGGAGGGTACTGGCTCCACGGTGATAAACAGTTCCTGGCTGTCGGGGAAAACGGTTTCTCCGCTTGCTTGCTGTGTCCTATATTCAACCTCCTCCTCCTCCTCATCTTCCTCATCCCCAAAATCCGCATCCCTGTTGCGTGAGAATCCATTGACGGAGTCCACACACAGGGGTGGGGTAGTTGTAGGGGCACCCCTAGAATGGCATGCAGCTCATCATAGAAGCGGCATGTCTGGGGCTCTGACCCAGAGTGGCCGTTTGCTTCTCTGGTTCTTTGGTAGGCTTGCCTGAGCTCCTTAAGTTTCATGTGGCACTGCTGTGGCTCCCTGTTATAGCCCCTGTCCTTCATGCCCTTGGAGATTTTTTCAAATATTTGGGCATTTCATCTTTTGGAACGTAGTTCTGATAGCATGGATTCCTCTCCCCATACAGCGATCAGATCCAGTAACTCCTGTTCAGTCCATGCTGGAGCTCTTTTGCGATTCTGGGATTGCATGGTCACCTGTGCTGATGAGCTCTGCATGGTCACCTGTGCTGATCAACTTGCCACGCTGGCCAAACAGGAAATGAAATTCAAAAGTTTGCGGGGCTTTTCCTGTCTACCTGGCCCGTGCATCTGAGTTGAGAGGGTTGTCCAGAGCGGTCACCATGGAGCACTCTGGGATAGCTCCCGGAGGCCAATACCGTCGAATCGCGTCCACACTACCCCAAATTCGACCCAGCAAGGTCGATTTCAGCGCTAATCCCCTCGTCGGGGAGGAGTACGGAAATCGATTTTAAGAGCCCTTTAAGTCGACAAAAATGGCTTAGTCGTGTGGACGGGTGCAGAGTTAAATCAATCTAACGCTGCTAAATTCGACCTAAACTCGTAGTATAAACCAGGACTAAGTCACATAATAATGTCAGAGGTAATTAGGAAAGAAATGATATCAGAGAAACCTACTTTAAAGGAAGGAAGGAGGAAGAAATGTTTGTCCAAAGATCTCCAAAAACTCTAGAGGTCTGTTGTGATGGAGGCTATGGGTGGAGGAAATGATGAATGAGAAAGTGAGGATTTGGAATAAAAGTTTTGGGAGAGGAAGTAATAAAGAAATAGGAAAAGAAAAAGGAAAAAAAAAGGAATAAAAACAACTTAAAGGTAAGTATGTTTTATTTTATTAATATTTCTACATTATGAATTATATCTGTGGGAGAAAAGAGGAGATGGATGGAAAATGTTGGTTTTAGTTGTTGAAAATCTATTGTGAGCCCTTGATAGAATTGCCACTTCTCTGAAGACATGTTAAGACCCAGCCTTGATCATTAGATGGAAAGATGAAGATTTTTTTGACTAAGTGGTACAAATGTTGAAGCTGGGTCTGACTCTCAGATTGTTTTCTCTCAGATTATGGAAGAATAGGTTCAATTTATTTCTGTAACTTCTTCCAATTATCCTTCACTTAGTTATGTCTTTCATAAATCAAAATGTAATAGATTGACTCTTTCCTCCTACATCTCCCTCCTAAAAACTCACTTCTCTAGTGATGCTTACAAGAAGTGCATTCGTCTGGCAAAAGTTGATGATGAGAAGGTGAAATATAAGAATAGGAAACAACACAACAACTCCAGACCTCCATCTGAGTTATCATCTGCCCTTATTAATGTAAATCTGTTTTACTGTCATTATGTATAACTTACAATGAATGAACGGTAACACAATGCTATGAAGATATAAAGTGCTATAACAGTGCAAAGTATTATTATTAGATTCCAGTGGTCCAGTTGTGCAACTTTTAGTCAGAGTAGGGGGCACATATGAGAATTCTGTGGGGCTGCTTGTGTGTGAGTAAGGGTTGCAAAATGGGAGCTGGCTTGTCATACCCACAGTGTATGAATAGGGATTTTTCCCTGGTCCAACAGCTGGTACACAGAACTTAATGTCTACATGCCCCACAGTTTGGACTATGGGGGAGTGAATAGCAGTGCACACCAAAATGCTGCTCTGTAACTCCCCCATGTGGATGTTGTGGGCACAAACTAAAATATCCCTAGTTTGCTTTAATGTAATTGATTATATTTTAGTTTGCACCTGCAGTGTATACATTGGGGAGTTACAAAAAAACCACTCTGATTTGCACTGCTGTTCACACCCCAGTAGTCTCAACTGTGGGGCAGTTTAGCGAGCCCTTAGACTTCCTAGTTCAGATCTGTTGACTTCAATGGAGCTATGCTGATTTACAACAGCTAAAGGTCTGGCTCCCTGCTTACCAGGTCAGAGAGAGCACAGCAAAGAGTCTTACAGCTGACCCTGCTTGTTTAAAATTCAGAGCATGAGGACTGGACTTTCAAAGAAGCTAAGTTTATGAAGACAGTAGATCTGAATGAGGATATTTTAGCTGCATGACACCATAGGGCACCATCAAATACACAGGTCTCAAAAGACAGTTAGCTTCATTTTAACTTTAAAATATTTGTCTTCACCTCTGAAGTGGTGAAAACCAATTGCCTAAAAATGTTAAAAGATGTCCAGTGGAGACATTCATGAATCACAGAAACCCCATATAAATAAGGGGCTAGTGGTATTATTAAAACAAATTGCCAGCTGTTTGACAAACAGTTCTGACTACTCAATTCACAGCTTAATGAATCAGAGGAAACTGCTCCCCTGCCTTCACCATCCTCTCTATCAGCTCAATTTTAAGTCAGTACAACTTTTTTTATGGATTACTTCATTTAAAAGAATAGGCAGCTTTTTGTGGAGCCAATGTTCATTTCAAAGCTGAATCTTAGCTTTTCAAAAAAATTAATTGTGCACTCTTGCAGTTTAAGCCATCTGTCTTCCAATCTGTGTAGGAGAGACAGAGACTGCATTTGAAGTATAAACTAGAGCAAGAAAAAGTAAAGCAGTCAAAGAGAACTAGCCATAAATATTTTTTTTTCTTTTTTTTTTGTAATTTTGCAAATTCTGTTAATCTAAAATGATCAGGTTCTGACTTATGTTCTTAACTTGGATGCCTCCGTTCCTATTAGGAGTTTTGAAAATTTCAGCCTGTACATACACACAAACACAAATTTTCAAAAGTGACTAGAAGTTTTAGAGTCCCTCAGATTTTGGGTACTCAACCCGAGACACTTGAAATAGGCTTGATTTTCAGACTATGATTAGCAGCCACCCTCTGGAAATCAGGCCCCAAAACTGAGGTACCTAAAATCAACAGATACTTTGACAAATTGGACTATGGAGTATATTTAATGTAATTACATTAGCTACAGTTTAAAATTTTTCTTTTATTTTCTTACAGGTAGTTAACTCTTAACAATATAAATCCTGAAAACTGAGGTAAACTACACTTAGGGCGTCTCTTCACTACCGGGGTAAGTCGACCTAAGTTACACTATGCCAGCTACATTAATAATGTAGCTGGAGTCGAAGTAGCTCAGGTCAACTTACCCCAGTGGCTTCACTGTGCTGCGTCAATGGGAGACGCTCTCCGGTTGACTTCCCTTACTCTTCTTGGAGAGTACCGGCGTCTACCGGAGAGTGCTCTGCTGTCAATTTAGAGTGCTCTGCTGTCTTCACTAGACCCACTAAATTGACACTCGCTGCATCGATTGCAGCAGCATTGATCTCCCCATTAGTAAAGGCAAGCCCTTAGAATAGATCAGGGATCGGCAACCTTTGGCCTGTGGCCCATCAGGGAAATCTGCGGGCCGGGATGGTTTGTTTACATGCAGCGTCCGCAGGTTGGCCGATCGCAGCTCCCACTGGCTGTGGTTCACCATTTCAGGCCAATGGCGGCTGTGGGAAGCGATGGCCAGCACATCCCTTGTCCCACACCGCTTCCGGCAGCCCCCATTGGCCTGGAATGGTGAACCGCGGCCAGTGAGATCTGCGATCGGCCGAACCTGTGGACACTGCAGGTAAACAAACCATCTCGGCCCGCCAGAGGATTTCCTTGATAGGCCACGTGCCAAAGGTTGCCGATCTCTGGTATAGATTAAAGGACATTATGATATCAATGCTGAGCCATAATTCACATTTTCCAAAACTAAACTTTTACGAAACAGGACCAAACTAAATGTCCCCATGATTATTTGGTGCCAATGGAAAGAGTCTTTTAAAATAAATATTCCACTTCAGTTTTTGCAACCCAAACAATGACATTGTGAGAATAAAATCGGCAAACAGCCTGACTTGAAAGGAAATTGACTAGTATCTTGCCAGTTGAAAACAATGCAAAGATGTGATCAAGACATAAATGGTGAAAAGTAGCAAATTTTAATTTTTGTGTATGTTTTAATAATAAAAGGCATAATTTCTGGCATAATTAAGAAGGAGGTTATTTAAAAATATATTGGCCTCATCCTCCACTTATACCAGTTCTGCACAGGGCAACATCAATGAAGCCATTTCCATATAATAGCAGTGACAGGTTTTTAAACCTGACAGTGTCCCATTAGTGCCACTGTACTGCGCTGATGTGGTAAAATGAACTGAGGAAGACTATTTAGTATTAACATTGTAAAGGTGTTTTGCATTTCTGTGTTGCCTGTGTTCTTTAAAAGAGATTTGTGTTTGATTTCCTTTTTCATGAGTCACAGAGGCCATGCATTAACAACAAGTTGAAAATGGGTCAGCTTCAGGGGTCACTATTTTATTAATGAGAACATTAAGAAAAATATGGTATAAAGCACATAATGGTTGTGTATTTTTGATAAACCTAAGAACCGTACAAATTGCTTTATTATTAATTGCATTTTGGTTTCTAGAGCTCAGTTGCAAGAATCAAATATTCTCAAAAATGTTTAAATTCTATTAATCTTTAAATGCTATTTTGATTAATAACAATCCATAGGAAGGGTAATGCAAAGCTGCTGTGTCTGAGAAGTTGCATGTGACAGTATTCCATTTCAGTCGTCTTCTGCATGCACACAGGCTACACATTCACTATTACAGCTCCTTGTTAGGGTGCAGCTTCTCCCCCGCCCCTCACAGCTGGACATCTTTTCTAGCTGAAGGTTGGGGTGACTGAGGCAATGGACTCATCTCCTCACTACTCTTTTGGTTTAACACAAATATATAACATATTCTTGACTAAAGCAACCTTACCACCTGCCCTAGGCAGAATATGAGGATATGTTAGTGGGACTTTGAGGAGTTTCATTCCCCACACAAGTAAGACACCCATTACTATATGGCCCAAAATATGTATATTACAATACACATAATGTACAATTTTAAGGGTCCTGTTCTGCCAGGGCTTCCTGTTCTGTTTATTTTTTCTCTTGAAAATAATTTCTTCTTATGACTGCATCAATCTTAATTTGGATCTGACTAAATCAAAATTTTCTTCTGATTTGAAATATTTACATTCAAAACTTGGAGGGTTCCTGCATTCCAAGAGTTGCTGTCTAGGGCCATGAATATCACAGAATCATAGAACTGGAAGGGACCTTGAGAGGTCATCTAGTCCAGTCCCCTGCACCCAAGGCAGGACTAAGTGTTATCTAGACCATCCCTGACAGGTGTTTGTCCAACCTGCTCTTAAAAATTCCCAATGATGGAGATTCCACAACCTCCCTAGACAATTTATTCCAGTGCTTAACCACTCTGACAGGAAGTTTTTCCTAATGTCCAACCTAAACTGCCCCTACTGCAATTGAAGCCCATTGTTTCTTGTCCTATCCTCAGAGGTTAAGAAGAACAATTTTTCTCCCTTGTCCTTGTAACAACCTTTTATGTACTTGAAAACTGTTATCATGTCCCCTCTCAGTCTTCTCTTCTCCAGACTAAACAAACCCAATTTTTTCAATTTTACCTCATAGGTCATGTTTTCTAGACTTTAATCATTTTTGTTGCTCTTCTCTGGACTTTCTCCATTTTCTCCTCATCTTTCCTGAAATGTGGCGCCCAGAACTGGACACGATACTCCAGTTGAGGCCTAGTCAGCATGGAGTAGAGCAGAAGAATTACTTCTCACGTCTTGCTTACAACACTCCTGCTAATACATCCCAGAATGATGTTTGCTTTTTTTGCAACAGTGTTACACTGTTGACTCATATTTACCTTGTGATACACTATGACCCCCAGATCCCTTTCTGCAGTACTCCTTTCTAGGCAGTCATTTCCCATTTTGTATGTGTGCAGCTGATTGTTCCTTCCTAAGTAGAGTACTTTGCATTTGTCTTTATTGAATTTCATCCTATTTACTTCAGACCATTTCTCCAGTTTGTCCAGATCATTTTGAATTTTAATCCTATCCTCCAAAGCACTTGCAACCCCTCCTAGCTTGGTATCATCCGCAAACTTTATAAGTATACTCTCTATGCCATTGTCTAAATCATTGATTAAGATATTGAACATAACTGGACCCAGAACCAATCCCTGCAGGACCCCACTCGTTATCCCCTTCCAGCATGACTGTGAACCACTATTAACTACTCTCTGGGAACAGTTTTCCAACCAGTTATGCACCCACCTTATAGTAGCTCCATCTAGGTTGTATTTCCCTAGTTTGTTTATGAGAAGGTCATGTGAGACAGTATCAAAAGCCTTAGTAAAGTCAAGATATACCACATCTACCGCTTCCCCCCATCCACAAGGTTTGTTACCCTGTCAAAGAAAGCTATCAGGTCGGTTTGACATGTTCTTGACAAATCCATGCTGACTGTTGCTTATCACCTCACTATCTTCTAGGTGTTTGCAAATTGATTTCTTAATTATTTGCTCCATTATCTTTCCGGGGACAGAAGTTAAGCTGACTGGTCTGTAATTCCCTGGGTTGTCCTTATTTCCCATCTTGTATATGGGCACTATATTTTCCCTTTTCCAGTCGTCTGGAATGTATCCCGTCTTCCATGACTTTTCAAAGATAATTTCTAATGGCTCAGATATCTCCTCAGTCAGCTCCTTCAGTATTCTAGGATGCATTTCATCAGGCCCTGGTGATTTGAAGACATCTAACTTGTCTAAGTATTATGCCACCTTAGCTTCAGTTTAGTTAAGTTTTATGTGCAGGCATGCTACATGGAGTAAGTTTCCAAAAGCCAAACCAGATAACTAGAATAATATACTTTCAAATAACTTTACAGTTATGTGGCATTTTTGTGAGGGTGGGAATTTGCGTTGATTACTAAAAAACAATGAGTTGCAGCACTGACCACAAATACACCTATAAGAAGAATTTCAGAAAAGCCACAATACCTTGCACCTACAAATACAACTGAGCTGTTTGTATTTTTTCAACCAATTATATCAATCAAGTATCAATAAGACCCAAGTCCTTTTTTTGGTTTTGTTATTTTAATAATAATAATCCAACTTGTAGTGTCATCAATCAAGAGGCAGTCAACCTGAATATTGTTTCCAGTAGCATGCAGTGCTACAGCATGAGGTGCCTTAAGTTTGTAAAATTTAAGCATGAAGTTGCAGTCCCTTCCAAACTAAAGGCTATACTCTTGTCAAGGCTACCTAAATATAGTTTTAAAATATACAGCAAATATTCACCATGTGCCAGCAGAGCTGTGGCAGTGATTCTGAATCTTCTTCTTTCAGACAGGAGGACATGGATATTACAATGTTTATAGATAGATCTACATTCCTAAATATGGGGCAGGTTCAAACTAGCACTTCATATATCACTGTAATTCTTAGTAAAATAGGAAAATTGTGAAATATGCATAAAACTTTCCTGAAAAGGAAGAGAATGGAGACAGGTAGTACATTATATCAACAGGTTGATGCCTTAAGTGGATTCACTTTGTGTGACTATATTTATGACTACAGATGCTTCAAAGAAAGAAAATGTAAGATCACATCAAGGAGCTGAAAGCTATAATTTCCTCTTCAAAGAAAATTATGGACTTTTTACATTGCTGAGCAGACACAATGATGGCATTGGGGAAGAGAAACATTAATTTACCAGAAGTGTCAGGGAGGAATAAATTTTTTAAAAAATCCATAGCTGTCCTTTAAATAAACAACAAGGCCTATCATAACAGTTGCTTCTCAAATGAAAGCCATCTGTGATGGTGAAGCACCCAGTGTTTACTCCAGCTGGTCCTTATGTGACAGATAAAGGACTTTAACCATTCTGAACTTTAATCCAACTGAATTTCAAAGAAGACATCTTGTCTAGAGGTTACACTAGGAGACTGGGAGTCAAGAAATCTCGACTCTATTTCCAATCTGCCACAAAAACAAATGTAATTATATGGGTTCATAGCTCATTTGTGCATCTGAACTAAAGCAAGACTGTTATTCAAAGTTAAAGATATTTTGGAGCATTCAATTGTCATACAACAGTAATTAATTTAGAGATTGCCATGTCAAAGAAACCATGGAGAAATAGTATCTAGCCAGAAATGCATGTTCTACAAGAAGAGGAGGTACCAAACATGGTGTGTATCTGTGTGAGACAAAGTCTTGGACAGAAATGACAAGAGATACAGAAAAGTTTTGCCTTTTTATTGCTTTGAACTATCTTCCTATAGTTTGGGAATATGATTGCAGTGAAAGCAATACGATAAGGACTGGCTTTGACTCTTCAAGAGGAAATAGAAATACCGTGTGCTGAATCAATTAGTTTAAGCAAGTGCTCATATCTAGTAGGGAAAGTATTTTGTTTTGTTACTTCAAATATCTGATACCGTGGCTGAAATGTGGTATTCAGAGGAGTGGCATGACTTCATTTCATTGATTTAGTAACAGTTTTTACCAGTTATGACTTTAATTATTAGAAAGTGAGATTATCACAATAAGATTGAAAGCCCCTTAGTGCAGGGACCATCTTTTTTGTTGTGTGTGTACAGCACATAGCACAATGGGGGTCCTGCTCCATGATTAGGGCTCCTAGACACTAAGGTCATACAAATAAATAAGAAAAATAATAGTTAAAAATAAGGAAAATGAAGTGACTAGTATCAGATTTATAACAAGGCATTATGTAACCCTTACATTTATAAGTGTTTCATCCTCTGAGGTACAAAGTGCCTCCACCATCAGTGGAAGCCAAGTGGGCTGAACACCTCACAGGAGGTCCTAGAATAGTCCTTCCAGTTATTATATTAATGTCTGTGAATGGTATGCTGATCTCCTCAGAAATGTTTGCATCTATCAGCTCAAGAGTTGCATGTTGTGTATAATTCATGTGTAATATTCAGAATATATGAAATATGTCATATGGAGTTCATATTTTAACTAAAATGCTTTTTTTCATATTTCATACTCCTTCTTCATATTCATTAAGGGCCAGACTGTTCCCTTTACTCACAAATATTCCCAGTAATGTCAATGAGGCTATTTCGGGAGTAAAGTGTATTCAACATATGGTTCTCAGAAGCTGGCCATAAGGAATCTCTCTTCTCTTTAATCAGGGTATAGAACCCTTACTGATGTTAATGAAGGTTTGGGATGTGGAAGATGAAAATAATTTCAAACTCTGTGGAGTGTTCAGCACTAGCTGTGTCTGTAGACAGCTTTCAAATTTCCCACGGCTATTTATTTATTTAAATGAATGATATTTCACACAAATCTCTTACCGTTGTTAGTGGGAAATCTGCATCTCGTTCACTGCTCATGATGTTGAAGATATACTGCTCTGTCTTTGTCTCAAAGATGCTTAGTGAAACCAAAAAACAATCAAGTTAGTGTAATGAAAGGAAAGTAGATGGTTTTTTTAAGTACTGTGAAGCCTTCTGGAAATTTGGTGAATGCCCAGGAAAGAGGCCCAGGAAAGAGGCACCTGTATAACCCAATGGACACAGATTGAATGTCTGAAAATTCCACTGAAGTTTCATGCATGCCATACCAACGTCAACATCTCTGAATGTACATCACACATGACACTTAGGGGACTAAACTACTGAACCCCATTGCATCACTAAAACATAAGATGTGATGATTAAAAATGATAAAGAAGTAACTGTATATATGAACTGCAGTGAGATTCCTGTGGAAGTAGCTATAGCATCCACATTAATAACACCAAATTAATTAGTTATGATCACTATTAACAAAGTGAATACCAAATGTGATGATAATAATGGACACTTAAACTGAAATAGAGACATAATAAAATAAGAAGTCTCAACATTATGATTTCATGGGGAATTCATCTTAGTAGCAATTATCACAGTGAATTAATTTGATATTTCAATGGTTGTAATATGTACACTTTCAGAGGAGATCCAGTATAATTTTAAAGAAAGTGTCTTTTCTGTTACTGTCCTATTTTGTCTACACCCAACAGAAAATATACAATTCATCTGTAAATAGATGATTACAAGAAAGAGGTGAATATGTGAAAAAAATAGATGATTATCCAATTTGGAGCTTGGCGCACAGAAGTGCAGAAAGGAGACGCTTACATACCAAGCTCCACTAGAGAGTGTTGTTATTTACACAAAAGAGAGACCCCTGCTTAGTCCCTGTCTGTCCAGCATCACTCTGTTGGAAGGTGCAACAACCATGTATCATAGTGAGCTGTTGCAACTGAAAGGAGAGAAAGTATTAGAAAAGAAAAAAGCAGTTTGGTATGGATGTTGGTGGTGGTGGTGGGGAAATAACTTATGAACAAAAGCATTAGATCAACCAATGAAGAGATCTTTAAAATATTACTTAACTAAAAATATTAATATATTATTTTGTTTTTCATGGGAAAAAGCTGGTAAAAAAAACCCTGTGCATGATGCATATGGGATATAATTCATCCGTTGTGCAGCTGGCTGTCACAGAGTCTATGTACCAATTAAGGATGAAATCCTGGTCCCACTGAAGTCAATGGCAAAACTCCCATTGATTTCATTTGAGACAGGATTTGACTCTAAATCCCTAAAGTAGTACTTAAATGTGACTTAAGTAGTGTATAAGCCTTAAAAAGTATGTAGGGACCAAATCTGCTAGATTCTGATTATCCTCAACCCCCACTGAAGGGAATTAATCTGATTTTTTGAAGAACACGGGGGGTGGTGGTGGTGGTAAACTGTTACCATGGTTCTTAAAACCCAAAGCAGCAAGTCTAATATATTCCCTTCTCAAGGGTAGAAGAGAGGGTGGCAGTACCCACTGGCTCATCTGTCGGGAGACTTGTAATTGTCAGAATTTTATGCCAGCGTGTCATTAGGCTGGAAAAGAAAAAAAAGAAAAGAAAACCTCTGCTACTATTTGGAACGCCAAAATAACTAAAATGGGGTGTAGGGCCAAATTCAAGATTCCATGCCAGTGAGGGACCATCTAAATAATATTTCCCACCAGTGGTGTGCTAGGTCCTGGCCAATACTCATTTAATTTAATTGGTGTTATGATGCACGGTAACCATGACTCTGCACCCTTCCTGTTTGGCAGTTCAGCTGGTTCTGCAAATCAGGGTGCAGAAGCAATGTTTGTAAAACACTTAAATTCATTCTACGGGGCACAAGTTTTACAGCAGAGTAGAAAGTAGATGTCACTTTTAACTGATTATATTTCAGTTCAGGCACTTAAAATTCAAAATCACATCCCCGAATCGCTACAACATGACAAAAACACTTATTAACTAAATAAGTCATAAAATACAATTAGTTATCAAATACTACTACCATGGGACAATGACTTCTAACACAAACACATTCCTTTCCTGCATACACAACAGCTGACTTTTTTTCAGTGAGAATATCAAACATATATCTTTAGGTCCCTTTGGTTTTAACATAAAAACGTTCATCTCTTTCTTGTAAATTTTGTCCTCACACACACATCCTAAATTTTCATGGGCAACACTCTGAAACATGTCAATGGTTTTTCATTACTGGTTTTTTTTATATGCCCAGGAGTGATGATCAGCGAAATACATAATACATACATTTTTTTTTTGTTAACTGGATTCCCATGGGTACCACCAGATATATATATCAATAATTAGACAGGGGTGTACAGTTACTACATATACCCGTAGAACCATTTGATCTTTATTTAGGGCAATGTTTACCAGTTTCCACTATGTCATTTATTATCTCTCCCATTTTGTAATACTTTCTCACTGCAACTTTTTATTTCCAAAGGCAAATTTCTTTGCATGCCTTCCCAAATTATTTGAATAAGTAACTTCTGACTCATTTTCTGGGCCTGTGTACAGGCTAATGCTAAGGTTTAAGTTTATTTACAGGTAGTAGCTGAGAAGCATCATTCCCATATAACTTTTTAACATGAGGTATGTTTCCAATTACCATTTCTAGCATGCTTAAAGCTTTCCACCCAAAATCATACACATTATACATTGTTACAAGTTTACTCATTAACATTACATTTATCCCAATGTTTAATATTAACAATAACATTAGCATCAAATCTATTACAAGTGGGCATTTATAAATATCTTGTTATTTTATTTAGACAATTTGTCTCTGGCACCAATATGTTCAATACCCTCTTGGAACCTTTGCATGGGCTTTTAATTTAATTATATTCTTGGGATTTTGGTGAAATAAAGAGGTAGGGGTGTCATGCATATGAGCAGAACCCTTTTGTATCTGTCTACAGATTTCAGCACTACACATACACAACTCTTTCCCCTACTTAGGGTTAACCTGTCCCTCTCAGTATCAGAACTGACTTGTTTCCCACCTTTCTTTCCTGGAGTGTTCAAATCTGAGTCTTTGGGTTTCAAGTAGTTTGCTTGCGGACCAAGTATATCGATTATCTGCAGCAACTTTGTGCTACAATATATGGGCAGATTTTTTCCCTCCCCTGTCAGCTAGGTAATTTGCATCAAAACAGATGCTTTCTGGCTTGCTTGCACCAGCTCAGAGACTGGACTCTGTCTTAAAGGGGACACAATCAATTTCCACCAGAGTTCTGATTATTTTCCATTGTCAACTCCTGCTTCCAAAACACACAGCGATCTGAAAAAGAAAACATAACCTATTGTGGCTCCCGTTGGAACCCTAATAGGATTTTAATTAAATAGCATGGTTTGTTTGCATTTATTTTACCCATTCTACAATATACAAATCATATTTCATGGGAAACTGCACATTTCTTCCATAGTTAAACTTCTATAACATTATATTTGCCATATCTTTTTTTACATAAGATGTAACTGTTTATTTTGTGCTTACAGCATTTTCATGTACGCTTATCAAAGTAACAGTCTGATTACTCAGAGCCAACTTAGGGCTCAGTGTTTCTAACATTGCTTCTTTTGTGCACCCCATCCCTACCTTTCACTTTTTGTTCTTCTCCTGCAGCTCTTAGCTGCTATTTATTACTTTAAAAAACATCCAGACTCTCTTCCCATTCTCCTGGTTCTGGCTGCCCCTGCCACAGCCATGGCCACAGCCACAGATTGCATTCCCTTTTATATCTTTGGAAATAGTTAAGTTCCAATACAAACCCCTTATATTCTATTAGTGATTTTGACTATATCATCCATATTCAAATGACTTAAATCAGATTGTCTCTCTGCCTGCAGGTGTTATTTACAATTGATTATTTACAGACCATTCCTTAGGCAAAAGGACCCACTTTCCTTCAGAATGGCTGCAAAGAAATCAAGAATTCTCTTCTATGACACTTTCCCTCTTTAACATTTCCACAACTTTCAACTGTTGAATTCCCTCCAAACTCTGTAGTGTTAATGCCTCACTCTCTTTTCTTAAATCACTTATCTCCCACAATGACACTTTTATCAGCCCAAATATCACCATTCCAAGTATTGTTCCAGGGATTTGTATCCTTGGTGCCTGCATTTACTCCTCCCCTTATTCCTGCCATTATGCCTCTCTTTATCTGTTGCTTGCAAGCTGTATGGCTGCTGCTTGCCTGGGACTGATCCTGCTTTCTCACAGAACCATCGGTCCCCATGGGCATAGGCCTCACTACCCATTTAGCAAGGAGGGTGGGCTCCTCAATGAGCCTCCCTCCCTCCTGGTCCCTTTTCTTTATTTCTTTCTCTCTGGTTGTTCTGGGATGGTAATTCTGCTAAGTAGGTGATGATCCTTTCTGACAGAAGGCACAGGTATTCTGCTATTTTTTACTGTATTAGGCTACATCAATTCGGTCCAAATGACCTTAGGTTGCCCGCATTCTCAAACAATTTGTTACCCACATAATTTAGGGCTCTCACCCCTCTACCCTCTCTTTTGGGTACTCAGGAAGTAAGAGACCCAACTTTACCCTTCCAGGGGCTCAGGGCTAACACCCCTTCTCGATGAACTCAGGGCTGTATGGTTTGCGGAAACTTTTCCTAGTGAAAGAGACTTACACAGTAATATCCTTCTTTTGTTAATTTACTACTTCTCTGAAAACTGCTTTGTAGGCAGTTGCAAGGTATCAGTAGTAAAGTATAAAATCAGTCAAGCTGTTTCCCAACATCATTTTTAACTGTTCTCCCTTTCCAGGTGTTTGCTTTCCTTTTGACATAATTCCTCACTTGAGCAGGTGATCAGTCTAAGTTCTGAATCCCAGTAATGGAATTTATCTATAAATTAACTCATGAACTACAACATGGGCACTTGTAGGGAGCAACCCCACTCTGCCGTCTTTTACCTCCTATTGCAATAGACAAACTGTTTGTACCATCCATCTCCTTCCTCTCCACCAAATGTCACTGGGGCCTCCAATTTTGTTATCCTGGTTCTTAAAACTCAAATCTCTTGGTAACTATTACTCTTGGTGAGGCATTGACCGGAAACAAATCAATGGAGACATGGTCATCCGACCAATAGGTGGCTGGCACAAACAGTGCAATACAAGAGTGCTTTCACTTAAAGATGCACTTTATTTTAGTCTCAAGCACTTACACACTTCTGCAACAGGTTGGTAAAATACCCCAAAAATCAATAATTACTGAAGTTTGGACTGGTCTTCAAGTGGTACAATGAGAGCTTTCTGATTGGCCCATCTTTCATCTTCCGTTGGGGACCCTGAGCTGTGTCCATGAAGTGTTCCTGAAGAGTCCGCCTACCCCAGGGATCGGCAACCTCTGGCACGTGGCTCACCAGGGTAAGCACCCTGGCGGGCCGGGCTGGTTTGTTTACCTGCCGCGTCCGCAGGTTCGGCCGATCGCGGCTCCCACTGGCCACACGCGGTTCACCGCTCCAGGCCAATGGGGGTGGCAGGAAGCCGCGGCCAGCGCATCCCTCAGTCCGCGCCACTTCCCGCAGCCCCCATTGGCCTGGAGCGGCGAACTGCGGCCAGTGGGAGCCGCAATTGGCTGAACCTGCGGACGCGGCAGGTAAACAAACCGGCCCGGCCCGCCAGGGTGCTTACCCTGGCGAGCCGCGTGCCAGAGGTTGCCGACCCCTGGCCTACCCCATACTTTCTCTCCTTATTTATTGGGCTACTGTAAAAATAACATGTCAATAACAAAAGCTGGTAAGCAAGTGAAGCTTGTTAAACTTGTTAAGCAAGATGTTTCCCCAAACCATTAATTAGACAGATGTGTTTTTGCAGAGTCTGCATGTCTTGAGGTCCTTAACAAATACATCCCAAAGGGCAGATATAGATACACTTCCTGTTTTTCCAAAATACATACCTCAGTAATTTCAACAAAAATCTTATCAGAAAGGACAGAGGGTCAGGCTCCCCCCTTGATCCCCTCCCCTGCTGGCTTCTTGTTTAAATATGCTAAGGCCATTGCAGAGGCCTGCTAAGACATACTGATTTAGCTGCTTTTGGCAATAAGCATGACAATGGATATTCCAATTATCAGTAGTGAGACAGGTTTTTTGCTGGTCCACCAAGATCTCCCCATACAAATCTACAAGAAGAAGAATTTATGTTAGCCCTATGTGCAGCTATAATACAAAATAAACACCAGGTATTTCACTGCCAGCTATCAGCAGAGTGTCTCTAATCTGTACACTAAATAAATTATTTTGCTACACACAGATGCTAAGAGCCTCTCTTTCTCCCTTAGGAGTAGTGAAAACTTCACTCTTATTTAACATAATAAAATATTGCTACCATCCTCACTTTCCACATTGGTTTGTCAGCTGGCAACTATACCAATAATTACACAAGCAAGATTCTTGAAATAGACGTACAATTAGTTAAATATAGGTTTCATAGGGGTAGCCGTGTTAGTCTGTATCAGCAAAAACTATGAGGAGTCCTTGTGGCACCTTAGAGACTAACAAATTTATTTGGGCATAAGCTTTTGTGGGCTATAACCCACTTCATCAGATGCATGGAGTGAAAAATACAGTAAGCAAGTATAAATATACAGCACATGAAAAAATGGGAGTTGCCTTACCAAGTTGGGGGTCAGTGCTAATGAGGCCAATTCAATCATGGTGGATGTGGCCCATTCTCAACAGTTGACAAGAAGGTGTGAGTATCAACAGAGGGAAAATTATTTTTTGTAGTTACCCAGCCACTCCCAGTCTTTATTCAGGCCTAATTTGATGGTGTCAAGTTTGAAAATTAATTCCAGTTCTGCAGTTTCTGTTGAAGTCTGTTTCTGAAGTTTTTTTGTTGAAGAATGGCCACTTGTAAGTCTGTTATTGAATGTCCAGGGAGATTGAAGTGCTCTCCTACTGGTTTATGAATGTTACAATTCTTGATGTCTGATTTGTGTCCATTTATTCTTTTGCGTAGAGACTGTCCAGTTTGGCCAATGTTGGGAATGGGCCACATCCACCCTAATTGAATTGCCCTCGTTAGCACTGACCCCTCTCCCCACTTGGTAAGGCAACTCCCATCTTTTCATGTGCTGTATATTTATACCTGTTTACGGTATTTTTCACTCCATGCATCTGATGAAGTGGGTTATAGCCCACAAAAGCTTATGCCCAAATAACTTCGTTAGTCTCTAAGGTGCCACAAGAACTCCTCGTTGTTGTTGTTTTTAGTTAAATATAGTTTGACTTAACTAAGCTGTATGATCATTATGGGGCTAATTCAGATTTGGTCTGAGCAAGAGCAACTCCTGTTGACTTCATTATTTTTCATTACACCAGGAACAAATTTGGTCAGAATTAATTATCTGAAAAGCAGAATTCTGTCCTAATATACAAATCTGGGGTTATAGTTATCCCTGGATAAGGGCCTCAGATTAAGCACCACATAATTCACACTGAAGCCCTTAGAACAGAATGTGTTTTTTTTCTTTTGTTTTAATAACAGGTGGAATCTGTGAAAACCAGCTAGAAACCAATACAGTATTTGTATGTAACTTCTGCTGTCTGATTTTCTGTAACATACAAGAGGCCTGTTATCTAAGCCAGGCAGAAAACTGTCAGTAAAATACAATAAACAATTTTCACTCCACTGTAGCTACATCTTACCAACAAACTGTGTAAGTTTACATCATTTATGTATGACAGGTCAGAATGCTTTTAATTGACATATCTCGATGGAAACAGAAATGAGCAATTACACAACCATCTTAATGATCACAGATTTACTGGGATTTATTTTGATGGAATGATTTACAGGGGCATATTTTACTGGCATACACTTTTATTCCATAAATTGCTATAAAAATGTCATGTAAAGAGAGCTGTGAGACATTGTTTGGTTACAATGAAATATATTTAAAATATCATTTGATTAGTAAAACTGAAAAAAAATATCAAATTTTCTTTTCAGCATTACAGTGTTTTTCATCCTTTGCCATACAAGGACCCCTCTTCTATACCAGGACATCTGAAACCTCCCTCTCATCTGGATGGGATCCTATTGGGACCCCCCATTCCGATTCAGTAAAATGAGAAAGGCAATGTAGGCCATGATCCCCCAGTTTGAGAACCTATGAATTAGTATGTTGCAGTTTTACTTACTTTCTCTGTTTCTATTCAAGTCTGTTGTTTGAGAGAAGCAGACAAGTTGGGTGAGGTAAAATCTTTTATTTGACCAACTTCCACTGGTGAAAGAGACAAACTTTCAAGCCACACAGTGCTCTTATTCAGGTCAATAGAAATAGGCTAGCAAATACTGCTTTTGTTTTACTACCAGTTAGTCAATATCATTTTCATAACCCTACTAGCTACACAATGTTGCGATGTTTGGCTTGTTGTCATTGCAAGGAAAATTTGTTTGTTTTCAAATACAAGTTGTTAATGTTATTTGTTTTGTGGTTTGGGGGTTTTTTTTGTTTTGTTTTGTTTTTGTTTTTAAGTAATGGAAACATTTCCACTTTTCTCAGGTTTTATAGAAACTTACTTTTAAAGCCTAAATTTTGGACACAGTTATGAACAGACTCGTTGGAATATTTCAACAAATCATTTTAATTTAGAACAGGGAAATAAAAATGAACTGAACAAATGGCCACAAAGCATGAAATGTGTTATGGCAAACTGTAAAGCTTTCAAATTAATTACAATAAATAGGCTTTTGGACAACACTAGTTTACCATTTAAGCAGACTAGGTGAGCCATTTAGCCCTTGTTAAAAGTAATTGAATGTATTGTGCTGATTCTGTTTCTTAGCAATTGTCCCAGTTAAGCAGGCATTGTATTTATCAGGATGCCCATTAAAGGTCAAAACCTAGTCCTAATGAAATCAGTGGGAGCTTTGCCATTGAGTTCAATCCAACCAACATTTTGTCCTAAGTGAATTGTACTGTGCTAGATACAGTGAAATTGCAAAATATTACCTCACAATCAACAGATCCTGTTTTTTAAAATAAAAATCTAACATCTATAAATATGAAAACGGTCTCAATTTGAGGCCATGACAAAATGCTGATATTGATTTGAGTGTAGGTATGGACATGGGTACTCACATTTGTTATTTATTTTATTCATATTTAAGTTCAGAGCCATCACAATTTGGAAGATTCAGATTACCCTTGTGTCCTTGATTTTAGTTACTGAGGGAGAAAAGGAAAGATTTTGGCAACAATGGGATAAAATAAGTGTCTTGGTGTCAAACAAAAGCATATAGAACTCTTATCCTTTTCATGAATCTACCCCTATGTTTTCTACTTAAAGACTCAAACCTCTGACCGTTTTACACCGAGGTTTATTTCTTATAGGCTATATGTGGGTTGGCATCATCATTTCCTATTAGCATGAATCTCCACACATATGCAGATAGTCCTCATTCTGAACATAGCACAGCAGCTATGATCAGGTTGCCCTAAATACTCATACTTGGGTCTGTTCTCCAGGCATGGGGACAAGAGATCCCCCAACCACTTACCTCACCTCTCTTCAACCGTTTCTTTTTCACTGTCTCTATGGATAAGGATCAAATACTGACAAGTCTCACTGGGGCTAACTACTGCAAGTTGTTCCTGGATCACTGAAGGTCATGCAGTCATGGCCACTTATGCTTTTCCTGCACTGTGAATGAACAAAGATCTTCTCTGCCAAGTACACTTGCTATATGCAGTACAAAGCTTTTCAGCTTGTAGATAATTAAGCAATTACAAATTAAATAAACACAAAGGAAATTAATAAGCAAGAAAATAAAATCACTGTAATTAACATTGGTTGGGAATCAGTTCTCAAGGAACGAAGAGGGAAATAACGAACAGTTGAAAAGAGTCAATAGGTGGCAGGCAAATGCCACATTTTCTACAAAAACATCATACATTTGTAATTAACGAGGTTTTAATTATTGAAAAGTATACAGTAGCTCATAACAAGAAATTCCTTTAAAATGTACAGATTTACTAAAGATGGTTCGTAAAATTATCTTATAAATAATATATTGATCAGCAAACACAAACAGCACTTTTTACATTGGTTTTTTAATTAATGCTAGGCATGTTGCAAAAATCGGCTTTTAGATAGCTCAATTTGACAGAAGTGACATAGTGATTATCAAAGTAATGGGGGGGGGGGGCAAAATACCCCAAGCAGTGATATATTTGTTTATTGCATTTATTTATTTATTCTTGATGCTGTGAGTAGCATATGTCTAGTTTGTCCCCAAAGAAAATGGAGATATTTGCTGCAAAGGGGATAACATTAGAGATTTGCTAAAGAGTTAATTCATATAGTATAATACTTAGGGCCAAATTCTGTCATGCACCTGGAAAGAGGCCTAATAGCCCCTCCTCCCAACATGGGTGCTCAGATGAGTTACTTAAATAATATTTGTGTTTTGTTGAAATTAGGCACCTACTCAATGCATTCCTATTAACGACAGGACTAATCTATGCATGTAGAGGCCGTTGCTGGTTTACATAAGAACATAAGAACGTCCGTCCCGGTTCAGACCAAAGGTCCATCTAGCCCAGTATCCTGTCTACTGACAGTGGCCAATGCCAGGTGCCCCAGAGGGAGTGAACCTAGCAGGCAATGATCAAGTGATCTCTCTCCTACCATCCATCTCCACCCTCAGACAATCAGAGGCTAGGGACACCATTCCTTACCCATCCTGGCTAATAGCCATTAATGGACTTAACCACCATGTATTTATCCAGTTCTCTTTTAAAGGCTGTTATAGTCCTAGCCTTCACAAGCTCCTCAGGTAAGGAGTTCCACAAGTTGACTGTGCGCTGCGTGAAGAAGAACTTCATTTTATTTGTTTTAAACCGGCTGCCTATTAATTTCATTTGGTGACCCCTAGTTCTTGTATTATTGGAATAAGTAAATAACTTTTCCTTATCCACTTTCTCCACATCACTCATGATTTTATATACCTCTATCATATCCCCCCTTAGTCTCCTCTTTTCCAAGCTGAAGAGTCGTAGCCTCTTTAATCTCTCCTCATATGGGACCCGTTCCAAACCCCTAATCATTTTAGTTGCCCTTTTCTGAACCTTTTCTAGTGCCAGTATATCTTTTTTGAGATGAGGAGATCACATCTGTACGCAGTATTCGATTTATATAAGGGCAATAACATATTCTCAGTCTTATTCTCTATCCCCTTTTTAATGATTCCTAACATCCTGTTTGCTTTTTTGACTGCCTCTGCACACTGCGTGGACCTCTTCAGAGAACTATCCATGATGACTCCAAGATCTTTTTCCTGATTCATTGTAGCTAAATTAGCCCCCATCATATTGTATGTATAGTTGGGGTTATTTTTTCCAATGTGCATTACTTGACATTTCATTTGCCATTTTGTTGCCCAATCATTTAGTTTTGTGAGATCTTTTTGAAGTTCTTCACTGTCTGCTTTGGTCTTAACTATCTTGAGCAGTTTAGTATCATCTGCAAACTTTGCCACCTCACTGTTTACTCCTTTCTCCAGATCATTTATGAATAAGTTGAATAGGATTGGTCCTAGGATTGACCCTTGGGGAACACCACTAGTTACCCCTCTCCATTCTGAGAATTTACGATTAATTCCTACCCTTTGTTCCCTGTCTTTTAACCAGTTCTCAATCCATGAAAGGACCTTCCCTTTTATCCCATGACAGCTTAATTTACGTAAGAGCCTTTGGTGAGGGACCTTGTCAAAGGCTTTCTGGAAATCTAAGTACACTATGTCCACTGGATCCCCCTTGTCCACATGTTTGTTGAACCCTTCAAAGAACTCTAATAGATTAGTAAGACATGATTTCCCTTTACAGAAACCATGTTGACTATTGCTCAACAGTTTATGTTTTTCTATGTGTCTGACAATTTTATTCTTAACTATTGTTTCGACTAATTTGCCCGGTACCGACGTTAGACTTACAAGTCTGTAATTGCCGGGATCACCTCTAGCGCCCTTTTTAAATATTGGCATTACATTAGCTAACTTCCAGTCATTGGGTACAGAAGCCGATTTAAAGGACAGGTTACAAACCTTAGTTAATTGTTCCGCAACTTCACATTTGAGTTCTTTCAGAACTCTTGGGTGAATGTCATCTGGTCCCGGTGACTTGTTACTGTTAAGTTTATCAATTAATTCCAAAACCTCCTCTTGTGACACTTCAATCTGTGACAGTTCCTCAGATTTGTCACCTACAAAAGCCGGCTTTGGAATCTCCCTAACATCCTTATCCGTGAACACTGAAGCAAAGAATCTATTTAGTTTCTCCACAATGACTTTATCCTTTAAGCGCTCCTTTTGTATCTCGATCATCAAGGGGCCCCACTGGTTGTTTAACAGGCTTCCTGCTTCTGATGTACTTAAAAAACATTGTGTTATTACCTTTGGAGTTTTTGGCTAGCCGTTCTTCAAACTCCTTTTTCTCTTTTCTTATTACATTCTTGCACTTAATTTGGCAGTGTTTATGCTCCTTTCTATTTGCCTCACTAGGATTTGACTTCCACTTCTTAAAGGAAGTCTTTTTATCTCTCACTGCTTCTTTTACGTGGTTGTTAAGCCACGGTGGCTCTTTTTTAGTTATTTTACTGTGTTTCTTAATTTGGGGTATACATTGAAGTTGGGCCTCTATTATGGTGTCTTTAAAAAGCACCCATGCAGTTTAGGGAGCATAGGAACATCAACACAAGGACTGTAATAACCCTAGGCCACATATATCTATATATCTATATAGCAATATATCTATCTATATCTATATGTATATCTATCTATATTTATTTATTTATACCTACATAGGAAAAACAATGGGTCAAGTTTCATGCAAATTCATGACACATTTTTATTGTTTTTCCTCTTTATGTTACAGTTCCCTGCCCTGAAGTTACACACGACAATATTTTCCTTTGAATTTCACTGGTGGACTTTAATTCCCTAAAGCTGCAATGAGAAGCACAGGGGTCTGCCTTTGTGTTTCTTATTGGAGGATGAGGCCCAAATGAAAAGAAATATAGTTGAAAAAATATCCTCCCAGCCACGTACTCTGTCCCAGTACACACAAATACAATTACAGAATGGGGTGCTGATAACATTTATGTTACAGACACTGGAAAGAATGAAAAATTAGCCAATTTGGTGCATCATTAACAAGACATTCAGCTAAAAGCCTAAGTTTCTATCTCTCTGCTGTCTGGCAAGCTGCCTAAATAAAAACCTTGCTTAAGCAAATTAATGTTCTAAGAAAAAGTGATATACAGAACAAAAGAAAATGTATAACTAAGTAGTACCAGACTCTGGCTCTTACTTTGCCCTTCAGACAAAAGCTTGTATCATTTGGCAATTTTCCCACTTTTAAGGTGAATTTATTTCTTTCAACATAATCTTTCTGGGTATCCAAATTGCAGCATTTCCAAAGTATTGCAGAATATACTCTATGTCTCATCTAATTTCTAGTACTAAATTGGAGACCAAAGATTTCTATGTTTAAGTGATATTTACCCACTCTCTCATCTCAAGCTCAGTAGCTGTACTCTCTGGGGAATTAAATTGTTCCCACAGTGACTCTACTAACTTCAGCTGACAGCTACTTTGCACTATTTAGGATTTAATCTTGTGATTTATGGAGTGTTTTCCTGCAAAATGCTGAGTACCCTTGGTTTCCATTGAAGTTAGTGGGTATTCAAGGCTTATAATGACCCTGACCATGGGTCATCAGTTCATTCTGAACTTACATCATTCAGCACAAAAATACAATTCTATACCACAAGGGCGAAACAAGAAACTCCATTATCTGGTTATCTCATGTGTGGAATAGTCAATGGGGAAGTGTGATGAGGTGTTCACCCCACACCAGCCCCTGAAGGGGTTAGAGTGGCTAGGTGGCAAATTAACTGCTTAGGGTGCATCTGGAGGAAGAGCCAGGGAACTATGTGGACCAATTAAAGGATGAAGCTCCTCTGGACAGAACAGGAAGGGCTTGTATAAAGCTAGTTGGCAGAGGGCAGAAAGATGTTGCAGGGGTGAGGTAGTCTGTGGTCATTCTCTCTGAGGCTAGGGAGAGCAGGGAGTTTGTCCCAGAGGAAAAGACATGCCCAGAGGAGGGTAGAGAAGGAGCCTGATAGAGGCAGTATAGGAAGCAGTCTACAAAACAGCAGCTAAGTGTGGGACAGTGCAGACCTTAGTTACTGGTTGTAGCGTCCTTGGGCTGGAACGCAGAAAAGAGAGTGGGCCCAGGTTTCCCTGCCAGCCACTGGAAAAGTGGTACCATTGAGGGGCAGTGAATTGGAAGACTGTCTGGGATGGCTGATACAGAGAGACTTTGGTACACAAACCCCCTGGAAGGGAAAAATTAGAGTGACTTGGCTGAAGGGCCAATCCATGAAGAGGGAGCCATCGAGTCGTGAGAGAAAGACAGAGTGAACACTCACAGGAAGGGGTGTCAGACAACTGGAGATAATCCCCAGATGCAGCCACAAGGAGGTGGTGAATAGAGCATCTCAGGACAGGGGAGCACAACACACAAGTTACAAACTAGTTACAAGCTCTCAGCATCTTGTCGGAGGCCCTTAAGCCTGGATTCACAAAGGGATTTAGGTGTTCAACACTGAGCATTGTGACACTTAATTTAAAGTGCCTAGAAACTCACTGGAATCCACAAAGCCTGGGTTAGACACCTAGACACCCTATACAATGCCTGGGAGAGACTGTGATCAGCAAAATCCAACCCACTAGGCAGGGAACTACCTAATCTAGCCAACGGGAGATGCCGATGAAAGGTGTGCCTCCAAAGCCTCACCTCTCTCAGGGATTTACGTGTCTAACTCTACTTGTTATCTACAGCCAGGAACACCTTTCCTGGAGTCAGGTGACTTAGGCATCTAAGACTTTCTTCCAAGAAATGCTAGAGATGGTGGATGTCTTATAATTTAGATCCCAGTGATTAGAGCACTCACCCAGGATGTTGAATACCCAGGACAAATTCATCCCCTCTGCCTGATGGGGAGAAAGGATTTGAACAAGAAACTCCCACCTCTTAGTGTTTTCTGATTACTGGGTCAGAGATAGAGAATAACGCTATAATCTGGTGGAAAGAGCAAGCTTGAGAATCTCTTGGTATACTGGTAGGTAGAGTACTCCCCTGGGAGGTGGGAGACCCAAGGTTCAGCCCCTGCTCCAATAACTGTTTAATTATTTATCCAAAGAGGAACAGCTTTAACAGGAGAGGGTGAGAGAACCCCACCTCAGAATATGCCATGGCCCATTGGTGAAGGTGTTCTCCTGGAAGGTAGGAGAACCCTGTTTGTATTCTTTTTCCCTGTCAGACAAACAGAGCAATTGATCCTGTATCTCTGACATCCCAAGGGAGTTCTCCAATGACAGAGCTAAAAGTTATAAGGGAGACAAAAGCACTTCCTCTTTCAACTGGATTTTCAATGGCCCTGAACAGTGTAGTAACAATGGCCCTGAACAGTGAGTTGTTATTATTATTATTTAAGAATTGTCCAAGTATTAGGCCTTTTAGAAAAATAGAACAGAGAGTTAAGAGAATAAACTCAAGGTATAACTGCTAGATTTCTTTGGTAGTCTGAGGAAACTCAAAGTTGCAGCAGCCTTGTGCAAGAGTGTACCACTGGTGCAGCTAAAGTGAATTTCCCTTTTCCCCTGTCTGTGAATGAATTAAAAATTAATGTCAAACATTAAAATATCTTAGAATCATGGAATATCAGGTCTGAAAGGGACCTCAGGAGGTCATCTAGTTCAACCCCCTGCTCAAAGCAGGACCAATCCCCAACTAAATCATCCCAGCCAGGGCTTTGTCAAGCCTGACCTTAAAAACCTCTAAGGAAAGAGATTCGACCACCTCCTTAGATAACCCATTCCAGTGCTTCACCACCCTCCTAGTGAAAAAGTTTTTCCTAATATCCAACCTAAACCTCCCCCACTACAACTTGAGACCATTACTCCTTGTTCTCTCGTCTGCTACCACTGAGAACAGTCTAGATCCATTCTCTTTGAAATCCCCTTTCAGGTAGTTGAAAGCAGCTATCAAATCCCCCCTCATTCTTCTCTTTTGCAGACTAAGCAATCCCAGTTCCCTCAGCCTCTCCTCATAAGTCATGTGCTCCAGCCTCCTAATCGTTTTTGTTGCCCTCTGCTGGACTCTTTCCAGTTTTTCCACATCCTTCTTGTAGTGTGAGGCCCAAAACTGAACACAGTACTCTAGATGAGGCCTCACCAATGTTGAATAGAGGGGAATGATCACGTCCCTCAATCTGCTGGCAATGCCCCTACTTATACAGCCCAAAATGTCATTAGCCTTCTTGGCAACAAGGGCACACTGTCGACTCATATCCAGCTTTTCGTCCACTGTAACCCCTAGGTCCTTTTCTGCAGAACTGCAGCCTAGCCATTCGGTCCCTAGTCTGCAGCAGTACATGGGATTCTTCTGTCCTAAGTGCAAGACTCTGCACTTGTCCTTGTTGAACCGCATCAGATTTCTTTTGGCCCAATCCTCCAATTTGTCTAGGTCCCTCTGTATCCTATCCCTACCCTCCAGTGTATCTACCACTCCTCCCAGTTTAGAGCCATCTGCAAACTTTCTGAGGATGCAGTCCATGCCATCCTCCAGATCAGTAATGAAAATACTGAACAAAAGTGGCCCCAGGACCGACCCTTGGGGCACTCCGCTTGATACCGCCTGCCAACTAGACATGGAGCCGTTGATCACTACCCATTGAGCCCGATGATCTAGCCAGCTTTCTATCCACCTTATAGTCCATTCATCCAGCCCATACTTCTTTAACTTGCCAGCAAGAATACTGTGGGAGACCGTATCAAAAGCTTTGCTAAAGTCAAGGAATAACACGTCCACTGCTTTCCCCTCATCCACAGAGCCAGTTATCTCATCATAGAAGGCAATTATGTTAGTCAGGCATGACTTGCCCTTGATGAATCCACGCTGACTGTTCCTGATCACTTTCCTCTCCTCTAAGTGCTTCAGAATTGATTCCTTGAGGACCTGCTCCATGATTTTTCCAGGGACTGAGGTGAGGCTGACTGGCCTGTAGTTCCCCGGATCCTCCTTCTTCCCTTTTTTAAGNTCATGGAATATCAGGTCTGAAAGGGACCTCAGGAGGTCATCTAGTTCAACCCCCTGCTCAAAGCAGGACCAATCCCCAACTAAATCATCCCAGCCAGGGCTTTGTCAAGCCTGACCTTAAAAACCTCTAAGGAAAGAGATTCGACCACCTCCTTAGATAACCCATTCCAGTGCTTCACCACCCTCCTAGTGAAAAAGTTTTTCCTAATATCCAACCTAAACCTCCCCCACTACAACTTGAGACCATTACTCCTTGTTCTCTCGTCTGCTACCACTGAGAACAGTCTAGATCCATTCTCTTTGAAATCCCCTTTCAGGTAGTTGAAAGCAGCTATCAAATCCCCCCTCATTCTTCTCTTTTGCAGACTAAGCAATCCCAGTTCCCTCAGCCTCTCCTCATAAGTCATGTGCTCCAGCCTCCTAATCGTTTTTGTTGCCCTCTGCTGGACTCTTTCCAGTTTTTCCACATCCTTCTTGTAGTGTGAGGCCCAAAACTGAACACAGTACTCTAGATGAGGCCTCACCAATGTTGAATAGAGGGGAATGATCACGTCCCTCAATCTGCTGGCAATGCCCCTACTTATACAGCCCAAAATGTCATTAGCCTTCTTGGCAACAAGGGCACACTGTCGACTCATATCCAGCTTTTCGTCCACTGTAACCCCTAGGTCCTTTTCTGCAGAACTGCAGCCTAGCCATTCGGTCCCTAGTCTGCAGCAGTACATGGGATTCTTCTGTCCTAAGTGCAAGACTCTGCACTTGTCCTTGTTGAACCGCATCAGATTTCTTTTGGCCCAATCCTCCAATTTGTCTAGGTCCCTCTGTATCCTATCCCTACCCTCCAGTGTATCTACCACTCCTCCCAGTTTAGAGCCATCTGCAAACTTTCTGAGGATGCAGTCCATGCCATCCTCCAGATCAGTAATGAAAATACTGAACAAAAGTGGCCCCAGGACCGACCCTTGGGGCACTCCGCTTGATACCGCCTGCCAACTAGACATGGAGCCGTTGATCACTACCCATTGAGCCCGATGATCTAGCCAGCTTTCTATCCACCTTATAGTCCATTCATCCAGCCCATACTTCTTTAACTTGCCAGCAAGAATACTGTGGGAGACCGTATCAAAAGCTTTGCTAAAGTCAAGGAATAACACGTCCACTGCTTTCCCCTCATCCACAGAGCCAGTTATCTCATCATAGAAGGCAATTATGTTAGTCAGGCATGACTTGCCCTTGATGAATCCACGCTGACTGTTCCTGATCACTTTCCTCTCCTCTAAGTGCTTCAGAATTGATTCCTTGAGGACCTGCTCCATGATTTTTCCAGGGACTGAAGTGAGACTGACTGGCCTGTAGTTCCCCGGATCCTCCTTCTTCCCTTTTTTAAGGATGGGCACTACATTAGCCTTTTTCCAGTCATCTGGGGCCTCCCCCGATCACCATGGGTTTTCAAAGATAATGACCAATGGCTCTGCAATCACATCCGCCAACTCCTTTAGCACCCTCAGATGCAGCGCATCCGGCCCCATGGACTTGTGCTGCTCCAGCTTTTCTAAATAGTCCTGAACCACTTCTTTCTCCACAGAGGGCTGGTCACCTCCTTCCCATGCTGTGCTGCCCAGTGCAGCAATCTGGGAGCTGACCTTGTTCGTGAAGGTAGGATGGTCCACATAGAGTAATAAACTAGGGACTTGGATGAAATCTCATATTATACTTAAAATGTGGTTAAAAGGGAAGTCAACTGGTTTGGGCAAAATATTGTAAAATTTTAGAATTAATTTTCATAAAGAAACAAACAATAAAAAATGTAAATCACTTACTACAGCTTGTATGTTACCAAATACCACACATTTTACAGGATATCCAGTAAAATTATGCAACTACGCAGCTTACTAACTTGTCAAAGCCGCAAGACCAGACAATACAAAATCAGACAATGTTCCACAGACATAACATCTTGGGGGAGCAGTTGGGAATACACAAAAAACAAAAACAAAAATCTCCAAACAAACAAAAAAGCCTGACAAAAATAGACAAAAAAGAGGAGGGACTGCGAGGAGTGAGAGTAGAGGATGAGGGGAGGAAGTGGGGAGATCAAGTGGAATGGAAGTCTGACATGATTTGAAATCTCAGCATGCTTTATCCAAGTGTATTAAGAAACAGGGTACAAATTAATATAGTTGCTCTTGAGATCGATAAGCTATAATTTCTTTCACTCCTCACTCAAACGGGTCCAAATATCACTGGTCTATTCTGGGCATAAGCCTGATCCTCCATTTTTATAAAATCATTCTGTGACACTCTGTACCTCTGGGAACACCCTGCACCCCCATGTTCATCCTCCTAATTGCGTGGTATCCAATGCAAAGTTTGTCATGTCAGGTGTCTTCGGAAGGCTCATGATGCACTGAGCATTGTTGTTATAGTAATGTTATAGGTTGTATTTCACGTATATAGTTATGAGTCTGAAAATGTGTCCTTGTGGCTTAAAACAAGGCCAGCCAAAACTCTCCAAGACCGGAGGGGCAGTTCACCCCTCATCAGGGCATGTATGGGACAAACTCAGCCCAGCCTCACAGGAACAAAGGACACCGGCCTAGGCAGCAACAAAGGATCTGTTGGACTCTCCAGTGAGTCACCCCCTTCTCTTGGTCAGTTTGGGACTATGATGAGGTAATGCTCACCTGACTCTGAAGGGGAGGGGACAAAGCCAAGAGGGAAGAAAGAACATGATAAAAGGGAGAGACGTTTGCCATGCTCTCTCTCTTCTACCTCCATCTACAGACACCACCACCAAGCGACTGAAGCGCTGATCAAAGGGTGATCAGGAGTTTGGCAGGGCCTCTCCGGCAGGTCCAGGATCCCGCAGCCAATGCTTGGCCATAGTTGTAATAAAAAGGTTGGAAATGCGCTTCCTGGCCACACTCATAGCACTTCCCCCATCCTGCCTTGGGCACGCCACTTCCCGCAGCCCCCATTGGCCTGGGACGGCGAACCACAGCCAGTGGGAGCCACGATCGGCTGAACCTGCAGACGTGGCAGGTAAACAAACCAGCCCAGACCACCAGGGTGCTTACCCTGGCGAGCCACGTGCCAAAGGTTGCCGATCCCTGCCATACAGAATTATAGAAGAAGCAGCAGCAGCTGATACAGTTAAAGTCACGGAAACATTTCTATTATAATCCCCAGATTTCAATAACATACCTTTCTGAAATATTCACTGCTCAGGCTGAACTTTTCCAGGCTCAGTTTCAGTCCGAAGATGAGTTTTTTGAACGTTTGAACAAGAATGTGTAGAATTCTGTTTTGATAGGGCACAATCCTGCAAAGTGACATGCACTTTGACTGCAATCCAGTTTAATTTAAGCATGTGAGTAGTCCCACTAACTTAATTTGACTACTTGCATGTGCATACAAGTGCTTTGCTGGATCAGGGCCAGAATATTCAGGATCTTGCAGGACTGAATTTTTAATCTGCTAGTCCCATTCAATTTCACAGAGGAGGCATTTCCATTGACAACTAGATTTAAAGAATAACAGTTTTGTTTCACTGGACACATGACTGTGAATGTGCCATTTAATCTAAACTCTTGATCTATAATCTGTAACTCAGAAATGTATATGCAGTCCATCATGGAGCCTTAAAAGCTCATACATACCCGACAATTCCAGAATTGCTTGGCACCTCTACAACCCAGAGAGTTCTTTTATATTTCTAATGGCCTGCATTGACTCAGCTTTAATCAGAGTCACTTTATGCTATTAATCATCTGACCTAGTTCTGATTTCATCAGAATACATTAACAACTTCTCTTTGGTAAAAATGAGGATTGTGTTATAAGGCCAACCTGAACATTTTTTCCTTGTAAATCTTTCATATGTCCTTAATATTATGCTGCTCTCTTTCTTCATTAGCTAAACCTTTGCAACACTGTACTGGGATTTGATTTTCTAAAGATAAAATTAATTAAATATAATCAGCATCAGCAGCCTCTGTTCAAAAAGGGATCAGTCGGAAATTGTTTTCACACTTCCTTACAATAGGTTAGCTGAGACAAAGTCTTCTCTGTTGGGCTTAAATTCAGTTGTGCTTGTACTGTTTAAATCACAACTCATTTAAGGGCAACAGTTTTGAAATATATTCCATCATCAGTGGCTAAAACAGGCATTGTGAAAGAAGGTTGCAGATTTGTCATAAAATATTTGAACTGTTTGGGTGTCCGGTGCTACCTACAGCAAAGCTCAGGCTTAATCATTATATCCATCAAAGACAAAATGTAGGATGATTAACACATAATTTAATAATTTTTAACCTCCAGATTAAAATGTTAGAGATCATAGGAGCCAAACTCCACAAATATGGTGCTGTTTTAAAATCTGTACACAGCTGACTTGGCAGGCAACCAGCAACGTAAATCTACAAGTTGAGTTTTCACTACAAGCAGCTGCTGCCTGCTGCTACTAGTAGCCATTCTGATAGAGGGATGAGAAAAGGTGTGGAGATCAAGGAGTTAGGTGTAATGTTTATAATAAATATCATATGTACCTCAGTGCGATATTATACTGCCTGAATGTATAGAGTTAAATCAAAGGAGGCTGATGGTGGAAGCAAATAAGAACCAAAACAACAGCAGAGATAAGGGGCTATCGCAGGGAATACCAAGGTCCTTGGGAAAACAGCTGGGAAGCTATTAGTAGGAAATAACCCCCTGCCTGGTTTCTAGGGCTCTGGCAAAGTTTACTCTTCCCAATTCCAACCTAGGATCAAAGAGTATTTAAAAAACCTTAAAGTTGCTAGTCTAGACTGCAAAGGGGGAAGTTAGGGTTGTCAGTAGACTTAAGCTGACACAGACTGAGCTATATACTGAAAGAATTCTGCAGAAGTGCAATTTCTTTGGCCAGTTCAGAGATGGAGGGTAATGGGGCGGTGTGCTGCTTAAAAAGCTTGCCAGGAAAGGATACGGTAAGTTAAGACCCATGAATATGAGACTCTTTGTTGTTTTAGCCCATTTTCCTAAATGGTGTGTTCCCTTTGGCAAGGAAAATGTACTTTGAAGAAGCTGTTCTTGAGTCATTTTAATCAGCCACTGTCACAGGCTCCTGAAGTAAAAAGACTTACAGGTGCCAAACCCAATAGGCCCTGTTGTGTTAACACAGTGTGGAAAAAGGGGCCTTGTTGTGTTAACATGGTGTGGAAACAGGGATGCTGCGCAGAAAATTGGTATATGGGTATTTCTTCCCTGAACAGTTAGCCTGGGTGATTGGCACCAAGATCTGAACATCCACTTTAGCCTCGTCTGGGTATGAGTATTCCCACAGCACAGCTTCTTCAGTGTCTTCACTGTTTCTGCACTTTCCCATGTGTATCTGAGGTCATATCCTCTGGGTCTTTGTGTGTAGAGGCTCTAGGATTCTTTTTCCAGTCAGCTGAGTCAATTGTGGAAGAACTTGTCTATCCTTCAGTGTGGAATTGTGGAAAAGGCATCAGGGGACTATCAGCACTCAAGTGATATTACCTGTGTTCTCACTACAAAATGGGTGGCTTCCAGCCCAACTTAAAGTGGAACTCAGGCTCTAATACCTTCCCTCAGGTCAGCCTTAAAGTACTCGAATCCTGAGTCAGATTTGTCGTAAAACATTTGAATTGTTTGGGTGTCCGATGAGTTAACTGTGCAGTGAACATAACATAAGAACAGCCATACTGGGCTAGAAGAATAGTCCATCTAGCCCAGAATCCTGATCATGTTAAGTAATTTGTGTTTTACAAATTCTAGATAGATAGATAGATAGATAGATAGATAGATAGATAGATAGATAGATTACAGTTCTGTGCTTAAATAAATGCCATCTCATTTACTAAATGATCCCAACTGTGAAAGGTTAAATTCTGTCCTGACTTGCAGTTCATGGAATATAATTGAGTTCTCTGGAGTTAAATAGAGTAACTTGGGAAGAATTTGACCCTACACCTCCACATGGAAAAGGAAAGCATTGTGGTGTAGTAGGTAGGGAATCAGGAGATTTTGGTTCTATTGCCAGTTCTGTATCAGAACTGCAGTGTGGCCTCAAATAATTTATTTCACCTCTCTTTGCCCTTGTTTCCAATCTCTCTTTGTCTTGTCTATTTAGACTGTAAGCTCTTTGGGGAAAGGACTACCTCTCAATGTGTGTTTGTACATAATGGAGCTCCAGTCTTAGTTGGACCCTCTTGGCAATACCAGAAAATAAATTATTATATGCAAACTAGTCTTAATTCGTAAACAAATCAGTGATTGAATTAAGAATCATAAAAAATCTGAAAGCATAAAGGGACTGTGATTTTGAAAAAGCCCATAAAACCTGCTTTATTTTCTGGTTCCTCCCAAGAAACAGCTACACAAGTCTACCCTGAACCCCAGCTTCCTCTTCTGATCAGACAGCGTCTACAACAGTGGGAAAAGGGGGGTAAAATATGGTTACAAGCTAGTATAAAATCCATAGTTCCATTGACTTCAGTGGAAATATGTAATTTACACTGACTCTCCATCCTCCACTGCCCACCTCCAAGAATATGGCTCACTAGTAGAAGGATTGCTACATATAAGAAAAATATGCTTAAAATAGGAAACCTAAGAATCCCCAAATACTTCAGATTCCTTTTGTATATGTTTCCTTTTTTCTCCAACAGCCAGAGGAATGGGATAAAAAGGGATAGTACTTGCATCACTGTGGAGCCCCAGAATATTACACAGGTTTTCCTGGATAATCTGCTGAGATAGAATAAGAATAATTTAAAATTTGAGATACACAAAAGGAAAACCTAAGGTTCCATCTAAGGTGGAAGATGTCTTCACTTCTTGATTAACTAGTAACGTTATGTCAAGAAAAGCCATAAACAGATGTGCTGTTGGGGTCCACCTAAGAACTAGTTCAGTTTTTCTTATGTCGAGAAGAGCTCTCTGAATCATAACTGAAGGGATAGTCAAATTAATGACCCCCCTAAAAATCTGCCAGTTCCCTCTGTTTCTCGGAAGGCATGCTGAGCTTTTATTACTTACCCAATCGGAGTCATTTCCACATAAATGTCAAAATAAAGATAGAAACATTTTGTCCAAAGAACCATCGATCAGACATAAAAACAAATATACTGTGATCTAGCCAGCTGTTCAGTTCAAATCGAGATGAACTGCAGTAACGTTAGGAGGCCTGTTGGGTAGGGCTGTCTGGAAAACAAGAAATCCATTTTGTGAACAATGTTAAGGTTTGTTTTTGTTCTGTAAGGCACTCACCTGAGATGTGGGAGACTTATATTCAAGTCCTCGCTCTGCCTGATTTGAAGCAGTGCTTGAACATGTGTCTTTCACATCCTGGATACGTGTCCTAATCACTAGGCTATTCACTATTCTATGGAGGCAGGGTGGTGTATATGTGTGTGAGGGGGTCTCTATCTATTTCTTTTGCCCATGGAAAACCAAAAAACTACACAGTGGTTCCATTGACATCAGTGACACTACTTGAAGAGAAAGGTACTAGTCAACATGAATGAGGATGACAGAATATGACCCTTAATTAATGGGAATGGCAGAACAGATTTGTGTGAGTCAGAACAACTCTGAATAAAGCCAAACCTGAATCTTTTGAAAGGGTTGAAGTAGTTGTGTTAAGGAGACTACCTCTCTCTGCCTCCTTTCCTGGCCTATGAGAATCTTAACAAAAACATTGAAGGGCCTAACACAGGATATGCTGGAGTCTGCACTTCTTCTCTAAGCTGTGAGAACTCAAAGTACAGGTACTCAGCCAAGCCCAGTAAATATTTGTTAAAATCGTGCAGGGGTAAGGGGGAGGAGATAGGAAAAGGAGGGCTGGGGGGTGGGGGGTGGATACAAGGGGTTGTAATATACTAGGCCAGGGATCGGCAACCTCTGGCACGCGGCTTGCCAGGGTAAGCCCCCTGGTGGGTCAGGCCAGTTTGTTTACCTGTCGCGTCCGCAGGTTCGGCCGATCGCGGCTCCCACTGGCTGTGGTTCACCGCTCCAGGCCAATGGGGGCTGCGGGAAGCGGTGCGGGCTGAGGGATGTACTGGCCACCGCTTCCCGCAGCCCCCATTGTCCTGGGACGGCGAACCGCGGCCAGTGGGAGCCGCGATCGGCCGAACCTTCTGATGCGGCCGGTAAACAAACCAGCCCGGCCCGCCAGGGTGCTTACCCTGGCGAGCCATGTGCCAAAGGTTGCCAATCCCTGTACTAAGCAGACAAGGTCTTTCCCAAAGATTTTGCCAGCAAAGAAGAGGAGATCCTGAAGCCTTTCTGTGGATGCACCAACTGCTGTTGGTAAGCAGAGAGGGAAACATTCCTCTCAACAAAGGTAAGAGATTCTGATAGTTTTGTCTGCACAAAATACAAATATAACCCCCATGCAATCAGTGTAGCTCCCTGACTCCCAATGGTAGTGGCTGGGCCATGTATAAAGGTTGATGAGTCTGCTACAGCTTTGGATAACAGAGTTAGCTGGGTTTGTAAGGATCTTTGGGTTCATTAAATAACAAACCATTTAATGAGAAAGGAATAAAACTTTAATAAAACAAACTGGAGAGCTTCTGAAATGAGCTGCTGCACACAACCCCTCCCCCCCTCCTATGATCGCAACTAGTGGTTCTGGTGGGAGGTGGAGCTGTACTCTTGCATTCACTGCCAGTCTCAAGCAATCCCACAGGATCAGGATCACCAACATGGTATTTTACGCAGCATCACTTTTCTGTAGAGGGAAGGGATTTTCACTTAAACAACTTAAGTTGATTAGCATGATAAATCTTATCCACATTTTTCTTATTTCCAGTAACACAGATTCATGAGCTACATACAGGTGTACTTGTTTAAGGTGTTTTTGCAACATTTGCATTAAAACATCCATTTTAATTCCTTCGACACGTGCACTACTTGTTCTCCACCACAAGTGTTCTGGCATTTTCATTTCTCTCCTGTCATTACTTCAAAGGGAGTGTGGTTTGTGGCACTAGCTGGAGTAGCTCTGATTGCCATCTGGGCTAATGGAATTAAGCTATCCCAATCCTTTCCATTCATAGACACAAATGTTCTTAACATCAATTTGATAGTTTTATTCACCCTTTCCACCAGTCCTGAGGACTGTGGGTGATAAGGAATGTGGAACTTTTGTTTTATTCCTAATGCCAACAAAGAGTTTTGCATGACGGCTCCTGTAAAATGAGTTTCTTTATCTGTTTCCAGTTTTGCTGGTAAATCCCATCTGGAGAATACCTGCTCTACCAAAACACGTGCTGTAGCTAAGGCTGTGTTGGTTCTCAATGGGAAAGCTTCAGTCCATTTTGAGAATGGATCTACTACGACCAAGAAATATTTGTTTCCCTTATTAGTCTTTGGTAACAGAGCAACAAAATCAATCTGTAAATTAGACCATGGTCCTGTATTTCTTCGTGGTCTAAGGGGAGCATTGTTTCTATTGCTTGTTGGATTATTTTGTGCACAGATTAAGCAAATGGCACAATATTCTCTTATATCTTTTTTCACCTGTGACGACCAGCCAAATGTTTTAAACCTCTCCATTGTTTTGTCTATTCCCTGATGTCCTACTGTGGGTACATCATGGACTGAGAACATTAAATCCTTCTGAATTTGTTCTGCTACCACCCATATAGGTATCTCATTCCCGTGGTTTATGCGCAAAGAACTCCCTGTAGCCAATGCCATTTTTGATGCATAAGGTTTTAAAAGTGAATCTTTTGAAAATTCCTTTTTTCCCTGTACATGTTTAATAGCTTCTAATAACACTGCATCCTGCTTCTGTAGTGCTGGCAAGTCAGTCACTATCTCTGTAATGCTGACTGCTGTGCTGACTGCTGACACAGAGTTTCTGCAGTATTTACAGGAGGAATCATAGTGCTCATGATTTTGTGTGAAAATGTCCACTTCTCGTCCTCTTGAGCACCTTGTTTCACCAGAGAATCAGCAACAGATTTTCCAGGTGAAAAGGAGCTGTTTTACTATGGCTTTTTATCTTGAAAACAAAGGGAGGGGAAGAAAGGGGTTATGCAAGGGAAGCAGTATAAGAAAGTAGTGAGGCATAAGCCAAAGGAGATCCATCAGAGGATCCAAAGTTGTGATAATGCCAAAAAGAAAGAAATTCTGTAAGAGCATTACAGGCCCATGCAGAATCAGATAGGAAAAGCAATTGTAAATCAGAGGTAGCAAAACATTCCAATGCACATGTCATAGCAGTGAGTTTAGCATACTGCGCTGAGTGGGGTGTACATGAAAAAGAAAAAGAAACAGGAGAATCAGATGGAGAAAGAGTGTAGAGGCCAAAACGAGTAAAAGGTTTCCCATCTTTGTAGAATCCATCTGTGAAAATACACAGAAATGACACCGTGTCAGTGGAAGGAGGTAATGGTTTGAAAAACTGGTGTATAGAAAAGGTTGGTGTCAGCATAGGACACTTGTGAGGGACACCATCATACAAAAGTGCAAAAGGGAGAGGTGAAGGTGTAGGGTGGACAGTTATGTCCTTGTCCTGCAACAGCAGTGACCAGTGAGCTAATCGAGCATTAGAGACCTGTCCATCCTTGAATGATCAGAAAGAAGAAATTTAGCTGATGTGTGTGTTGTATGTATAATTATGGGAGAGAGACCAATTAAAAAGATAAAATGTTTGATTGGCCAATAAGTAGCTAACAAGTTACATTCACACACAGAATACTTGAGTTCCACTGGCGAAAATACTTTAGAAGCAAAAGCAATAGGCCTTCTTTTGTCATGGATTTCTTGAAAAAGACAGCAGAGAGCACTGTTTCCCTTGTGGCAATTTCCAAATAAAAAGGTTTGGTCTGGTCAGGTGTTGCCAGAACTGGAGCCAACGCTACAGTTTGTTTCAAAGCAGTAACTGCCTTTGTATGTTCCTCTGCCCAGCACCATAGCACTCCCTTTTGAAGAAGGTGATACAAAGCAGCAGTGATTGAGGCAAAATCAAGTACTGAATCTCTGGTAGCCAGTAAGAACTAGAAGAGATCTTAAGCTAGATGCACTAGTAGGTAGAGGAAAACACAAAATTAGGTCTACCTTTTGTTGAGATGGTGTTCATCCTTCCTTAGAAAGAGTAATTCCTAAAAAGGAAACTGACTGAGTCGGCAGGTGAGTTTTGGTTGGATTACACTTTAGCAGTTGTAACAGTTTCAGTAGTCCATCTAGCAGCTTGAGATGCTCCTCTTGGGTAATTGTAGCAAGGCACAAGTCACCAACATACTGAACCAGATTAGATGGTTTAGAAACAGGTAACAGTACACATTTAATTTGCCTATGAAAAATAGAAGGAGCATTTTGAAGTCCTTGGGGCAAACGATTCCATGTAAATTGTTGCCCTTCAAAGGTAAAAGCCGTTTATATTGACATTTGGGATCCAAAGAGATGGCCCCATCTCCATTAAAAATATCTAAAACAGAGAACCACTGCATATCTGAAGAAAAAGATTTCAGCAAATCAGGTGTTGTGGCTACCACAGGAGAACATGCAGGGTAACCTGCTTCAGTTTGTGATAATCAATTGTGAGTCTCCAAGACCCATCAGGCCAAATGGAGAGTTATTAACCATTGGCCAAATCAGAGAGCAGAGGACACCCTGCTGTACCAAAGAAGCAATAGTTTCTGCAATAAATGGTTTTGCTTCATCTGGGTAAAGATATTGGCGTTGAGGGGGTGGATCTGGCCCTGTAATCCTTACAGTAACTGCCATCCTGCCACAGTCATGTTTCTGTTGAACAAAAGCTGAAGCATTTGCTTCCACGAAAGTTTCCAGAATATCACTCGAAGGATGAGTCTCATAAATTGCTGACAATTTATATTGTGCAGGTTTCTTGATCATAGCAATTGCATGTGAATCAGGAATGACAATTGGATTAGTTCCACAAAAAGATCCAGTAATAGCACACAACAAGCGATTAATAAAATCAACTATGCACCCATGTTGAACCATAAAATCTGAACCAAGTATATTTTGAGGTTCAGGCAAACAAGTAAGTGCAAACACATGCATTCATTGTATTGGTTCCTATAAGGACAGACAGTGTCACAGAAAGAGTAGAAGATACAAAATTACTAGCAAAAGTTTCCAAAGCTAAAGGCTTACCAGAAGAAAAGGAAGACACAGAAGGGTTAACTTCATGCAAAAGAGAAATGGAGACTGAGATGTCAATTAGCATACTTAATTGCTGGCCTCCTGCCAAAACTAACAGCTATCCAGTTGCAAGTGGCACAAAAGTTTACATGGGGCCTGACACCCTCATTGTGAAGAAGGCGGTTCTGGAGAAGCAGTGGGTTTTGTCTGTGCTGCTCCGGGGTCTGCATTTGTTTGGCTGTGAACTGTAGTCACTGCATCAATTTGATCATGCAGGCTACTTACTTTCTTTCTAATATGTTGGTAAGGACCTGAAGGATATATCTCCTGATTCTCCTGATGCAGTCCATGGGATGCATGCTGTGTATATTGAGGGGTGTTATAATTTTCTTCCCTGCCTACCCTTTGGTATGGTGGGGGGTTTTGTGACCATGAGGATAACCAGTTAGAGTGTCTTCCTCTGCCTGTACCCCGAGCATCGTAAAATCCTACCATGGTTTATTACACACAGCTGAATTCCATGCAGAGAAGTTTTTCCACTTTTCCTTCAGACCTTGAGCTTGGAGTCTCCACCTGCTCATATTTAACCCTTCAGGTCCTTCCACTTTTATTATGTTTGCAGCAATTTTATTTTTCCCTGCTTCAGCCTTACTGGCCATGATACTTTGGTGTGCTCTCACCATTAAATTCAAAACTTCATTTAGGGGGGTGTCTGGTTTTACTGTTACCAGTAATTCCATTTTATTTTTGATCCCAGCACTAGCATTTTAACCAGCACATTTATATACTGGGGGTCCTGATGCCAATTAACAGTATCATTTATCTTATTCATTTGCCATGCAGAAGACAGCCTCTCATGATAATTTGTAGGATGTTCCCCTGGTGACTGTTTAATATTTGCCACCAGAACAATCCCCGTTTGCCCAGGATTTAAAATTCCCTGTAACTGCATTAAAGTTTTACCAAAGTCCTTTTGGCCAGTTCTAGAACTGTCTGGAAGCACATTCCATGCTGCCTTGTCAACTGTCATCTGCAATTTTTTTATCAGATCTTCCTGAGTTAAATGATGTAGCTCCTTTTGTTGTTTAATTCTATTGGCATACAGAGAGATAGAATTCCCTTTTTGCATATTACCCACAAGTTGAGCTACAAATGTAAGTGTTTTAATATTAGTAACAGTCACTGACTTTTCAGTTTTAGTGGAAGTTTCTAATCTATTTATTTTAGTGTTTGAGAAAGTGGCTGCCAAGGCTCTTTCTCCTCTTCCTCAGATTCTGTTTCTGGAACTTCTTCCTCAGATTTCCCCCCTAAATCAATCAAACTCTGATGACCTTTGGTGGCTGTTTGTTTAGACTGTCTTCTTGTTCTCCCTGCCACTACAAGAATCTTAACCTTTTCACCACATGCTCTCTCTCTCACCTCATCTAACCACAGTTCCACATTCTCATAACCATACTCCTGACAATCCCAATAAACATCATCTCCTGGGCCTGGATACGGAGGTGCTGTGGGTGGCAGACAATCTGGTCTTAAAGCTGCTATCTGCCCCCTGAAAGCTGTGACCTGTTCCTTTAAATCCTTCTCTGTCAACTTACACTGACTGTGATCTTTCACGCTGAGTCTTCCTGCTGCAACCTGACTCTGCACTATCCTACATGTGCTTTTTAAATCCTCAGCTTGCAATTTCCACCTTAATTTCTCCTTTCTCTCCTGACTGATTTAGGAGTACCCAATTTTATCCTTTGCCTCCTGCAAATTACAAGACAAGGAGGTGTTTAAACAACCCTCTAGTTGTTGTTTTACTTTCTTTTTTGCCTCCAAATCATATTTCAATTCCTTCATTTTTGCCTTCATTTTATAATGATATTATTTAAGGCCATGCAAGTTACATACAGACCTTGTATAGCCATGCATTCTAACTGTTTCTCTTTCCCTTTTCTACCTTTCCTCTCTGTCTCTTCTTCAATCAACATACACACACATTTCCAAGGATCACTTTCATCAATTGCTTTTAATGCAAATAAAGTGGTTCCATGTTCAATAACATGGTTTATTATAAAATTCTCTAGGATATTCCCCTTGTTGGCCGACATTTTTCTTATTTAACCTATTTCAAGGGTTTCTTGATTATCTTAAACTTACTTTATTATTTTCCCCAGGTACCTTTTACTGCTGAGTGCTGGAATGCGCCATGCATTCATGCATTAGAACAGTAGAAAAAACCTTTGTGAGCTGTTCCATGCCTTATACCAGAAAACATCAGTCGCTATCCCAGGTAATCTGGATCCAATTGATACCATTATTGACAATCACGTCATGGTCACCAATTTGTTGCGTGTCTGAGTTAATGGCTCGAGATTGTCAAAATAACAGGCTCAATTGAAATTATTTAATCTAAGATGATTAATCAGAGGTTAGTACAGCACTATACAGAAATAAATGGATCTATTACCACTCTTTGTTGTCAGACTAGGAGCTGGATATGTGTCTTTCCTGCATCTGGAAGAGACACACAGTTTTCATTCCCCCAACCAAAGTTTTCATATCACTACCATTATATAGGGTTTCAGACAAAGGAAACCTAGTTCCCAAGAATTTATCCCAGAAACTTATGTTTTGATGTCAATTCTATACAATCTCAGTTTACCTGACTCATGTGAGAAGGCATGATTATTTACAGCTGAGAGGACTAACAATTCTTCAAGTTAATATATCTCAGTGGGTCTATCTTACCCCGCAATCATTCTTCCATGTTGATTTCCTCAACAGAAAACATCTGCTACAACAATAATTTCTTATTAGTTTCCCAAGATTAGATACAGTATAATAAATAAATTCCTGAATAGGGATTCTTATTGGTCAAGGCCAGTGTTCTATGCCTTAAAATTCAGACATACTCTTTGTTGAAGATAAATATTCTAAAGAATAGTTAATATCTATAAATCAAATATACAGAAGGTAAGAACTAAAGGTATTACTGTTTATTGACAGGTACTAACAGACACCATGTAACAATCTTGGGGTTCCTTAAATAACAAACCAGTTAATGAGAAAGGCATAAAACTTTAATAAAACAAAGTAGAGAGCTTCTGTAGTGGGCTGCTGCACACAGCTATGTGGTGTTCCCAATCCCTGCCTCCAGGGCACATCTCCAAATTCGTATGTTCATAATACTGTCTCTTATAAGGAAGCATCTCTAAATTATAATCTTCTACAAACATACCTCTATAGGACTCATACATTAAGATGTGGAGGTCCCTACTGAGAGCCCCATTGCCAATGATATACTCAGGGGTGTGGAATTATATGAATGACTTTGGATATACCCACTCCCAGCAAAAGGAAATCATACACCTGGCAGAAACTGGGTCCTCTTTTTGTCTGTATTGCACTAAGCATGATGGCTCCCTCTATTTGACTGGGACATGTGTACAACAGTGATTTAAATATTAAATAATTATTTCAACATAACCAATAGAAATGCGGAAAGTGTGAACAAGTATACGTAACAATCAGAGATATTCCAGGATAGACTGAGACAGAGAGTAGGCAAGAAGAAAATCTCCACTGGATTTAATTGAGCTGTCAGCTCACAAAGTGATATTGTTTTATAGCATGACATTGACATAATTCTTAACTACTTGTAACATAGGAGGATAGAAGAATTACAAAATGACATAAGATATTGCTGGCAAATTAAAGGGAAAAGACTTCGGTGAGGGACTACTGATTAACTAGGAAAGCATAAGAAATGCTAGCTGAATACATAAGGGTAAGCACTTATAATAAGGCTAACTATGGCAGTTATCAGACTTCTTCTTGCTATATCAAGGATCATATCAGAGGGGTAGCCGTGTAAGTCTGGATTCGTAAAAAGCAACAAAGAGTCTCGTGGAACCTTATAGACTAACAAATGTATTGGAGCATAAGCTTTCGTGGGTGAATACCCACTTCGTCAGATGCAGGGACAATATGTATCGCTGGGTGAATATTACAAGAAAGCATATGTGAACATTCATTCAAATAATAAATGTGATTTAACATTGGCAATAGTAACAGCCTTCTTAGTAGCTCTCTATGCAAAATTGAATGAGCAAAGGTTTGTTCACACAACTGTTTGAAGAGAAGAGTTGTTATGGATATGGATATGGTACATGTGTCTGATGAGTATTCACATATAGATGTTTGGTGGTCATCTTAATCACTTTTTCAGGGGTTTGCCAGGGCCGGCCGAAGACCCAGGCAAGGAGCATCTTCGGCGCCTGCCCCCATGTGTTAAACTTTTGAATACATTATATTTTATTTCATTTGTAGCCCATTTCATGGCTTTGGTACACAATTTGCATTTGTGATTTATCCCTGTCATATAAGACAATACTGTGACGGGTTGGATCACAGAAACCCTCTTGGGACTGCCACCTGATGTGCTGAGACTACCTCTGAGCCCATTTTCCCTGCCAGCTTGGGACTTCAGAACCTTGCCTTGTTTGAGCCAGACATGCTTGCCTGCTGCAAACAGAGATCCAAGTCTGAACCACATCCCACATAAGTTGCACGCTTAACTGAAAACAGCTTAAGAAGCGCTCCTGTCTCCAGCACTCAGATGCCCAGCTCCAATGGGGTCCAAACCCCAAATAAATCTGTTTTACCCTGTATAAAGCTTATACAGGGTAAACTCATAAATTGTTCACCCTCTATAACACTGACAGAGAGATATGCACAGCTGTTTGCCCCCCCAGGTATTAATATATACTCTGGGTTAATTAATAAGTAAAAAGTGATTTAATTAAATACAGAAAGTAGGATTTAAGTGGTTCCAAGTGATAACAGACAGAACAAAGTAAATTGCCAAACAAAATAAAATAAAACACGCAAGTCTAAACCTAATACAGTAAGAAGCTGAATACAGATATCCTTTCCCCTGGGACAGTCCTTGTTCCAGCTCAGGTGGTAGCTAGGGGATTTCTCATGACTGCAGCCCCCTTTGTCCTGTTCCACCCCCTTATATATCTTTGGCACAAGGCGGGAATCCTTTGTCCCTCTCTGGGTTCCCACCCCTCCTTCTAAATGGAAAAGCCCCAGGTTAAAGATGGATTTCAGTTGAGGTGACATGATCACATGTCATTGTAATACTTCATTGCCCACTTGCCAGCACACAGGTATACAGGAAGACTTACAAGTAAACAGAGCCATCTACAGTCAGTTGTTCTAGTTGATGGGAGCCATCGAGATTCCAAACCACCATTAATGGCCCACACTTTGCATAATTACAATAGGACCTCAGAATTATAATTCATATTTCTAGTTTCAGATACAAGAGTGACACATTTATACAAATAGGATGACCACAATCAGTAGATAATAAGATCTGTAATGATACCTTACAAGAGACTTTTTGCATGAAGCATATTCCAGTTACATTATATTCATACTTATTAGCATATTTTCATAAAATCATATAGAGTGCAACGTCACAGATACATTTCCTAGGATCTGTAAATTTGTATTTCTTCAAGAGATAATAAGCAAATAAAAAGTCATTTCCTCTAAGCTTATAGAAACTTTTTAATTTTAAGAATAACTGAAATGTACTAACATCAAGACATTGAACGGTACATCAACATTGGGTGGACCAATATTAAATAGTGTTACAGTAGGTGACAGACTTAGAATGTTAACCCTAGTCCTTTAGTTCTAAAGGTCACTTTTCTTGCCTTTGCCCTTGCGAACAGAAGCACAGCATCAGAGAGATCCAAAGATTGGCCAATGGTATTGAAAGTGATAAAATAGCAAGCAACATCTGCCATCATCGATCAAAGAGCCTGAGCTTCGGGAAGCTGTGCTCATCACTCGTCACTGTGACTGGCAGTGTGAGCAGAATCCTCAAATTTATCCCCACATTAGGAAAAGTGTCTTTCAGCTCTGCATTATGACTGAATTGGAGAACTTAGAGTAGAGAATGCTTCCTGTGGCAAAATGTGATGGATGTTGTCCAATTCGACAAAGATGTTTTTATCATCAACGTCCCAAAATTCCCAATAAGTAAGCGTCCAGTGAAGGTCTGGGCAATTGTTCAAGAGTGTAGGGAACTTACTTTTCTCCATTGAACAAAAAGAAGAACTGAGGAGATTTGCAAAGAGAATTGGCTATGTTAACATCTGTTCAGTTTCCACCTTTGTGGGTATAAGGATTTCCGCATGCTGGAACCAATTTTACATCTGTGACATGATAAAAGTGTTAGTAATTTTGTATGTTTGGGAGCCCAATCCCCACACCCTCTCTGAGCTACAGGGAGCTGCAGTGTTTAAAGTGATAGTCATGGGCAGTTTTCCTGACTGAGTTCCATACACTGCTGGTTGCAGGAGGGTGTTTGGGCTAGTCTAGCTAAGAGGTACCATTTCCATTCTCGCCAAACTTGCAAACGGAGTAGTGGGGACTATAATTTGGAAGAATTGGCTGAGCAAGGACATCATATGGATTTCCCAAGTAGTCAGAGATGAAAGCTTTGTGTCTTTTTTAACATTAAAGCAACAATATGACCTGCCACCCTCAATGGAGTGGCAATACTTACAACTAAAACACGTGTAATGTATCATACTACAGTGCCCTAGGACTGCCAGAGGCCCCAGATCTACTGGCAACTTTCAAACTGCTTCATAAACTCTCCTGGCCCACACCCACTATGCATATTTTATTAATGAAGAGGAATTTCATTGGTCTGGGGTTTATTGAAAACATGGGTGTTGTGATTCCCTCAGAGAACTTTTTCCACTTGGTTCCCCAAGAATTCAGTCCAATTCCAGTCTTGTCCCTCAGGTTCCTTTATTTGGCATACAGCAAAGCTAAGCTGAGATGTTCAGACTAAAGTATAGAGGGAGGGTAGAGGGTGTACCACGCATCTAAAGTTACAGAGCAAACCTCTTCCTTTATAGACATTTACATATTACATTGCATCTCCTATACATTGCATCACACATTTAGGATTGGCTTGGTCACTTTGTAGAAACAGCACGTTTTCTGTCCCCCAACTGTCCATGTATGACTTACTCTGTTCTTTATTTTATATTCCAGACTTATTTTATCCATTGTGATCTTATCCACTGTATACGGTCCCTGAGTGTTTGCCCTTATTTTAGCTAGTACATGCATTCTGTTTCCAGTCTGCTGATCCATTTACCTTCTAATGTTGTCTGCCAGGACATGAGGCCTCCACCCTGAGCATATAACAGACTGCTAATCATGCTTCTGTGGCTCTCAGGCTATGCCTGATACAGCAAAAGATTCTATTCAAATGTATTGAACATCACAGCAGTTGTGCAAGATGGGGGGACCTTGTCTTCTGATGTTTGTTGGTGCTTTACTTAAAAAAAAGGAGCCTTAATGCATATACTGTGGGACTCTCCAATCAGGCAGTTGTGGAAAGAGGTCGACACAGGAGTGAAAATAATGCTTGACTTCAGCAACCAAACCCCAGCTTCTAGCAAACAGAGGCTAGAGACACTTCAGAGCATTGCTGCATAGATAGGGGTCCCATAGATATCTCTGGTATCTCATTACATATGTCCTTTATTAGTCACTACTTACACAATATAAGTCTTAAAACACAAGTACACTTTCATAATTACACATTAAATCAAGGTTCACAATATCGCAGCTGGGCTTTCACTTCACTTAAATTCATTTTTATATTTCACTGACTGACTGGCGATGCCCCACCCCTTATATTTGTGTAAGGGCATGGCTGACAACACTCTGGGAGATGCATGGAAAATGTAGTTCTCTGATATTCTGGAAGGTTCCAGAAGATTCTACAAAGATGCTGAACATATTAGGAGGTTAGTGAAAAATGAATCCACATATGGAATACTTGAAACATTTTACTTTCCCTTTTGTCACTAACAACAAAAACAGCACCCTGAGCCCAGTACCCCCCAAGCCTACCTCCCCTTGCTGTGGCCTGGGTTGGCTAGCGCTAAATCTGGTGATGGAGTTAGCAGCCATCCAGTAAATATGCAGAAAGAATATCATGTGACTAAGTTGGCTAGGCAGAATAGATAGCAGCAAATACTCAAAGCAATAGTTGCAATTAGTACTCTATTCTGACAGCAGGTATCACCCTACTCTGTGAGTTATCCCACTGGAGACTATTTGCAATGAATAAGGCTGATTGTATTGTATTCTGAATAAATTGCTCTTGAGACCTGTGTGAAATAAATAATAGAGAGAAACAGGTTAGGTTATCTAGTTCATTCCATGGCCAGTACAGGTTTTTTGCTACAGGATATTTTCTAATTATTGTCTAGTGTCACTATGTGTATCACACATTGTCTGTGCATGCAACCAGAAGTGCATTGGCCTCTTTTGCTGTTATATGCATTGCAAACTCATACCCAGTTACTTAACTACTTGCAAGCATAAATCTCTTTTGGTATTATTGCTTTCCAAGTGTCTTCTGAAAATCTGGGTATCTGGATTGTGTTGTCCAGATGTATTTATTTGAACGATTGTCAAACAGGCTTTCATCAATCAACACACAGGCTAATTGCAGCAATTGTGAGGTACTGTAAAGCAACAGATATTATCAGCAAGGGACCCTATCAATAGAAGTATGACTTGATAATTTGTATGTAATAAAAATGCAGCTCTGAACTCAGTGAAAAGAATAATCTATATCAAAAAAGCCAAAGAAGATGTACTTGAAACTTGGATATATCATGTATACTATGTGTATATAGAAAATGCTGTTGGGTCTAATAATGTTTCACCTATCAATTCTACTATAGACATAGTCCCTAAGCTCTGGAATTATGTACATATGTTCTTGGGAATATCTGACCTGATTTTCAGAGGGGCTGAACAGCAACAACTCCCTTTGATGCTAATGGAAGCTTTAAGTGCTCACCACAACAGTTTAAAAAAAACCTGGCCATTTTTATTTAGATGCATAAATATGGATTTGATGTATCTTTGGGCACCTGATGTTGAGCTATCTAACAAAGAAAAGACAAGCAGCACTGGGACTATCAAACATACAGAGCCAAACAGATCAGTTTCTTCCAAAGTAACTATGTTAATTCAAATAAATAACAGGGCTCAGTGACTTATCAGAAAAGCTTTCTCCATAAACACACAAAAATGGGAAGTAGGTAACAACGAAGGAGTGGTATAGATGAGATTCAAAGCTTTTTACTTTTCATTGGATTCTTTTTTTTTTCTTTGCTGATTATTATAAGGTCACTTCTCAGGAATCATCACAGTTGTTTACAAAACATTATCATTCAGGGGCTCATTAAATGCTTCAATGATGCACTGACATATAGGAAAGACAATTCAAAAATGGAAGAATTCTGCTCTCAGAGTAGTGATATAAAAGGCATAGAGATAAAAACTGATGCCCTGATTCAGTCTATTATTCAGATCCACCTCCCACTGAAGGCAAAGTACTTCAGAATTTGTTCTACAGAGTTTATATAAACAATAAACATGCAAATGTTAAACATTCTATACCAACCATTTCATTCCTATTATCCAGCTTTTGAATGGCAAAATACTGGAATCAGAAACCAAAGGATTGTGTAAGGTCATAGGTACAGCCTCTCCAGAGTTGTGGCCACAACTCTGGAAGAGCAGGGGGGAAAATTACCTTCAGAATATCCTTACACTGAGCCTACTGCATGTTGTATCAACTGAGATGAATTTAGTGGATTTGGTGTGGATACTCTACAGACCTGATCAATAGAGCTATAATTATGTACTTCACTGATTATTTGTCACTGATTTGATTTGAAGTGCAGCCAGTAACCAGGGGCTCATGCAATCATTTCTATAACAACAATCTGAAACCATCTTTGACATAGAATTGTTTAGGTCTTTGCAAAACCAGAATATAGGCAACTAGAGTGAGAACTATTCAAGATGCATAAAAATCTGCTGCTTCACTAAATTAAAGCTCTTTCCTTACTCCAAAATCTATATGTGATCTTTTACAAATAATGAGAGACTGTAGAAATCTGACAAATCTCACAAAGGAATTGATGTGATAATTCTACCAAGATTGCTCTGTTTATTGCCTTCATCCGTTTGTTTAATGCAATTTAGGGTGACATAATGGAAAGACAAAAGCATTCATAGACAGATGTAACTGCATCTATTTGCAATCTCCATCCTGAGTCCATTTAGTCATGCAGTTTTGATCATAGTTCATCTGGACAATTTGCTAACGAAGTGGAGAAAAGTGAGATGATGCAAAAAATACACATTTAAAAGTTACTATTTATTTAACTGAACACATAGAGTATTATACATTTATGGTTAAAGCACAATTTATGAGTCCTTTGTAATTAGAATAATCTATATCCCAGATTGTTTTGTTTAATATATTACTTTGAAGAAATTGTGTAAACAGTGACAATCAGTGAGATAGCTCATCTTGTGCATGACTCCTATTGAGCTGAGCTACTAGAATGACAAACATTTACTGTTATCAGCAAAGAAACCTATCAGCAGCAGTTAAGAACTCATGATAAAAGCAGAATTTCTGGCACCTCAGGTTTCCCATTTTAACACTATGGTGGAACCACTATCACTGCAGAATCAGCCTGGACCAGTCCACACAAGAGATGCACTTCCTGGACACTACAGTGCTAATAAGTGATGGTCACATAAACACCACCCTATACCGGAAACCTACTGACCGCTATACTTACCTATATGCCTCCAGATTTCATCCAGACCACACCACACGATCCATTGTCTACAGCCAAGCTCTAAGATACAACCGCATTTGCTTCAGCCCCTCAGACAGAGACAAACACCTATACCCACTTGCTCTACTGAAGAGCCAGAAGAGTACCCAGAAGTTACCTACTACAGGACAGGACCAACAAAGGAACAGAACGCCACTAGCTGTCACCTACAGCCCCCAACTAAAACCTCTCCAGCGCATCATCAAGGATCTACAACCTAGCCTGAAGGACAATCCCTCACTCTCACAGATCTTGTGAGACAGGCCAGTCCTCGCTTACAGACAGCCCCACAACCTGAAGCAAATACACACCAGCAACCACACACCACATAACAAAAACACTAACCCAGGAACTTATCCTTGCAACAAAGCCCGTTTCCAACTCTGTCCACATATCTATTCAAGGGACACCATCATACGACCTAATCACATCAGCCACACTATCAGAGGCTTGTTCACCTGCACATCTACCAATGTGATATATCCATCATGTGCCAGCAATGCCCCTCTGCCATGTACATTGGCCAAACCCGACAGTCTCTACGCAAAATAATAAATGTACAAAAATCAGACGTCAAGAATTATAACATTCAAAAACCAGTCAGAGAACACTTCAGCCTCCCGGGTCACTCAATTACAGACCTAAAAATTACAGACCACAATTATTCAACAAAAAAACTTCATAAACAGACTCCAACGAGAAACTGCAGAACTGGAATTAATTTGCAAAATGGACACCATTAAATTAGGCTTGAATAAATACTGGGAGTGGATGAGTCATTACACAAACTAAAAACTATTTCCTCATGCTAATTTTCCCCCTACTGTTACTCACACCTTCTTGTCAACTGTTTGTAATGGGCCATCCTGATTATCAGTACAAAAGGTTTTTTTTTTCTCCTGCTGATAGTAGCCCACCTTAATCAATTAGTCTCATTCAAGTTGGTATGGCAAACCCCATTTTTTCATGTTCTCTGTGTATATATATATCCTACTGTATTTTCCACTGAATGCATCTGATGAAGTGAGCTTTAGCCCATGAAATCTTATGCCCAAATAAATTTGTTAGTCTCTAAGGTGCCACAAGGACTCCTCGTTCTTTTTGCAGATCTACCCAAGTCTCTCATCTGTAGGTCCTCTTCCTCTGCCTGTACCCATGCTCCTTGCTTTTCACAGAAAAGGGCTTGTTATAAAGAAGGACAGAATAAAAATATAGTCAGCTGAGGATCTGACACTTTATTCATAAGATAACTGGTGGTAAACACTTATCAGGAGAGGAGTTCCTAAACACATTGCAACTAGTAAGTGATACTGAAACACCTGTGTGATTGAGGAGATTATTTAATATATCCCTTAAAAGGGTTCAAATCATGCTGTCTGTATTGTGCATAAAGTACAAAACAGCAATGTGGTGTCTTCACACCTTCCTGAGTTTTCAGTCAGTTCAGCAATTATTATTATTTGTAAAGATGAAAGGTTGATTTTTTGCTATAGCTGAGAATTTCATAGTATAAAGTTAATCATTCATGGACTGTTATCTTAAAAGGAAAAGGCATCAAAAAAGGGGGAATGTCAGAAGACACCATTGTTGATCTTCCATGTTAAAACCAAAATTACACCAAGGTGTATTTTTAACTAAGTATCTTGTCAATCTTCTCTTGTCAAAAGACTGCAAGATAAAGGAGGACACGGATGGGGAGAAGAATCTAGGAGGAAATCAAAGTAGAGGGGTAGATACCCAGGATTCTGTGTGTGAAAATCAGTGACAATGGAGAAGTAGTGCTCCTTGACCAGGAAGATGGCAAAGCTGAAGCAGAAATAATGAGTGAAGCCTCAGGCACATAAGGTACACCCAGCTATATTAGGAAGGAATCTGGCACATCATTCAACAGCAAAGTAACTAACAGCATTGGCATTTATGAGGCCATAATTAGGCTACAAAGTGAAGTTCATCCCTCTCTTGGTGGTACTATTGTTTCAGTCTAGCTGCTTGCATATTTAACAAGGAAACAGTGCACTGATTTGCATGTTAAATGCTTTTTCTCTCCACCTGAAGGCATAGAGACCTAATGCATTCTGAAAATAAAGTCTTAGATTCATTATACAGTAAAATCTGCAGAAAAAAACCCCTTAATTCTGTGCTTTCTGTGGATTTTCTGCTCCTGTGAGTCTCTACGACTCCTGCTCATCCATCAGCCAATGGTCACAATGAAATAGCCTCAATAATGTAATGAGGAGAGAGATGGACTGGTGCTAAATCCATCATTTTATTAAAAGACAGATTTTGAAAATCAGGCATGTTCAATTACAAGCACAAAAAAGTATGGGTAAATGAATGCCAAATACATGTGCATAGTGACAATTATTGCATATACATCTCAATATTGAGCATATAGTTGGGCATGAGAGGGAAGGAAAGAAAACCAGAGAGTAAGGGCTAAGGGAGGAAGGGTCTCTGATATGTTAGGGCTGGTCTACACTACCACTTAAGTTTGATGTAATTTACGTCACTCAGGGGAGTCTGAAAAAGACATCCCTCTGAGTGACGTAAGTTACACTGACCTAAGCACTGTCCACTGGCACTATGTCAGTGGGAGAGCATCTCCCGTTGACATAGCTTCCACCTCTAGCAGAGGTGGACTAAAGAGGACAGGGAAAATCAGAATGAAGGTAGGGACACAGGTCCCCCTTTCCCACCAACCGGCAGAGCTCTTTGAGAGTGGTGAATGGAACATGCTTGTGTGCAGTGCTGGGGAGAGCCCAGGCAGAATTTTGGACACACTGGGCAGTAGTCTTCTAGAGGAATCTGATCGCTGTGTGCTCTTATATAGCCTGTTTAACATATCTGCTGGTGCCTGGGGCACAATCATTTGCATCTTGCTATCAAACAAAATAAGTTGCACTAGTGCTGGTTGAAGTTTTCCATCAAAATGTTTTTGATGGATTAAGGCTATTCAGCTAAATAGAAATATTTGCTCCCTCAAAATCAATGTTTGTCAAAATGTTTTTGATTTTTTTTTTAAATGAAAAGTGTTGTTTTGTGCAATCAAAATCAAACTTTTTTTAAAACTGATTTTTTTTTTCAAAAGCCCTCCAAAATTGAAATTTTCATTGTAGCCAAGGAGAAATGGTATCAGTTATATTTAGGATATAGAGATGAAATATAGGTATTAATTAATGTTGTAACACTGGCCTACAGGCCTGAGGCCTGCAAAATATTGATTTTAGCCAAATTAGGCTTTCAGATTTAGCATAAATTAGCATAAGTAAATTAATAATAAACCTGCTGAGTTTGTGTTTATGTTTGTGATATGTTGATGTTTTGAAAAGAACTGCTGAGTTTGGATAATAATGTCTACCAAAGATAGTAGACACCGCAAGATGACCATTGATAGCAGGGGTGAAATATTAGAGACTTTCTTAAGGCATGTTACTATGGTGACAAGGTGATATAAATGTTAATGAGTACAAGAAGAATTAATGAGTTAGCTTATGAAATATGGGGCACCCCAAATGTATTGGGTATAGAAGTTCAAATAAGGAAAATGCATGATCCCCACTGTCCATCAACGTATCACGTTATAAAAGCTGTATCCTTGTCTGCATGCCTTGGTGTGGGGGAGACGCCAGGATGACGACGACTGGTGAGGATGGTGATGGTGAGGATGAGGATGAAGACTAGCACTTCAGGTTTTTCCACAAGTCATGGTGTGAGTAATGCAAATATTATGCATCCTATATTGGTCTCTCTCTCTCCTTTCCCAGGTTGCAGAATGTGCAGGGATGGCTAATAAAAGTAATTATTATAGAAAAAGAACTATGCAGTCTCTCTTATGCACCATGAGATCCGGCCCCCCTCCTATTGACAGATTACAGGAGACAGGTTATCTTGGGGGATGAACCCTCACAGATTAAAGTAAATGGAAACCCTTCCCTTGGGGTGGGGAGCTGGTTACAGTAACCCATAACTATAGATAAGACTACATCATTTAAATGTTTTTGCACAGAAAAAAAAAATCATTTCATGACCAGCTCTAAATGGCATGGTAGATCATAGAATCATAGAAGATTAGGATTGGAAGAGACCTCAGGAGGTCATCTAGTCCAACCCCCTGCTCAAAGCAGGACCAACACCAACTAAATCATCCCAGCCAAGGCTTTGTCAAGCCCGGCCTTAAAAACCTCTAAGGATGGAGATTCTACCACCTCCCTAAGTAACCCATTCCAGTGCTTCACCACCCTCCTAGTGAAATAGTGTTTCCTAATATCCAACCTAAACCTCCCCCACTGCAACTTGAGACCATTGCTCCTTGTTCTGTCATCTGCCACCACTGAAAACAGCTGAGCTCCATCCTCTTGGAACCCCACTTCAGGTAGTTGAGGCTGCTATCAAATCCCACCTCACTCTTATCTTCTGCAGACTAAACAAGCCCAGTTCCCTCAGCCTCTCCTCGTAAGTCATGTGTCCCAGCCCCCTGATCATTTTCGTTGTCCACCGCCAATTCCCTCAGCACCCTCAGATGCATCGGATATGGACCCATGGACTTGTGCATGTCCAGCTTTTCTAAATAGCCCTTAACCTATTCTTTCACCATTGAGGGCTGCTCACCTCCTCCCCATACTGTGTTGCCCAGGACAGCAGGGAGCTGACCTTGTCTGTGAAGACCAAGGCAAAAAAAGCATTGAGTACTTCAGCTTTTTCCACATCATCTGTCACTAGGTTGCCTTCCCTATTGAGTATCGGTTCCACACTTTCTCTGAATTTCTTCTTGTTGCTAACATACCTGTAGAAACCCTTCTTGTTACCCTTCACATCTCTTGCTAGCTGCAACTCCAGTTCTGTTTTGGCCTTCTTGATTACACCCCTGCGTGCTCAAGCAATATTTTTATACTCCTCCCTATTCATCTGTCCGAGTTTCCACTTCTTGTAAGCTTCATTTTTGTGTTTAAGCTCACCGAAGATTTCACTGTTAAGCCAAGCTGGTCGCCTGCCATATTCGCTATTCTTTCTGCACATCGAGATGGTTTGTTCCTGTGCCCTCAATAACGCTTCTTTAAAATACAGCCACCTTTCCTGGACTCCTTTCCCACTCATATTAGCCTCCCAGGGGATCCTGCCCATTAGATCCCTAAGGCAGTCAAAGTCTGCTTTTATGAAGTCCAGCGTTCGTATTTACTACTTTCCTTTCTTCCTTTTGTAAGGATCCCGAACTCAACCATCTCATGGTCACTGCTGCCCAAGTTGCCACCCACTTTTATTTCCCCTACCAATTCTTCCCTGTTTGTGAGCAGCAGGTCAAGAGGAGAATGGCCCCTGGTTGGTTCCTCCAGTAGTTGCACCAGGAAGTTGTCCCCAAAACTCTCCATAAACTTCCTGGTTTGTGCACTGCTGTATTCCTCTCCCAGCAGATGTCAGAGTGATTGAAATCCCTCATTAGAACCAGGGCCTGTGTTCTGGAAACTTCAGTTAATTGTCTGAAGAAAGTCTCATCTACCTCATCCTCCTGGTCCGTTGGTCTATAGCACATGCCCAGCACAACATCACCCTTGTTGCTCTCAGTTCTAAACTTAACCCAAAGATTCTCAACAGGCTTTTTTCCAGTTTCATACTGGAGCTCTGAGCAATCACTCCTCTCTTACATACAGTGCAACCCCTCCACCTTTCCTCCCCTGCCTGTCCTTCCTGAACAGTTTATATCCATCCTTGACAGTGCTCCAGTCATGTGAGCTACACCACCAAGTCTCTGTTATTCCAATCACATCATAGCTCTTTGACTGTGCCAGGACTTCCATTTCTTCCTGCTTGTTTCCCAGGCTTCTTGCGTTAGTGTACATGCACCTAAGATAACTAGCCAATTGCCCTGCTTTCTCAGTATGAATCAGGAGGTCCCACCCTCTTGCACCCTCCTCCTTGTGTTTTCTCACGGTATCCCACTTACCTCAGGGCTTAGGTCACCGTCCCCAGTTTGAATATTTCACAGTGAGTGTACATTAAATTCAGTACTTTATAAATTGGCTAAGATAACCAGATAGAGCTATTTTCTTTAATATGAAAACTTTGGTGAAATTTAAATTTATTTCCGAAACAGGAACATTGGATCAAACCCTGACAGAATAGTGTAAAGCATCAATCCACTCATTATGTCATGGTCTGATATGCCATTTCACAGTCTGACTACGTAAGAGATAATGCAAGAGAAAGCAATACAAAATATTCAGACTGAGCTCCTGTTAATTTGTAATTTAGCTACTCAATTAACATTCTTGGATTTCTGCAAAGTCAAAGTTTTAAATAGTTCACAGCATACACAAACACTGCAACGTGCATCAATTAGGGTCTTTGCTGTTCCATATGAAAGAGTTTTTTTTAAATTGTAGTTTCTATTCTCCCTCTTTTGGTGATATACTATTTCACAGTGAGAGCCATAGTTCATTTCTTAAGATTTATTTTTATAGGCCTCAGAGTACAATCTTATAAGAAGGATAAGGGCACAGCTCAGCATGGCTTAGGGGGACTGATAGATCAAGAGTGCAGACACCTTCCCTCTACCTTGCACTAATCTGTGCTACAGCTGTACAGCTGGCACAGTTTAAAAGAACTCTCGAGGGGTTGTTATGGCACCTGCGGATCATTGTGACAGAGGATATCTTTGGGTTAATTTGCTTTTTCCTTAAAACTGTGTCTTCTGTGATGGGAAGGAGATAATGCAGACGCTGTCATATTTAATCATGGAGTAAAGTACTATTCAGCATGATAAGTGGATCAGAATATGACCTTATGTGGTATGGTTACTATCCTTAGTCAGACACACACATTCAGACCGCTTTGCTATCTATTTATCTGTGGTACTTATATGCCCTCCCCCCTCACCGTAGTATCTGTGCACCTCACAATCTTTAATGTAACTATCCTCCCAATGACCTTGTGAGGTAGGGACATGCTATTTCCCCTGTTTTACATGTGGGGAACTAAAATACGGACCACCAGCTTTTCAAAGGTATTTAGGCATGTAAAAATGCAGATTGATGCCTAATGGGATTTTCAGAAGTGCCTAGTCATCTAGGTACCATGGAAGTTATGTGTCTTGGTGCTTCTGAAAATTTCATTAGGCCCCTATCTACATCTTCAGGCACCTAAATACCTTTGAAAATCTGGCCCAAAGTAAATTGCCAAGTTCACACGGGAAGTCTGTGGCAAAGCAGGAAATTGAAACTGGATGACTACTTTTAGGAAATGATTAACAAACTGAAACAACAAGGAGTCTGGTGGCACCTTAAAGACTAACAGATTTATTCGGGCATAAGCTTTCATGGGTAAAAAACCACTTCTTCAGAGACAGGGAGTGAAAATTGCTGATACAGTCATAAATATATATTGGCACATGAAGAGAGGGGAGTTACCTTACAAGTGGACAACCAATGTTGAAGGGCAATTCAGTCAGGGTGGATGTAGTCCACTCCCAATAATTGATGAGGAGGTGTCAATACCAAGAGAGGGAAAATTGCTTTTGTAGTGAGCCAGCCACTCCCAGTCCTTATTCAAGCCCAAATTGATGGTGTTAAGTTTGCAGATGAATTGTAGCTCTGCAGTTTCTCTTTGAAGTCTATTTTTGAAGTTTTTTTTGTTGAAGAATGGCTACTTTTAAATCTGTTATTGAATGTCTAGGGAGATTGAAGTGTTCTCCTACTGGCTTTTGTATGTTACGATTCCTGATGTCTGATTTGTGTCCATTTATTCTTTTAGGTAAAGACTGTCCTGTTTGGCCAATGTACATGGCAGAGGGGCATTGCTGGCACATGCTGGCATACATCACATTAGTAGATGTGCAGGTGTATGAGCCCCTGATGGTGTGGCTGGTGTGGTTGGGTCCTATGATGGTGTTGCTAGAGTAGATATGGGGACAGAGAAGGCAACAAGGTTTGTTACAGGGATTGGTTCCTGGGTTAGTGTTTCTGTGGTGTGGCGTGTAGTTGCTGGTGAGTATTTGCTTCAGGTTGAGGGGTTGTCTGAAAGCAAGGATTGGCCTGCCTCCCAAGGCCTGTGAGAGTGGGGGATTGTTTTCCAGAATAGGTTGTAGATTGTTGATGATGCGCTGTAGAGGTTTTAGCTGGGGGCTGTATGTGATGGCCAGTGGTGTTCTGTTATTTTCCTTGTTGAGTCTGTCCTGTAGTAGGTGACTTCTGGGTACCCATGTCACTCTGGCAATCTGTTTCCTCACTTCCCCAGGTGGATATTGTATTTTTAAGAATGCTTGATAGAGATCTTGTAGGTGTTTGTCTCTGTCTGAGGGATTGGAGCAAATTCAGTTGTATCTTAGGGATTGGCTTTAGACAATGCATCGTGTGATGTGTCCTGGATGGAAGCTGGAGGCATATAGGTAAGTATAGTGGTCAGTAGTTTTCCAGTATAGGGTAGTGTTTATGTGACCATCGCCTATTTGTACTGTAGTGTCCAGGAAGTGGATCTCTTGTGTGGACTGGTCCAGGCTGAGGCTGATGGTTGGGTGGAAATTGTTGAAATTAGGTGAAATTCTTCAGGGGCCTCCTTCCCATGGGTCCGTACGATGAAGATGTCATCAATGTAGCATGAGTAGAGGAGGGGCACTAGGTAACGAGAGCTGAGAAAGCGTTGTTCTAAGTCTGCCTTAAAAAAGTTGGCATACTGTGGGGCCATGCGGGTACCCATCGCAGTACCGCTGACTTGAAGGTATAAGTTGTCCCCAAATCTGAAATGGTTGTGGGTGAGGACAAAATCACAAAGCTCAGCCACCAGGTGAGCCGTGGCCTCATCAGGGATACTGTTCCTGACAGCTTGTAATCCATCCTCGTGTGGAATGTTGGTGTAAAGAGCTTCTACATCCATGGTGGCCAGGATGGTGTTTTCAGGAAGATCACCAATGCATTGTAGTTTCCTCAGGAAGTTTGTGGTGTCTCGAAGATAGCTAGGAGTGCTGGTAGCGTAGGGTCTGAGGAGAGAGTCCAAATAGCCATATAATCCTGCTGTAAGAGTGCCAGTGCCTGAGACGATGGGGCAACCAGGATTTCCAGTTTTGTGGATCTTGGGGAGCAGATAGAATACCCCTGGTCCGGGCGCTAGGGGTGTGTCTGTGTAGATTTGTCCCCGTGCTGTAGCAGGGAGTTTCTTGAGCAGATGGTGTAGTTTCTTTTGGCACTCCTCAGTGGGATCGGAGGATAGTGGCCTGTAGAATGTGATGTTGGAGAGTTGCCTGGCAGCCTCCTGTTTATAATCTAGAATTCATAGACTTTAAGGTCAGAAGGAACCATTATGATCTTCTAGTCTGACCTCCTGCACAACACAGGCCACAGAATCTCACCCACCCACTCCTGTAACAAACCCCTAACCTATGTCTGAGCTATTGAAGTCCTCAACTTGTGGTTTAAAGACTTCAAGGTGCAGAGAATCCTCCAGCAAGTGACCTGTTCATGATGACTACAGCACCTCCTTTTTCAGCCCCTTTGATTATAATATCAGAGTTGTTTCTGAGGCTGTGGATGGCATTGCATTCTGTACAGCTGAGGTTATGGGGCAAGTGATGCTGTTTGTTCACAATTTCAGCCTGTGCACATCTGCAGAAGCACTCTATGTAAAAGTGCAGTCAGGGCTGTCCCTAGCTATTCTGGAGCCCTACGCAGCACCCCTGTGGGGGGGATATGTGGGGCCCCAGGCCTCTGCGGGGGGGAAGTGGGGGACCTGGCTCCAGGCCTCCATGGGGGGGCAGGGCTGGCTTGGGGGGAAAAGGGGGAACCACCCCCTAGCACTCACCAGCGGTGCAGCTGGGGCCGGGTCGCTGCACTCCCACCACCAGTGAGTGCGGCCCTGCTGCAGAGCTCAGGGGAGTGGGGGCGGGGCTGGGCACGGGCAGGAAGAGGCAGGGCAGGGGCGGAGCAGGGGCGGGGGCCCTGGGGAAGAACCGGAGCAGGGGCTGGAGCAGCACGCAGCTGCACAGGGCACCAGGAAATTTGGTGCCCCAAATTTACTGGTGCCCTATGCAGCTGCGTACTTTGCGTATGGGTATGGATGGCCCTGAGTGCAGTCTGTCATTTCGACCATCAGGAGTCCACGCAGAATTCTTCTTCTTGTAGTGTTGGTAGGAGGGTTTCTGTAGGTCAGTGCTCTGTTCAGTGGTGTGTTGAAAATATTCCTTGAGTTAGAGATGGCGAAAGTAGGCTTCCAGATCACCGCAGAATTGTATCATGTGCGTGGGGGTGGTGAAGCAGAGAGAGAGTCCCCGAGATAGGACAGGCTCTTGTGCCGGGCTGAGTCATCATCACCCAAGAGAAAAATTCTGGGATGTTTATTACCAGAAATTCATTTAGTCACAGACTTTCAGCTTCAGTTGCAGTGCAAGTGGAGTGACTAATCATATAGTTAAATTCTTTGTTCTGGTAACTCCATATGTCTCCCCTGTGGACTGAAAAACATACACTTAATCTTACCATCACATAGCTTTGTTATGCCGCCAGCCTTTATATCCAGTCTTCTCAGTCTTCATTCAGGTGTTGTCAGCTGGAGGAAGGAAATTGTTGAAACCACCCTGGCCTTTTATATCTATATAAAGGATGAAAGCTCATTTGTTACCTCTCCTTCCAAGACAAGGTCTAGCAAGTGGATGAAGGAACCACACTGGTGTCATTTTTTATAAATCTAATCAAAGGAGACAACATGCACAATGTCTAGAATTTAATCATATTTTTCAATTAGTTTGGATTCATTTTGTGGACATGCATCTCTGGCCATCTCTTAGGAGAACCTTTTAGCAGTAATACCTCTCTGTGCTGTTTGAGCATAGACTTCTCATGACCAATTGCTGTGTTCAGCTTATCACTAGTTACTCCCTGTTTTGAGTGTATGTAAGCATGATTCAGCTTTCCCTTTGAAATGGTGGGAGCTTGTTTTTATCTATATGTAATACCGACAGACCCCGGTCTCTACCGCATGAGCTAAAAGCTAACTGGCTGTTAGCTAAGGCTGTAGAGCAAACTCATTTGATCTCTCTCTCTAAGTGGTCTCAGTGCCACTAGATGGGACAGAACACCACACCCAGGAGCTGTGTGGGTTACATTTACTCTCATTTTGTTTAAAATACCAGTATCCACAGCTACCTGTCTGCCTGGTTGTTCAGAAGAGGAGATGTTATCATCAGCTTTTGTTTACTTGTTTGTTAGTATTTCAACTTCAGGAGGTTTCAGCAGCCACTAAACAGCCTTGTTCTGATAGCAGCTTTTATCACAGATTGTTTCTATCTATATCTCTTTCTGCTCTTAGGAGTTGCCCTGGCAGTTGTGTGGCTTACTCCCCTATCACTGCTAGCAGTTGCAGCCTGATCCACCCTCTCAGTGGTCAAGTTGGTTAGCCCTACAGCTAAACCAAACCAAACCCATACTTCTCGCTTTTGGGAGGATCAAAAACCTCAAGCTAAATTCTAACAAAATGAAAAGCCAAGCTTTCCACCCCTTCCATGGGTCATAACCCTCCCTTGAGGGTCTGTCTATCTTCTCCCCTTTCTGGGTTGCAATGGTACTTCATCCATTATCTCACCTGCTCTGTCACAGCCTTCCCTGGAGGGTTTGCAAGTTTCAGTTTTCTCTCCAATGTGTCTCTTCTCCAAACTTGTGATATCCATCAGCAGTTCTGCTTTCTCTAGGTCTCTTCAGACAGAAACAGACACAGAGCATGAATCTGGGATGTTGTCCTGCCTGCTGTGGTCATGGTTAAGGTTTTGCATTAGATGCATATCTGCTAAAGTTGGGGGTTGTATGGCTTTTTGACATCTGTTCAAGATGGAAGTGCAAGTGGAGCATGTTATTGACACTGTTGTAGGCAATGTGGAGGAAGAGATGAATGCACAAATCTTTCCCCTTCTTATTTCCAAGCTTTTAAGGTTTTGGGAGGACGGGGTATATCCTGCCCGACGTTAACAGCCACTAAACAGTCTTTGTTTGTTAATTGCTTATTTTTTTATTCAGCTTTGGTCTACCTCAGTGGCTAAATCTCCAGAGTAAGGGAGAGAGGGAGCTACATCTGCCAAGGAATAGAGGCACCAGCTGTGCTGCTCAAGCCACTCCTGACTATGTTAACCCATTAAATAGATGCTGTGACCTGCCTCAGTAAATACTAACATTATAGCTCCATTTAAAAGTTACTGAAAGCAAAAACTAGAGCTGGCTGAAGGTCGGCAATTCCTTTCATGACATTTTTTGAGGTTTCCAAGTTTGTTTTCATTTTGCATTGGAAAAACAACAACAAAAGTTTTTGAATCATAGAAGAATCATAGAATCATAGAAGATTAGGGTTGGAAGACACCTCAGGAGGTCATCTAGTCCAACCCCCTTCTTAAAGCAGGACCAACACCAACTAATTCATCCCAGCCAGGGCTTTGTCAAGCTGGGCCTTAAAAACCTCTAAGGATGGAGATTCCACCACCTCCCTAGGTAACCCATTCCAGTGTTTTACCACCCTCCTAGTGAAATAGTGTTTCCTAATATCCAACCTAGACCTCCCCTCCTGAAACTTGAGTTCAATGCTCCTTGTTCTGTCATCTGCTACCACTGAGAACAGCCGAGCTCCATCCTCTTTGGAACCCCCTTTCAGGTAGTTGAAGGATGCTATCAAATCCCCCCTCACACATCTCTTCTGCAGACTAAACAAGCCCAGTTCCCTCAGCCTCTCCTCATAAGTCATGTGCCCCTGTCCCCTGATCATTTTCGTTGCCCTCCGCTGGACTCTCTCCAATTTGTCCACCTCCTTTCTGTAGTGGAGGGCCCAAAACTGGACGCAATACTCCAGATGTGGCCTCACCATTGCCGAATAGAGGGGAATAATCACTTCCCTCGATCTGCTGGCAATGCTCCTACTAATGTAGCCCAATATGCCCTTAGCCTTCTTGGCAACAAGGGCACACTGCTGACTTATATCCAGCTTCTCATCCACTGTAATCCACACGTCCTTTTCTGCAGAAATTTTGTGAATACTTTCATAAAATGGACATCTGCAGATATGTCCATTTTCTGATTGAAAGGAACAGGTTTTTTATTTGGATCGTTCTCTCGCTCTCATCAGAAGTGACCAGAGAGCCCTGGACATCAGAACATAAGAACATAATGTGACGGGTTGGATCACAGAAACCCCCTTGGGAGCTGCCAGCTGATGTGCAAAGACTACTTCTACTTCTGTTTTCCCTGCCAGCTCTGTGGTTTCAGCTCCCTGTCTTGGTGAAGCCAGACACACCCGTCTGCTCCAGACACAGATCCAGGGTCTGAATCACCTGTCCCAAAGCTGAAGGTTTACCTGAAAACAGCTCACAGAAGTGTGCTTGCCTTTAGCACTCAGATGCCCAATTCCCAATGGAGTCTAAACCCAAATAAATCCGTTTTACCCTGTATAAAGCTTATACAGGGTAAACTCATAAATTGTTCGCCCTCTATAACACTGATAGAGAGATATGCACAGCTGTTTGCTCCCCCAGGTATTAATACATACTCTGAGTTAATTAATAAGTAGAAAGTGATTTTATTAAATACAGATAGTAGGATTTAAGTGATTCCAAGTAGTAACAGACAGAACAAAGTAAGTCACCCAGCAAAATAAAATAAAATACGCAAATCTATGTCTAATTGCACTAAATATAGATAAGATCCTCACCAGTTCCAAAATGTTCCCTTTTACAGGCTAATCCTCTTTTAGCCTGGGTCCAGCAGTTACTCACACCCCCTGTAGTTACTGTCCTTGTTCCAGTTTCCTTCAAATATCCGGGGGGGGTGGAGAGGCTTCTCCTTTAGCCAGCTGAAGACAAAATGGAGGGGTCTCACACGGGTTTAAATAGACTGTCTCTTGTGGGTGGAGACCCCCTCCTCACCCTCTGTAGAATCCAGTCACAAAATGGAGATTCGGAATCACATGGGCAGGTCACATGCCCATGCATGACTCAGGACTGCAGGTAGCAGCCATTACCCACATGGTATCTTGCATGTCTCCAGGAAGACTTCTTATGTGGATTGGAGCATTCCAAGATGCATTGTTCCCGGATCGGGTACTTAACCTAGTGAATTCCTTCCTAAAGAGGCTGACCAAATGCCTCACAAACCTTACCTAGAGATCAAGCGAGTATACAATCCATATTCTTAACCTCAAGTACAAAATTATATATGTGTACAAAAGGGATGGATAGATATAGTAGACCATAACCTTTACAGAGATATGTACCTGGCACAGGCAGCACAAAACATATTCCAGTTATGTCATATTCCCACAAAGCCTTATGGGAGGTACCGTCACACATAAGAACGGCCATACTGGGTCAGATGAATTATCCATCTAGCCCAATATCCTGTCTTCCAACAGTGGTCAGAGCCAGGTGCTTCAGAGGGAATGAACAGAAGAGGAAATCATCAAGTGATCATCCCCTGTCATCCACTCCCAGCTTCTGGCAAACAGAGGCTAGGAACGCTTCAGAGCATGGTTTTGCATCCCTGCCCATTCTGGCTAATAGCCATTTATGGACTTAATCTCAATGAAATTATCTAGTTATTTTTTGAACCCTGTTATAGTTTTGGCCTTCACCGCATCCTCTGGCAAAGAGTTCCACAGGTTAACTGCATTGTGTGAAGAAATATTTCCTTTTGTTTTAAACTTGCTGCCTATTAATTTCACTTGGCGACCCCCAGTTCTTTTGTTATGAGAAGGAGTAAATAACACTTCCTTATTTACTTTCTCCACACCAGTCATGATTTTATAGACTTCTAGCATTTCCCCCCTTAGTCGTCTCTTTTCCAAGCTGAAAAGTCCCATTTTTATAAACCTCTCCTCATATGGAAACTGTTCCATACCCCTAATAATTTCTGTTGCCATTTTCTATACCTTTTCCAATTCCAATACGTCTTTTTTGAGATGGGGCAACCAGATCTGCACGCAGTATTCAAGATGTGGGCATACCATGGATTTATATTTAGGCAATATGGTATTTTCTGTCTTATTATTTATCCCTTTTCTAATGATTCCCAACATTCTGTTAGTTTTTTTTGGCTGCTGCTACACATTGAGTGGATGTTTTCAGAGAAATATTCACAATGACTCCAAGATTTCTTTCTTGAGTGGTAGCAGCTAATTTAGATCCATCATTTTATGAATTGTATGCTTTCCAATGTGCATTACCTTGCATTTATCAACATTTAATTTCATCTGCAATTTTGTTGCCCAGTCACCCAGTTTTGTGAGATCCATGTGTAACTCTTTGCAGTCTGCTTTGGACATAACTATGTTGAGTAGTTTTGTATCATTTGCAAATTTTGCCACCTTACTGTTTACCTGTTGTTCCAGATCATTTTCCAGAAACCTTCCTACTAAAACCTTTGTTGAAACTATGTGTCTGCAAATCATTTCAACTTTGATGAAACAGCATATTTCAATGAAACTACATTTAGTCAAAAATGGTCTCACCGGTTCCAGAAAGCACACCAAGAACAAGCCTCCATGATTTGCAGTGACAACTGTAACTTTTCTTCTGGAAGGAACCTCTGAAGGACTCTGTGTCATCATCACTCATTTCCCTAAACACACTGTAGTCTCTCATGGATTTCTGGAATTTGAACAAAGGCATGAGTGGTTGCAGCAGCAGGGTGCACATGGCCGCATTACGTTAACAGGTCTACCCATATTTTATAGCTAAAAAGTTATAAAATGGTGTATCACAAACACTAACAGTGTATAACTGATATTCAAGCAATCAGCACATGAAATACAACAATGTGGACAAAAGACAGGTCCCCAAGTGTTTAAGATTTCTTGCAAAAGTGACACAAAAAGTAGTAAGACAATCAAGTGACAACTTGCAAAAAGGGAAGATTTTGAAATCTTATTTTGTTCTTTGTATCACTCCATTTTTCAATCAAAACACCATGAAAAATTCAAACACTGCTCAATGTTTATAGTCCATATTTTGGGTTTTTTTGCCATTTCAGTAGGATTTTTAGAAAATAAATGTTTAAAGCCTCTGTATAGCTGACGACTTCTGACCTATCTTGACACCTCCATATCATGGTTTGACATTATTTTACCTTTAAGACATAATAAAACATTTATCCATAAGACATAGGAAAAAACTTTCTAACTATAAGGATACTTAAGAACTGGATAGGTTACCTGGAGAGGTTGTGCAATCCCTGTCACTGGGAAGTTTTTAAGAACAGGTTAGACAAAAACCTGGTAGATATGGTCTAACTATACTTAATCTTGTTTCTGTGCCAGAGGATGCACTAGATGACCTCTCAAGGTCCTTTCCAGACCTACATTTCTGTGATTTTATAATTTTCCTCATCTCATTGATAAACATTATTAATATTTCTATTTTGGGAGGTTGTCTGCCTCATAATTTGAGCTTTGAATTAATGAGTTAAGATTCTGAAGTGGCACCAACACAAATCATTGGTTATGGCCACCATTGGTTTTCATGTAGCAAATCTTGGTTTCACGTAAGAAGTAAAATCTTGTAATGGGGAAAACTGTTAAGAAAACTATTAGAAAATCAATTATGTACAATAAAGTTAACCTCTAATTTGCAGAACATCAGTTAAAATTTCATTATTTTCTAATCTTTATTCAATACCTGAATCACACTACCCATGAGAAAGATAGTATGTCACATACTGCAGCTACCAACACTAAAAGAGGGGTCAGGATGCGATGATAGAATGCCATGGAGACATATTTAAGATTTGGCTCATTGTACTACAAGTACTGACACTAAAGACAGTGCTATAAATGGGTCATTATTCTAAACCAAGTGTCCTTTATGCATTTAGTGGGGTATTATTGTATATTAATTAAAATTATTTTTAACAGCTGGCTTGCCAAGGGGAAACCATTTTATTTTTTGGCAGACTATTATTATTATTGTTGGTCTTTGTGGTAAGGCTTAGGCAAGTAGATTATATGCAAGGGCTCATAAATTTTTATGACTACTTTGCAAGGCTGCTAAATTAATATGTTTAGTGATACAAGAATTGTTGTATATTCCAATCAATAATCTTGGGGCCAGCTACTCAGCTGGCATACATTGATATAGCTTCACTGAAGTCAATGTACCTATGTTGATACTCTGCAGCTGAGTATCTGGGCCTCAGTTGGTAGGACAATCACCTGTTGCCATTTGCCATTGCAGTCTGGGTGGACGTGAATCTGTGACTGTTTCTAGAAAGAACCAGAATTATCATTCAGTCAGATCCTGGAGAAATACAGCATCCCTCAGAATCAGCTTACAGGGTTGAATAGCAAATGAAGCTCACAAAGTTGGCTGGATCCCTTAATGCTTAATCTTAAACATAAACATACCATTAAAATGAGTGTCAGAAAATTGCACATTTCTTTGTGCTGTTTTTAGAGTTTTAGGATGACCCAACAAGAAAGCAATGCATTTCTGTCTATTGTGAAGGCTATTTTTACATCTAGAAAATCTTGAAATGTCATTTTCTTTTTAAATAAAAGCAACTTCCAGTCCTCTGGGACTTGGGGTATATAGTCCCCAAGGACATGCTTATTTCACAATGCTCCAGAAACATTCTGACAGATTTAGTATGCTTTAAGAATCTGAGTCACTTGATGACATTCACTAAAAAAAACTATTTATTACTATTTTTTTATTTTAAACACTTATTCAAGCTATACAGATATATAAAGCTATTATTACATTTCACCACTATGTGGGAAACTTATTTACAATAAATATGAATTTGTAATTATGAACTATACACTGATTTTTCATATTGCACTTTAAACCACTTTAAAATCCTCATTTCCAGATGCTAAGTATAAATAATTAACCAATTATACATAAGTACTAATTTCAATGCTGTTTAATTCTTCACTTTAAATAGTATTCTCCTAATAGGTTTTAAATATTTTATTGTGTTAAGTAGAACAAAGTTTTCATAGAGCAATCTTTTCCCTGCCCCCAGGGCATTGAATTTCTCTAATTAGCTCAGCAGTTCTATAATATGACATTTATAAAAATTATTTGTCCTTGCCTCTCAAATTTACCACCATATTTTCTTTCATATTTGTTTTAACTTCTAATTGTTTTTTTCCCAAAGGCTACTTTTTCCCAATTTCTCTTCCTTTAACTGAGCACCATCTATCCTGTGGCAGGGGACCAATGGAAAAAAATAATATGAAATCATGTAATTAAAAGCTGCATCATAATTATAGCTGGGTGAATTTTTTTTTTTTTTCAGTTTAGCCACCAAACAATAAAAAAAAAAGGAAAATATTTGGTTTGAGTCCAAAAATTACTTTTCAATAGTGATATATCCTTTAACCCAGTGATTAGAGCACTTCCCTGGCATGTGGGAATCCTCGGTTCAATTCCCTCTTCTGGAGAAGGGACTTGAATTTATAGCTCCTGTCCCCAGCTAAACATCCGGACCATTAGGCCTACTATCAGGTCACTTGCTCTCTCTATCCTGTTGAAGTTGTTGTAGTTTATATAAATACTTAAATAGTCAGTGGGCCTAGCCCTATCTCTTCCCTACCCCCCTAGCTCCTTGTTACAGTCTGCCTTTCTCAGGTTGCTTATCCCAGTCTTAGTCTACTTGCCCTTTCAGTCTGATTCCTCTCCGCACCCCAGGCTTCTCATCTGATCTCTCTCTCTCTCACCACGCTGGCCTCCAGTTGCCCCAAACCCCACTGGCTCTCATCTAATCTCAGTCCCTGCCCTTGCCACAGTCTCTCTGCACTGTTCTGCTTCACACCTCAGCTCTTCATCAGATCGTTCCCCCTCCTTCCTCATTTTCCACTAGTACTCAGTCTTTCCCCCACCCACTGGCTTCCAGTGGAGTCATGATGGGAAACAGATGCATATCTCCATTTTACATGGCCTTCCCTGTGCAGTGGAAGTTCCATGTTTTAATCTCTGGCCACTTTCATCCCTGTTTAATCCCAGTGTTCATCTGCATACACCTGTGTGTATGTAGTACCTCATAAATAACTGTATGACTTTCACCCCCTCTATGAGCAACAATTGCCAGTGATAACTGCCAGGATTTAATTTGATGACATTTTTTATAGTAAATATTAAACCTTTTAGTCCTCTTTTCCTCTTTGTATATTAAATTCATTTACATATTAACTATTCTCCAAAAAAATCTTTATGGTATTAAATCCTAAAATTGTAGGACTGGAAGGGACTTAGAGTGGTATTCTAGTCCAGTCCCCTGCACTCAAGGCAGGACTAAGTATTATCTAAACAATCCCTGACCAGTGTTTGTCTACTCTTTGTCTGTTCTTCAAAATCTCCAGTAATGGAAGTTCCACAACCTCCTTAGGCAATTTATTCCCGTGCTTAACCACCGTGACAGGAAGTTTTTCCTAATGTCCAAACTAAACCGCCCTTGCTGCAAATTGAGCCCATTGCTTCTTGTCCTATCCTCAGAGGTTAAGAAAAACAAATTTTCTCTCTCCTCCTTGTAACAACCTTTTATGTACTTGAAAACTGTTATCAACTCCCCTCTCAATCTTCTCTTCTCCAAACTAAACAAATCCATTTTTTTCCAATCTTCCCTCATAGGTCATGTTTTCTAGACCTTTAATCATTGTTGTTGTTGTTCTTTGGATTTTCTTCAATTTGTCCACATAGTTCCTGAAATGTGGCACCCAGAACTGGACACAACACTGCAATTGAGGCCTAATCAGCATGGAGTACAGTGGAAGAATTACTTCTTGTGTCTTGCTTACAACACTTCTGATAATACATCCCAGAATTATGTTTCCTTTTTTTTTCAACAGTGTTACATATTTAGTTTATGATCCACTATGACCCCCAGACCTCTTTCTGCAGTACTCCTTCCTAGGCAGTCATTTCCCATTTTGTATGTGTGCAAATGATTGTTCCTTCCTAAGTGGAATACTTTGCTTTTCTCCGTATTGAATTTCATCCTATTTACTTCAAACGATTTCTCCAATTTGTTGACATCATTTTGAATTTTAATCCTATCCTCCAAAGCACCTGGAACCCCTCCCAGGCTGGTATTATCTGCAAACTTAATAAGTGTACTCTCGGTGCCATTATCTAAATCATTGATGAAGATATTGAACAGAACCAGAACCAGAACTGGTCCCTGTGGAGCCCCACTTGATATGCCCTTCCAGCTTGACTGTGAACCACTGATAACTACTCTCTGGCAATGGTTTTCCAACCAGCTATGCACCCACATTATAGTAGCTCTGTCTAGGTTGTATTTCCCTAGTTTGTTTATGAGAAGTTCATGCAAGACATTATGAAAAGCCTTACTAAAGTCAAGATATATCACATCTACCACTGCCCCTGTATCACAAGGCTTATTATCCTGTCAAGGAAAGCTATAGTGTTGGTTTGACATGATTTGTTCTTGACAAATCCATGCTGACTGTTACTTATCACCTTATTATCTTCTAGGTATTTGTAAATTGATTGCTTAATTATTTACTCCATTATCTTTCTGGGTACTAAAGTTAAGCTGACTGGTCTTAATTCTCCAGGTTGTCCTTATTCCCTGTGTGATAAATGAAGTGAGGGGTAGCCCCGTTTGATGGACATCCAGCCAGCCAGTGAGCTGTAAAATCCCTCTTGGTGTCTGTTCTCTGCTTGCTTTACCTGTAAAGGGTTAACAAGCCCACAGGTAAAAGAAAAGGAGTGGGCACCTGACCAAAAGAGCCAAAGGGAAGGCTAGAACTTTTAAAATTGGGAAAGAAACTTTCCCTTTGTCTGTTGTTCTCTGGGCTGCAAGGAGCAGCAATGCTATAAGCAGGAATGCTGTGTAAGGTTTGAACCAAGTATAAAAAAAGTATCTTCCATACCTAGAAGAAATTATTTGGATAGATAGGGAATGTTTAGTTAGACATAATCAAGTTTATTTCTAATTCTGGCTTGTGGATCTCCTCTGTGCTAACCCCTGATGCTTTTGTTTGCTTGTAACCTTTAAGCTGAACCCCCAAGAAAGCTAATTTGGGTGCTTAATTTTTGGAATTGCTCTTTTAAAATCTAGCAAAAGCCTAGTTCCAGATGTATTTTTTTTCCTTTTTGTTTTTAATAAAATTTACCTTTTTTAAGAACAGNTGATAGCCACAGCTAATTTCCTTTGTTTTCTTTCTCAGTTCTTCCCCGGAGGGTGGGGTAAAAAGGCTTGAGGGTACCGCACAGGGAGGAATTCCCAAGTGTTCCTTCCTGGGTTCAAGATTGTTGGGGTTTTTTTTGTATTTGGGTGGTAGCAGCGTTTACCAAGCCAAGGTCAGATAAAAACTGTAACCTTGGGAGTTTAATACAAGCCTGGAGTGCCAAGTACTAATTTTTAGAATCCTTGCGGGCACCCACCCTCTGTACTCAAAGTGACAGAATGGGGATTCAGCCCTGACATCCTGTTTTATAGATTGGCACCATGTTTGCCCTTTTCCAGGCCTCTGGAATCTCTCTCGTCTTGCATGACTTTACAAAGATAATCACTAGTGGCTCAGATATCACCTCAATCACCTCCTTGGGTATTCTAGGATGTATTTCATCAGGCCCTGATGACTTGAAGACATCTAATTTCTCTAAGTAATTTTTAACTTGGTCTTTCCCTATTTTAGCCTCTGCTCCTACCTCATTTTCACTGGCATTCAGTATGTTAGACATCCAATCGCCACCAACCTTCTTGGTGAAAACCGAAACAAAATAGTTATTTAGCACTTCTGCCATTTCAACATTTTCTTTTATTATTCCCTCCCCCCTTGAGTAATAGGCTTACCATGTCCTGGGTCTTCCTCTTGCTTCTAATATATTTGTAGAATGGTTTATTGTTACCCTTTATGTCTCTAGCTAGTTTAATCTCTTTTTGTGCATTGGCCTTTCTACTTTTGTCCCTACATACTTGTGTTATTTGTATATATTCATCCTTTGTAATTTGACCGAGTTTCCACTTTTAGTAGGACTCTTTTTTTGACTTTCAGATAACTGAATATATCCTGGTTAAGCTAGGATGATCTCTTGCCATACTTCCTATGTGACATCTGCAATGGCATAGTTTGCTCTTGTGCCCTTAATAATGTCTCTTTGAAAAACTACCAACTGTCTTCAATTGTTTTTCCCCTTAGACTTGCTTCCCATGGGATCTTACCTACCAACTCCCTGAGTTTGGTAAAGTCTGCCTTCTTGAAATCCATTATCTTTATTGTGCTGTTTTCCCTCCTAGAATTTCTTAGAATCATGAACTCTATCATTTCAAGATCACTTTCACCCAAGCTGCCTTCCACTTTCAAATTCTCAACCAGTTCCTCCCTATTTGTAAAAATCAAATCTAGAACACCTTCTCTCCTAGTAGCTTTCTCCACCTTCTGAAATAAAAAATTGTCTCCAATACATTCCAGTTCATTATCCTTGTTGGATAATCTGTTCCCTGCTTCATTATTTTCCAAACAGATGTCTGGGTAGTTGAAGTCCCCCTTCACCACCGAGTCCAGTACTTTGGATGATTTTATTAGTTGTTTTTAAAAAAGCCTAATCCACTCATTCCTGAATAGGTGGTATGTAGAAAGCCCCTACCATGACATCGCCTTTGGTTTTTACCCCTTTTCCTTACCCAGAGACTTTCAACAAGGCTGTCTCCTATTTCCATTTCAACTTCAGTCCAAGTGTACATATTTTTGATATATAAGGCAACACCTCCTCCCTTTTTTCCCTGTCTGTCCTTCCTGAGCAAGCTGTACCGTGCTATACCAATATTCCAGACATGAGTGTTATCCCACCAAGTCACTGTGATGCCAACTACATCATAGTTGTGTTTATTAACTAGCATTTTGAAGCACTTAGAGGAGAGTAAAGTGATCAGGAACAGTCAGCATGGATTCACCAATGGCAAGTCATGCCTGACTAACCTAATTGTCTTCTATGATGAGATAATTGGCTCTGTGGATGAGGGGAAAGCAGTGGACATGTTATTCCTTGACTTTAGCAAAGCTTTTGATACGGTCTCCCTCAGTATTCTTGCCAGCAAGTTAAAGAAGTATGGGCTGGATGAATGGACTATAAGGTGGATAGAAAGCTGGCTAGATCATCGGGCTCAATGGGTAGTGATCAACGGCTCCATGTCTAGTTGGCAGGCGGTATCAAGTGGAGTGCCCCAAGGGTCGGTCCTGGGGCCAGTTTTGTTCAATATCTTCATTAACGATCTGGAGGATGGCGTGGATTGCACCCTCAGGAAGTTTGCAGATGACACTAAACTGGGAGGAGTGGTAGGCATGCTGAAGGGTAGATATAGGATACAGAGGGACCTAGAGAAATTGGAGGATTGGACCAAAAGAAATCTGATGAGGTTCAACAAGGACAAGTGCAAAATCCTGCACTTAGGATGGAAGAATTGCATGCACTGCTACAGACTAGGGTCCGAGTGGCTAGGCAGCAGTCCTGCAGAAAAGGACCTAGGGGTTACAGCTGGATATGAGTCAACAGTGTGCCCTTGTTGCCAAGAAGGCTAACAACATTTTGGGCTGTATAAGTAGGAGCATTGCAAGCAGATCATGGGACGTGATCATTCCCCTCTATTCTACGTTGGTGAGGCCTCATCTGGAGTACTGTGTAAAGTTTTGGGCCCCACACTACAAGAAGGATGTTGAAAAATTGGAAAGAGTCCAGTGGAGGGCAACAAAAATCATTAGGGGGCTGGAGCGCATGACTTATGAGGAGCGGCTGAGGGAACTGGGATTATTTAGTCTGCAGAAGAGAAGAATGAGGGCGGGGGGGATTTGATAGCTGCTTTCAACTACCTGAAAGGGGGGTCCAAAAAGGATGGATCTAAACTGTTCTCTGTGGTAGCAGATGACAGAACAAGGAGTAATGGTCTCAAGTTGCAGTGGGGGAGGTTTAGGTTGGATATTAGGAAAAACTTTTTCACTAGGAGGGTTTTTCACTGTAATGGGTTACCTAGGGAGGTGGTGGATTCTCCTTCCTTAGAGATTTTTAAGGTCAGGCTTGGCAAAGCCCTGTCTGGGATGATTTAGATGGGGATTGGTCCTGCTTTGAGCAGGCGGTTGGACTAGATGACCTCCTGAGGTCCCTTCCAACCCTGATATTCTATGGTTCTATTTCTAGTTATTCCTACTTATTTGCCATACTTTTCACATTAGTATACAGATATCTAAGATACTGATTTTATTCCACCCTATATTATCTCACCTCTCTCTTGTCCCCTCTCTAATGGCGCATGCTCCCCCCAGATGCTGACCCTTCTGCCAGGTCTCCGTGTTTTTAACTTATCTGTAGGTTTTGGTCTCCTGACTACATCAAACCTAGTTTAAAGCCCTCCTCACTAGGTTAGGCATTCTGTATCGAAATATGCTCTTCCCCTTCCTTGATAGGTGGACCACATCTCTGCTTAGCAGTCCTTCTTCCCAGAACAACATCGCATGGTGAAGGAAGCCAAAGCCCTCTCGGAAACACCATTTTCATAGCCAGGTATTCACCTCCAGGATGCATCTTTCTCTGCCTGGGCCTCTAACCTTTACCAGAAGGATTGAAGAGAACACCACCTGCGCTCCCAGCTCCTTCACCCTTACTCCCAGAGCCCTGTAGTCACTTCTAATCTGATCAGAGTCATGCCTCAGAGTATCATTAGTTCCTACATGGATGAGTAGCATGGGGTAGTAGTCAGAGGGTCAGATGATCCTTGACAATCCCTCCATAATAGCTCAGATAGTTGGCTTATGCCCTGAAGCATGAGGAAAAACAAACAAAAAAAACCCCTCATTTTGATGCAGAACAGTCTGGACAGTTATCCATATAAAAGTCCTGTGGCTTTAAAGCAGATTGAAACAGCTTTCTTTTCACCTGTTTTCTGCAAGAATTACATATTACTTATTATTTTTTATAGCCAAATGGCTATATAATAGCAGGAGTCAAAATTGGAGATTGGAATTGAGGGATGTTACATAATGTGTGGAATACCATCAAACCTTTAATGCCGTGGTGGGCAACCTGCAGGCCGTGGGCCACACGTGGCCCATCAGGGTAATCTGATGGCAGACCATGAGACAGTTTGTTTACACTGACCGTCTGCAGGCATGGCTGCCCGCAGCTCTCAGTGGCCACAATTCGCTGTTCCTGGCCAATGGGAGCTGCAGGAAGTGATTGCCAGCACATCCCTGCGGCCCACAGCTTCCCGCAGCTCCCATTGGCCAGGAATGGCGAACCGCGACCACTGGGAGCTGCGGGGGCCATACCTGCGGACTGTCAACATCAGCAAAATGTCTCGTGGCCCGCAATCAGATTGCCCTGATGGGCCGCATGTGGGCTGCAGGTTGCCCACCATTGCATACGTTATGGATTCTACCATGTCTGTACATATAGCTATCTAATAATGGCATACTGGCTCAAAACACATGAATAGGCATCAAATTCAACCAATTTTCAGCATGCTTAGGCTGCTCTTGTACTACATTAAAGGGTTTTGTTGGACATCCTTAGAGCTATGTCAATGAACATGCTTAGTCAATTACACTCGATGCATTAACAAGAAATATAGCAGAGAAATATTTCTAAGGTTTTCCTAAATACAATTTATAGTTAACTTTGACTCAATGTTTCCAACTTCAGCTACATTTTGCCCTTGGGTGTTCATGCAAGAGGATTCCATTTAAAATCAATGAAAGCCATTCAAGTGCCTTTCAGGGCAGAATTTGCTACAGTTGTGAGCACCTGGCAATATGGTAAAGGCTTCAGAGGTTTTATTTTCTACCTGAAAGCCATGGGCTTTCCATCCATTAGTGGTGTTTCAGACTGATATGGTTGTGATGCACAGACATTATCATTAACAAGGTGAACTACAGCATGGTTGGGAGCTGTGCAGGTTTTTTATTTTTATTATAGAGATACAGGGTCAGATTTACCAGTTTGCTTTTTTAATGTTCCTTCATCTTTCTCCAGTGGAAAGAAGTAAAGAAGTGAGAAAAAGTGTGACTCTTTCCATAATTTCAAAATGAAAAAAAAAATTAAACATTTCAAAAAATTCAAGTCTGTCATTTTTTTTTGTTTTAAAATGTTGTAAAAAAGCCTCAGACTCAGGAAAAGCGACATTTTCCTCTAATAATTAATTGCCATAGAAAGCTCATGTTTAGACATTTTTAAAAATAAATTCTGAGTTGGAGCTTACGTAACAACATAAGAACGGCCATACTGGGTTAGTCCAAAGGTCCATCTAACCCTGTCTTCCAACAATGGCCAATGCCAGGTGCCCCAGACAGAACGAACAGAACAAGTAATAATCAAGTGATCCATCCCCTGTCACCCATTCCCAGCTTCTGGAAAACAGAGGCAAGGGACACCATCCCTGCCCATCATGGCTAATGGCCATTGATGGACCTATCCTCCTTTTTTGAGATGGGGAGACCACATTTGCACACAGTATTCAAGATGTGGGCGTACCATGGATTTATATAGAGGCAACATGATATTTTCTGTCCTATTATCTCTCCCTTTCTTAATTATTCGCAGCATTCTGTTTGCTTTTTTGACTGCCGCTGCACATTGAGTGGATGTTTTCAGAGAACTATCCACAATGACTCCAAGATCTCTTTGTTGAGTGGTAACAGCTAATTTAGACCCCATCATTTTATATGTATAGTTGGGATTATGCTTTCCAATGTGCATTACTTTGCATTTATCAACATTAAATTTCATCTGCCATTTTGTTGCCCAGTCACCCAGTTTTGAGAGCTTTTGTAGCTCTTCACAATCTGCCTGGGTCTTAACTATCTTTAGTAATTTTGTATCATCTGAAAATTTTTCCACCTCACTGTTTACCCCTTTTCCCAGATCATTTATGAATATGTTGAATAGGACTGGTCCCAGAACAGACCCCTGGTGGACACCACTATTTACCTCTCTCCATTCTGAAAACTGACCATTTATACCTACCCTTTGTTTCCTATCTTTTAACCTGTTACCAATCCATGAGAGCACCTTTCCTCTTATCCAGTGGCAGCTTACTTTGCATAAGAGCCTTTGGTGAGAGACCTTGTCAAAGGCTTTCTGAAAATCTAAGTATACTATATCCATTGGATCCCCTTGGTCCACACGCTTTCTGACCCCCTCAAAGAATTCTAGTAGATTGGTGAGGCAGGATTTCCCTTTACTAAAACCATGTTGACTCTTCCTTAACAAACTATGTGCATCTATATGTCTGACAATATTGTTATTTTTTATAGTTTCAACCAGTTTGCCTGGTACTGAAGTCAGGCTTACAGGCCTGTAACTGCCGGATCATCTCTGAAGTCCTTTTTAACAATTGGCATCACGTTAGCTATCCTCCAGTCATCTGGTACAGAAGCTGATTTAAATGATAGGTTACATACTACAGTTAGTAGTTCTTCAATTTCACATTTGAGTTCCTTCAGAACTCTTGGGTGAATACCATCTGGTCCTGGTGACTTATTTCTGTTTAATTTATCAATTTGTTCCAAAACCTCCTCTAATGATATCTCAATCTGGGTCAGTTCCTCAGATCTGTCACCTAAAAAGAATGGTTCAGGTTTGGGAGTCTCCCCCACATCCTCAGTCGTGAAGACCAATGCAAAGAATTCATTTAGTTTCTCCGCAATGGCCTTATCATCCTTGAGTGCTCCTTTACCAACTCGATCGTCCAGTGGCCCCACTGGTTATTTAGCAGGCTTCGTGCTTCTGATGTACTTAAAAAAAAATTTGCTCTTACTTTTTGAGTCTTTGGCTAACTGTTCCTCAAATTCTTTTTTGGCCTTCCTAATTGTATTTTTACACTTCATTTGCCAGTGTTTATGCTCCTTTCTGTTTTCCTCGGTAGGATTTAACTTCCACTTTTTAAAGGATGCCTTTTTGCCTCTCACTGCTTCTTTTACTTTGTTGTTTAGCCTCGGTGGCTCTTTTTTGGTTCTCTTACTATGTTTTGTTTTAATTTGAACTGAAGGACATAAATCCACACCGTGTAGAGGTCAAGCATAGGAGTTTATTACACATAGCGCTGGCGGAGTGTCACCTTGCTTATTAGGCTCAGAGACACTGTCAATCAATTGATTACAATGGAATATATAGATTTTCCATGGGCGGGGGAAAGTGACTGGGTAGGCAGTTCCACACCCCGGGATAGGTTTTGCAGAAAGACAAGATAGCACATTAGCCAGTGGTTAAAAGGTTACATAATGTCTCCGCCCATGGTCTCAAGTTAGCAAGTGAACATTTAATTAATACTTTGATAAAATGTTATTAGTATAAAATATATATGTTGAATTCTAATTTGGGGTCCATAGGAATGGAGCAACTCCTTTGATTGTCCAACAGGTANATGAGGGTTTTTTAAAATAATTTATTTTTCTTTTGCTTTTTCAGACTTTAGTGTGCACTCAGGTCACAGTTTCACAACTTTTTTGCTCAACCATAATGGCTAGATACACCATTTTTTATGAAATATGAGATTATCATGTAGTCAGATTACTTCAGGAACTGTGCTTTAAGAAAAAACACCACATATCATGAGATGTGTGTAACAGATGCCCTTCCCCCTTAAAGGCCAAGAGGTCCAGTAATAGGCAATCCTATGTAATTAGCTGCATCCTTCAAATATTCCAGGGCCAGAAGGGACCATTGTGGCCATATAGTCTGACCTCCTGTGAAACACAGGCCATGGAAGGTCCCCCAAAAAAGTTCCTAGGGTATATATTTTAAATCAAGATTAGATGTTTTTTTCTAAAAGATGTCAGTGATGCAGAATCCACCACAACCCTTGGTAAATAGTTCCAATGGTTAATTACTCTCACGGGTAAAAATTTACACCTTATTTCCCATCTGAATATGTCTAACTACGACTTCCAGAATCTGGATTGTGTTTCTCTGCTATAGTGAAGAGTCCATTATCAAATACTTGTTTCCCACATAGTGTAGGTACATATAGACTAATCAAATCTCCCCTTAAACTTCTCTTTTTTAAGCAAAATAGATTAAAGGAGCTCAATTTATCACTAGAAGGGATATTTTCCAATCTTTTATTCATTCTTGTGGATCTTCTCTGAACCATTACCAATTTATCAACTTCCTTCTTGAATTGTGGGCACCAGAACTGCACACAGTATTTCAGCAGCAGTCACATCACTGCCAAATAAGATAAAATAACATCTGTTCCTACCCAAGATTCCCCTGTTCATGCATCCAGGGATAACATCAGCCTTAGGGGACACAGAGAAATGTCCAGGGAGATGTGGGGGGCCAGGCCCTCCCACATAGGGGGCAGGGAGGGAGCACAACCCAACCTCGCTTGGGAACAGCTAACTGCGGCCATTGGGAGCTGCGAGTGGCCGTACCTGCGGACGCTCGGGTAAACAAAGTGTCTCGCGGCCCGCCAGGGGCTTACCCTGAGGAAACCGCGAACCAAGTTTGGGAATCCCTGCCCTAAGCTATTCCATGTATCAACTGCACTATTTTTATTTTAAAATTACATACAATAGGAGCCCAGAATGGGCTTTAGCCTGCCCTTCTCTTCTGCCCCCTGTTGTGATGACTGGATACACAAGTTTACCTAAGTGCGAGTTTATCTAGGGGAAAGTGGATAAAAGTTTATGAAATATTCCAATCACACAATGATAAAATGATCATGGGAAAAGGTAAAAAAGTGAGACAGGATGAATTAATTCAAACAAAAGGGACTACTGTAACAACTCAATAATTGTGTTAAGATCATGTCTGGTAAACAAGAGAAGTGTGGGGCCAGATATCTCACCGGACACCAAAAGTCCGATTACCTGAGTAACCGCCCACAACTGGCTTCTATTCTGCCACCAGGAGGGCAGGAAGAGTAGCTGCTACTGGAGCTGGAGGAGCACTAGGGAACTGTCTGGCTCTGGCAGAGAGAGACACCAGTGGCTGGTGCCCAGAAGGAGGTATCCTGAAGTTTGCTGCATTTGAGGAGCAGGGCCTGTGGCTGGGCTCACTGCCTGGGCCCCCTTCTGAACCTCCTTTGTGTTCCACCCTGAGGTGCTGCCCCCCATCCTGCTCCAGTCATCCGTCCACCCTTGGAGCACAACTCTCCCTCCCCATCCTACCCCAGTAATCCACCCCTTGAGCTTGGATCTACCTTGAATGTCCTGCCCCAGTCACCCTCCACTCCTGCAGCCCTGCTCAGCTAGTGGGGGGAGGGAGGAGGAGAGAGCAGTGAGCGATGGGGGGAGGGCCTCAAGGGAAGAGGCAGAGCAGGGTGGGGCCTTCAGGGTAAGAGGCAGAGAAGGGACGGGACCTTAGTGGGGAGAGGCAGAGCCGGGGAAGGACCTTGGGAGGAAGAGGTGGAGAAGGGAGCAGGGGAGGTTACGGTTCTCAGTGTCCAATTTTCACAAATTAGAAAGTTGGCCACCCTTTATCTGACTGCCACCTCAACCCATCTCCTGAGACCCTGGGATCCCTGTGACACTGTTGAGCCTTTGTCATACTAATCTGGAGGGAATTCCTGGCCACAGAGAAGAATCCTGGTGATGCCACCACCTCTACTGGCTATGGCAAAATCTTGAACACCTTTCTTTCCCCCCACCCACTGTGTGTCCTTTTGCTTCCATACCTTATTTCTTTTTTTCCTTGTCCTCTTTTTGCCTTCTGTCTAAAAAGAGTCTGTTTTAGTCAGCCAAGGCTGCATATTTGGGAACAATGCTGTAAGCCTGTGGCCAGCAAGGCAGCTAAAAGCAATGCCCAAAACAACTTAATGCTGGTACAAATTTGCCAGGTCTTGGAGTGCCTGATAAGACTGTGTGCTGTGCCTGTGTTTTTCCAGCAGTGAGATTGAAGTGAGAGTCAAAACCAGAGACAGAAGCTGCACTTTTTATGTTTGATCTTCTTTTCTCTCCCCTTTTAGTGGGTGTTTCCTTGTTTTGTCTTTTAGGAAGCAGGATTGGACTTTAACAACCAACAAAAGCTCCAGCCCATCAACTAACTTTTTTTCTTTTCCCCAAAAAAGGACAGTCATTACCATCTGATACCATCTAAAAGACTGTCAAACAAAAGAGTTTGCCTTATAAAAACTCTCTACAACTAAAGGGAAAGGTAACAAGGGATGTCATTTAAACAAAAGCTCCACTTACTACTTTACATTTCAAATGCTTTTTCTATGTCTTTAATAAAAGGTTAAACAGATTAAGGGCATGTTTGACATTGTTTAATACTGTTTAATGTTGGACAATTTCAGGGTCATGTTAACACCTTTGACACGTTGGGCCCATATATAACATCCAAATTAATACAACACCTCTGTAGGCCAGATTCCCGACTTCCAAAAATGGAAGACAACCTTTGGTTCTGTAGCCACATAGCAATCCTTACATGGCAATTCCAGTGCCAAAGAATCCCAGGGAAGGAACAGGACCCCATTGTTCTAGACACTAAACAAAAATAAAAAGCTAGGTCAAAAATAAAATAATATTGTTATAAATCTGATTTTTAAGGGATCTGCCTAATTTTTTAATGTTTGAGGTTGGCAGTACTGAATTTTATACTTAGATCATTCTTTAGAAAAGAATGGGCACAGAGGTGAAGGATACTAAGGAGGAGTCCAGAGTAAGAATCCCAGAGAAGTTAGGTATATAAAGTGTTCAATAGAAAAAAGAAAGTATTGTCAAAATTGTTTGATCCTTCTTTCAAAGGGTAAAACTAATGGCATGTTAGCAATAGAAGAGTGAGAGTCAACTACTGCTAACATTCACTTGAACTGCAAGAAGAATCTTGCCTTGCTAAACCCTCATTTTGTGAAGGGTCATCAAGATAAAGATTTTGTTCAATCACTCTTGATAATAATACAAGGAATTATTTTTAATTTTGTAAAGAAACTGTTTGATAGTTTAGGCACTACGATGTAAAGTGACCTGAATATGAAATGATGTATCCAAGCATTTGAGAATCACCTTCACAACAGCAATATTCTGAAAAGCTTTCCCATTTTATGCTAGTTAATATCCTGAAGGTATAACCGAGGATTTAAGAGAGAAAAAAAACAAACTTTGCTCTAATTGATTTACTATATTACTGAGATGAACCTGAGTTAAAAGCCTTGATTTGAACACTCAAGCTCTGAAATTCCAGTTTGACACTTTGGGTTCAAATGGGAGTCCTGGTCCATGACTGCAGTTCCTACATATAATAACTATAAATAATAATGTCCACTTTCAGCTATTTTCACACACCATAACGAAATGCCACCTATGGAGAGATTCAGGACCCTGATCTCACAGGTCACAAATAAAATTCTCTGTTGCTGTGAATTCCTACAGCACTAGTGTGATCTTAATGGAGCTGTTTCAGTTTGCACAGCTGGAGAAACTGCCCCCACATGTCTGGGATGTTAGCATAAACTTGAATTTAAAAAAGGACAAAATACACCTTTAAATTAAAGTACATTTTGGGGTATGTGAGGTGAGTAGGCATGTAAAAAAAGTTGAAAACGAGGGAAGAGAAAATACAATACATAATCTAAATACCATCTACTTTGGGGCTGTCATGAACATACAGCTAAGGCCCCGTCCAGACTACCCGCCCGGATCGGCGGGTAGACATCGATCTAGCGGGGATCGATGTATCGCGTCTCGTCTGGACGCGATACATCGATCCCCGAACGCGCTACTTCAAACTCCGTAACTCCAGCAGGGCGAGCGGAGTTCGCGGAGTCGACGGGGGAGCCGCAGACGTCGATCCCGCGCTGCTAGGACGCGAGGTAAGAGCGGGAAATTCGAAATAAGATACTTCGACTTCAGCTACGCTATTCTCGTAGCTGAAGTTGCGTATCTTATTTCGATCCCTGCCCCTAGTGTGGACCAGCCCTAAGGGTAGCATAAAATCCCTCCTTTACCTATAAAGGGTTAAGAAGCTCAAATAACTTGGTTGGCACCTGACCAAAAGGACCAATAAGGGGAGAAGATACTTTCAAATCTGTGGGGGAAGGTTTTTGTTTTGGGTTCTCTTTTGTTGTTCTCTCCGGGACAGAGAGGGACCAGGGCAGGAAAAAATACATCTCCTAAAGCCATATCTGAAATAAGCATCTAAGATTACAAATTGTAAGTAATAGCAAAGAAATGGGTTAGGTTATCTTTTGTTTTAGCTTGTGAATTGTCCCTATGCTAAGAGGGAGGTTTATTCCTGTTTTTTGTAACTTTAAGGTTTTGCCTAGAGGGGAATCCTCTGTGTTTTATATCTTATTACCCTGTAAAATTACCTTCTATCCTGATTTTACAGAGGTGTTTCTTTTACTTTTTTCTTTATAATAAAGTTCTGCTTTTCAAGGGTCTGGTCTGTGCTCACCTTGTTTACCTATTTGGTTGGTATATTATTCTCCAGTCTCCCCAGAAAAGGGGGTGAAGGGGCTTGGGGGGATATTTTGGGGAAACAGGAACTCCAAGTGGTCCTTTTCCTGAATCTTTGTCTAACTCACTTGGTGGTGGCAGCATACTGTCCAAGGACAAGGAAGAATTTGTGCATTGGGTTAGTTTTTAACCTAAGCTGGTAGAAATAAGCTTAGGGGGGTCTTTCATGCGGGTCCCCACATCTGTACCCTAGAGTTCAGAGTGGGGAGGGAACCCTGACAGGGGCCTAAGTTCATCTTTCACATGTTTGTTCGTGCTTTGATATACATCTCTGGTTCAAGATAAATGATTTAGTGGAAAGAAACTTTGAGCTATAAAAAGAAGGTTAGAGCTCTGTAAAGACTATTTTTAAATTCTGCTGGCAATTCCGTGGGACAAGTTTTGAAGACATTACTGAGGCAGAACTCTCCTTACTGTCACATTTCACCCATACCTCAGGGTATGTCTACACTAGAAATGTAAATCGACCGATAGTAGGTTGACTTGTTGCCACGGCAGTAATTACTGCAGTGGTTCATGTCCATACTTCCCTCCTTGGGCAGTGTGGGCAGCTGAGAGCCCAGTCTTTCAGCTCCGCTGGCAGCCTTAACTTAATGTCTTAACTCTGTAAATAGAGGATGATATCTCTACACAGACACTGTATAGGCCTAACTACACCAACATAAGTCTTACGCCTCTCATGGAGCTTGAATTATTATGTCAGTGTAGTAGGGCACTTACATCGGCAGAAGGGAAGGCTGACTAATGTCGATCAAACAGTGTAGTGTAGACCAGCCCTCAGTTTGCTTTGCTCATTGAGGCTCAATTTTGTAATATAAATGCAAGTTTGATTACTGAGATTGCCTCCACATCACAGGGAGAAAGCTGGGGAACAGGCACAATTGAGGACATTAGTTATGTAATTAAGCAGGAAACATTTGACTGGACTTTTATTTGTTTGCACTAGAAAAAACATATGCAATCTGCCAGTTCCTGAAATTTGTCTCCCAGTGTCCTATTGTTTTGATGGTAATTCAAAGCCTATTAAAGGCAAAGGGAAGACTTTCATTAACTTCAAAGGACATTGGCTCAGTTCCTTGTTTCAAAATAGCTATGCACCGATCCTTAAATCATAAAATCATAGAAGATTAGGGTTGGAAGAGACCTCAGGAGGTCATCTAGTCCAAACCCCTGCTCAAAGCAGGACCAACCCCAACTAAATCATCCCAGCCTGGGCTTTGTCAAGCCGAGCCTTAAAAACCTCTTAGGATAGAGATTCCACCACTCCCTCTAGGTAACCATTGCTTCACCACCCTCCTAGTGAAATAGTTTTTCCTAATATCCAACCTACAGGCTATTGTCATTATTATTTATATATTTGTGCTACAATAGTGCCTGGAGGACGCAGTGAAGCTGAGGCCCTATTGTGCTAGGCCCTGTACAAACATAGCAATTCCTCAGACGGTGTAAATTATATTAGTGAGAAACTATTATAAAACTTTCCATATTAGCATCAAGTCTTAACACATTTATCATATGCTAACCTAATGTCTTAACACTGTAAATGAAGCATAATATCTCTTCCTGATAATATTAAACAGCGAAAGGCACAATCTCCTCTCCCACACATCTTCAGAATCAACAGCAACTGGGGACTTAAGGTCCTATATTCATATTTTTCCACACACAAGTCTAATAAATATTTTTCAGTTAACAAAATTAACAAACAAGAATCTTTCAGTTTCTAAAGAGACTCAAAAGATTGTAAGATTGATCTTGAAGAATCATGCTATGACATGATACTCATGAGATTAGCCAGTCTACAGCCACGAATACAGGGAGGGACCTATTCACATTTTATAGGGATGCAAATTTTAGATGCTTAATTTAAATTCTGGCTATAGACTACTACTGCTGAACTTCCCCCCCCCCCCCCCCCCCCCC